>JAVYIG010000002.1:1645000-2066615 GCA_035222895.1 Strongylocentrotus droebachiensis
TGTTGCATACAGCTACCTGCTTTTATCCCTGCTTGCTATTCACTTGTAACTTTTTCTTTTTTTTAAAGAAAAAAAGTGATAAACCACCACAATTTGATCATGTGTAAACGAACCTTTAGAAGACTGGGAGTATATCACACCATTATTTTTTGAACAACAGATACTATACAAATAAGGCTTTTTGAGAGTCATGGAAACAAAATTAGATGTGAATGTGCTACACAACCAATTATGGAAGATAGGAAGAAGAGCATGTAATTCAATTGAAGTGGAGAAAAGCTTGCTATTCAACTGTTTGGTGACGCGTGGAATCTAGTTTGTCAATAATTGATCTCACTTCACGCGATGGAACAAGTCTGTGTGTTTCCTTGAGCTGCAGTGATGAGTGAAAAGCAAAGATCAATGAGCTGGTAGAGGCTCTCTTCTCCTTGGCAACCCTGACAGATATCTTGATACCAGAACATGAAAAGACTTTCCTGTATTAGACATGAATTCACCTCATTAGTAAAGACTGTTCATCATTTCCTACAAGATTAGATGGAATATCATGGATGTACCGTATCTTCATATTCAACAGGCTTCTTTGTCAACGTATTAATTGATTAATTCAGAATTTGAATACATTTGCAGCATCTTAAATTTTTTTTTAGTGTGCATTTTTACAATTATCTCCTAAGATTTTTTTTGTTAAATGTAATGTGATACTTCATCAATACTGAGCTTAACTCAAATACTTCCCACTGAAAGTTACTAAATAATGATAATTCCAAGTAAGATATATGGATTTTAGAATATTAACCAAAAATGCAATTTGTATGTTTTATAAAAATACACTGGAGTTATTGCACTTAACTCTCTGTACTATAAATGAGTTAATATGATTTGTTCTTGTTTCTCCTAATCCGATGAAATTTTCCTATAAATAGGAATGGCTGCACCACTCCTTGCACAAAGTTCAATCAATTTAGCTGTGTGGATCCTAGGCAATTTAGATTACCGTAGGTTGTGTAGGGTGAACGGCAATATTGCTTTCTCTCCAATTTGCAGACCAATTGAACAAATTCTGGACCATAGAGTCGTCTTCGTAATTTAGCATCTCTGTCTTTCTTTCTCTATCTCCAACCGTCTTCCCCTTGCTATTATACATGTACCTATATATCCCTTCTGTCTGTGTTTACATTCAAGGAGCTTATTGTCTGCTGTCCCTCTTGCTCAACCCCCTTTCCTATCTCCCCTCTCTTCCTCTATTTCTTTCTCTTTCCCTCCAACTCACCCCCTTCTCTCTCTCTCTCTCTCTCTCTCTCTCTCTCTCTTTCTCTTTCTCTCTTTCTCTTTTTCTCTCTTTCTCTCTCTCCCTTTCTCTCTTACTCCCTCTCCCTTTCTCTCTTACTCCCTCTCTCCATCTCTCCTCTCCCTCTCTGTTTTCAGTACTCACCAATTCAGATTGCAATGTTTTTCTATTTATGTTTAATCAGTTTTCTTCTCTGATCTTTCTTTCCATTATGTTGTAAAAGTTCCCTCATTCATGTTCTACATGTAAATAATCATACAGTGCCCACTGTGTAGACATTCAATCGAGAGGAACAATTTTTTTCCAGATCATATTTCATTTTGTAAGTTAATATCTAGATCAAGAGGTGAAACTGAGCAAAGAAACTTCTTTCATCATGTAAATGTAATGTAGCTATGCTAGCAAGCACAACACTTAAAGGAAACCTCACCCTAAGAGATACTTAAATTAAGTGAAGAGATTTATTGTATTTTTGCTCATCACCGTACAAGATTCCCCACCAAAGTGTATGAGAGAGGTAGCAAGCAAGATTATTGTACAGTTTTTCAGCACGACATGGGCATCACCATTTTCTTGATAACATGGTGTACTATGCGAAGTCGTTTATCAAGTACAATATGTATTTAAATGTATGGATGCTTCTTTCCCAGGTGTGTGTGTGGTGATGAAGCATTTCATTCACATGCTATATCCTTTGAACTACAATTGACCATTTTCATAACGTAATCAAATTTGATTCATGAATCTGTGTTACACATCATTTCATGCACCTGTTATGAATAATTGTATTTCAAAATTCATAATGCGAATAACATACATTAATTGTTGCTAGGTAGGAAAACATAATGGCTTGTCCTGACTAACAACACATAATATATGCAATTAGCATTCTGACTATTGAAATACAATTATTTGTAACCGGTGAATAAAATCATTTGTGACGAGGCACTTAAGTGCATTAAATTTGATTATATTATGAAAATGGCCTACCGGTAATGCAAATTGCATAAATAAGTGACTGCCCTTCTAGGGTGTAGGTCTCGCATATATGAAATAGATTTGTCAAGTGCTATATTTTAGTCTTTTTAAATGAATGAGTTACAATTGTTCTTGTGTTACATATTTCTCACCAAATATAATTTTTTTAACTTCTCAGCTTTGATTTTCCCTCATATAAAAGAAGAGGTTTTGTTATTGAAGTTAATCTGATTTTTCTTTTTTGGGGGTGTTATATTGTACAATATTGGACGATATCAAAATATAGATGATGTGAAATAGAATAAACTGCAAGTATACATGTATGAAAACTCATACAAAGTATCTTGACCCCTGGCTTACAGGAGAGGACTAAATTGGAACAGCCCATGTGACCTAGAAATGCACTTCTGGCAGAGTGAAAGTGTAACTTGGAGATACTGAGATAAGGATATGATCTTCTCATTGACTTGCCTACCTCGATCACTTCACGATTGGAGGGGTCTCGATCGCCAGGTGAGAAAGAGGTTGATTGACATCTCAAGAAAGTTCAGAAACAGGGAGAGAAACTGCTCTCCCCCTGCGTGTTGTCAAGTCTTTTCTGCATGGCAACCCCTGAAGACACCCTAGATCCATGGCTTTTGTGTTTCTCGTCTTTAGAAAGAGATCTCTCGCCCTTTTTCACAAAGTGATATATCGAGCCCAGAGGATTTGGCATGTAATCATTCAAGAATGAATATACTCTCAGGTGGAATGAGCAGGGTCATTTTGTAACCTTTTTTTCCATTCATCATCTTTCTATCATGATTCATTACTTTTTGACACTCATTTTGCTATTAAGTTGTTTAAAAGGTCTGCATTAACATGCAGTTGTTACAGAACCAGCTCATCTTGAGATAGATTTTCCTAACTATATTTTTCACATCCAGGACCAAAATTGTGAAATCATTAGGTAAAAAGTTAAAAGAAGCCTTAATAGATTTAATTCACTTGTTAAAAACTTTAAACTGAATTCTTACTTAATTAATCAACTCTCTTCTTTGTCTGTTTTCACCTCTTTGATTTTACATTATTCATATATTTCTTTAAAGCTAACTTTATCTGTATATTTCATCCACACATATATATATATATATATAGTGTAAACATATATTATGGTGTTTGTTGTTTTATTTTCTATTATTTTCTTAATTTGCTTTAATATCTAAATCATATAATGTTTAGGATGTGTTTCTTTTTTTAATAGTCAGGGGGTCCCCATTTTTACAAAATATAAACTTCTCAGTAGACCCCTCCACATTTTTTCATCTGTTATAGTCCTCAATCTGTTCATGATTCTCTTTATTTCCTTTCTCAAATCAATGTAAATATTTGTCATAAACTTGAAACATTTGTGGAATACGAATGAATGAATAAATGAATAACCACCCTTTTTCTGATTTTGATTAGATAGTTGATAAATTATGGTGCGTACATGTATATTGTAAGAGCAATGATTATTATTTATATATGATAACTCAATAGGCTCTTAAGTTGTAATTATGTAATAACATTTTTTAGATATATCATTTTATATCAGTAAATCAATGATAATAGGGAATTCAACCTTTGTTCATATTTCTGAGAATAATTAAGGACTTTCTGAAAAGTGTTGCAAACAAAGATTAAGCCTCATGCTCTTTTCTCACAAACCATTGCCATTGCCATTGCCATTTTTTGTACAGGTATTTTTATCTCTACAAAGAATATGAATAACCTGTTCACATTATTTACTTTGTGATGAATGAAATAGGTACTTTGTATGGCATCAACCCATGATGGGTTTGTTGACCCCTCATCAGAGACTGCAGCAAGAAATCCAGAGAGAAAACAAAAATAGTAAAATTAATGACTTGTCAGATCTAGCACCTGCCCCATTGTATGACCGCAGTCTAGTGAAAGGGAATGTGAAAAGGCAACTTTGTTATTAATAGCATCCTTGTCAAAATGGGCCAGGTAATTTCCCATCAGCACCTGCTCTATGCATGGGAAGTGAATTCATTTAAGTAATATCTCAATTCCGTTATTCCAGATACTCAGTACAAATATAGCTCTTTTTTTAAGAGCCAGAAGGGTATTAACTCTGTGTTAAACTGTAAGAGTTAATGCCCTTCTGGGTCCAAACAGCCACAAATATGCTCAAATGTTGACTTAAAGGTAAAGACCAGTATTGGAAAAGCCCCAATTTCAAAAAATGAAATGGAAGCTCTTATTACCAATCATGTGAAAGAATATGTTTTGAATAATACGTGATGATAAAAAAATTGCTGGGAAACCCCCTACTAATTGATATATTTGGTAAATTAGTTCATTTATTGGTGTGTGAGAGATAAAAACGCAGGTGTCGCGAATGTGTGCATAGTTCCATATACATCTTTCTGTGTACAGTGCTTGTAACTTTATGAAGACTGGGCCAAATTTCTTATCATTTTGATGATTCCAGAACCTTGCAGTACATCTATGCTACATGTAGATGATCAACCTTTTCTGATCAATTTCACAACGTTTCTTTCACAATGCAATCGCATGACCATAACTGGTCTTTATCTTTAAGCTGTGATTCTTCTGTCCACCCCCCCCCCCCCTCATAACTGTTACAATTATGTATAAATTTATAATGGACAAAAATATGTGGCCTACATTATTGAACCAATGACACCCTTCATATCGAGGTTACATACACTGTACATGATGTACAAGTATGTAATAACCTTATTTAGAAATGAAATACCAATCTTTTATCTTTCTTAAGGCAGCTGAATACATTGCAAGAATTACAGTTTCTATTTTATGCCTACCCCAAAGCAAGACTTCATTTCTTCTAAAGAAAAATAGGTCAGAAAGTACTCTGATTTGTAATGAGTTGTGGCTCTCGACAAAAATGTGTGAAAATTAACAGAAAAGGCATATGCCGGTGCTCTCTTGACACGAAGAGTGTGAAATAAAGAAGAAAAAAACATTTGAAATGGTGATAGAACGACACCTGCCACACAGTTTGTGATGAAGAAAATAAAGGCATTGTAATATTGTCTCGTATATGTAATTTAATGGTACAAAATATTATCCCAAATGAAGATAAGTTTAAGAGCAGGAAGGGAGTGAAGCGCAATCAAATGTAAAAGATGGACATATATAACAAAATATTTTTGATTAGTGGAGGAACAATTTTATTTCTTCTTCAATTTTACTGACCAGTATAATTCAATAATATAAATGAACATGTAGGGCACTCATTGTCACCTGTATGTTTTGTGTTTTTTTAATAGAAGTTGTGCAACAGCAAATTTTTGCTCACCACTTTCTCCTTTGCCCTTCAGTTGACAATTGAATAAATGAGTTTTGGCGTTGTGATTGAATAGCATTCATGAAAGAAAGTTGAACATGGTTTGTGAAATATTATCAAGAAAGAGGACTGCTAAGAAAATTTAATATAAAAGTCCTTTGAAATCAAAAAATAGTTCAACTAAAATGCAATGATGAATTTCATATGTTAAAATGCATGCACACATGTACATGTAGATGTTTTAAAACTAGAATTTACATACCGGTACATGTATTCTTATAAATCAGTGTATTTGTAAAGTAAGATGTGTCATGTGTTTGTGTTTATTTTTACGTTTTTGATACAATATATTTTCTACAAACTACATTTATATCTTTCTTTCTTAATCCATACATTTAGTTACACAAAATCTATATTATGCAAGCGATGTATGTATTTGCTTTAAATATTATACAACCCTTAAAATTCACTTGACCTTATTTTTGTCATTTCTTTCCTCAGCAACTTGCAGCAGATCCTTCAGACAGGATGTACTTAACATGACCAAGATGTCGTTGACCGGTCTCTTCAGGCAAGATCCTCGGATCCCAGCCAAGACAGAGGGCGCCGTGGTACGAGAGTGCATCTTCAATGAACTTGAGAGTCAGATGAAAGAGGTACAGCACCAGCAGTGGCAGCATGATCAGGATGAGAAACAGAAAAAGCAGACGGTAGACTATAGCTGGCTCGTCAGCACCCAACCCAAGTATTATATCATCCCTCAGCTCCAGCAACTGGAGCTTGAGGACCTCTGTAGCAAGATGAAGGCGTGTGAAACGGGGAGGATCATTTCACGCTTCAGGGAGTTGCTCACGAGGCAGCCGGAAGTGAAGGAGGTGCCACAGATCCTGAAAGCCATCATCGAGCAGGTGCTGCAGGAACGACCGCCGGAGGAGACAATCACAGACTGGATGTGGAAAAAGACAAATAACCTGACCAAAGTCAAACAAAATATCCGCGTGCATCCGTTAGCAAGCGTGTCGGAGCAGGTAGACAGACAGTATGCTCACACCAGGAGTCGTAGAGCCATTAGTGTGCCAGAGTTTGGGAATAGTGCAACACTTAGGAGTAGATCGTTACCAGAATTTTGTGCCAACATGGATAGTTTACCAGTATAGTAATGAATGATGTACCTTTGCTATATATTCTATTGTATTTTTTCTGTTTGGTTTTGATAACTATGTGTTTGTGTGTGACATTTTCTTTTTTTCCCTCGAATATTGTGTTCATTTTTTGTGATACAATATTTACTACCATGATTTGGGTCTGTTTTAATTCATTAAGTTATTTTCAATAGGTTTTTTTCCACCCTGTTCTTATTCTTTCAACTTCATCAACTACCAAAGTCACACCATTATCAAAATCAGTATTGATCAAATGTTTGTGTAGTAGCGATGCCTGCATGATGACAAATCACATATAAAGCTGGCTTGATCAAATCAAATGGCAGGGAAAAGACGGGAAGTAGATCCTCATCAATATCCAGCAATCAATCAAGCCTCATCAGTTTCATATTCCACCCCAGTGCGTTGAAGGGTTATTTCCATATAGAATGAGGATGATCACTGACCTAAAAACCACAAACTTGGGGATTGCATTATGGTTCATTCTATTAAATTGGCTGGACCGGGGGTATTTTTATAATGTCTCCATCAGCCCTGATCAATCCATTCAATCTACGGTATCTTTCATCACTTGGCCTCTACGTTTGATAGTTTCTCAGGTCAAACAAAGGGGCAATCTACCGGTATTTGGAATTGTATTCATGATTTAAGGCTCTTTTTATTTAAAACAATATCAGGCCATTTTACTAAATAAAAATGTATGTCTCAGTCATGCTGATTAGCACATACCGTATGCAGGTGCAGGATGAGTTTATTCACCAGTTACAGAAAAGTCCTTTTGGAGAAGGGTAATTTAATATATTTTACATGTGTTATATTTTGCTACTTTTTAGTATTGTTACCTTCAAATCTCTATGATGGATTATAAAATTAAAGAAGTATTAAATGTACAGTACATGTATTACAAAATAATTACTTAATCCTTCATCGTGTGCGTGTAATTCTTTGTAGTAGAGCAGTATACAACAAAAAAAGTTGTGCTAGATATCATACATGTAGGTGCATTTCTCCCCATTGCAAGTCACAGAAAATCATCAAGCTTTGCAATATTTCACTTCAGAATATTTGTTTGTTTTTAATGTCAAGTGATATAATACTGTAATCAAGATTTGGACGGCATATCAATCAAATGTGGAAACTCTCATATGACAGTAGTCATGTCTCTATTATTTTCCATACATACACGTATCATCTCAATTTAATAAGTGTCAAGTTAGTGTGTCATATTTTTCATTTCCATTGTAGCTTGACGAGTAGAAAAGACGTTTGATCAAGTGACTCTGAGATCACTAAAGCAATCAGCATGCATTCCACCAAATATTCTGAGGCACGACTGCATGCTCTTACTTACGACTCCCTTGTGTATCATTAACAGTTTCATCCCACAGCGTCATCCCACACTTCACCTCCTTAACGATCAAGGGAGATAGTTGCCCATGATCTAAGCTAAGAAACAAGTCTGCATTTGGAGATCTCCCACCACAGAGATTCAGAGATGGATGTTATTATGAAAAGGAAACGCTGGGGAGAAATTTTCACAGCAGAATGGCTAATCCTCGCTATTTGCTAACTCAAACGAGCGAACAAAGCTTTCTCTTATTACTATTTGATGTAAGTCACACAGGACCAATATTCTACTCCTCACTTATCTCTATTTCCTCCTGAAATCCTCTGCTCTCCATCTAATAGGCTTCGACTACCTTGTCAATGCATCTCTCATTCTCTATCTCTCTCTCACCGCTACTAGCTCACTCTATCTCTCTCTCTCTCTCTCTCTCCATCTGTTTCTCTATCCCTCTCTTTCTCGATCCCTCTCTTTCTATCCCATGTCTATCTTTCTCTTCTTACATGTATATCTGTCTTTACCCTTTTCTTCTCTCTGATCATCTCTATCTGTATCTCTCTCTCTCTCTCTCTCTCTCTCTCTCTCTTTCTCTTTCTCTCCCTTTCTAGCACTATGAGCGTATGAAACCTTTTCTCGTGGCCTTTTCCTTGTACAATGTATGTTTAACGTACGTCAGAAGTGTTTTTTGTTCCAAATCCCCTGACCAGCTCTTACTAGTGGGGGTGATTGCCATTTTGTTGATCCCTGACGGTGCTCTCTCCATCAACGAGAATAGGAATCATTTTCTGTGTTTGGAGAAAGAATTTGACAACCCGCTTTTTGAGATTTTCACAGCCTAGTAAACACGTAGCTTCAAGACAATCCCCACCTCATATCCGTAGAGGGATGAAGTAAGGTCTCACTGATTGATGGTACTATAATGAAAAGGGCATCAGCTTGGATGGCACCTGAAATGTCAATCCTTTAAAAGTTTCCATTTCATTTCATGCATCAATCGACAAATATTCGGACATGTTTTTTTTTAGGGAAATCATAACTTTTTTGTCTTGTGTACTTTCCAAAATTGGGTAATGTAGGATGCAGAGATACAGCTATCTTGAGTATGGCCTTGTTTTGTTTTTTGTTTAGTTATGCATTCAAGTACCTTTGTCTGTTGAAAGATCCGTTTTCTACAAAGAAGGGTCTTGTGAAAGACTGAAACATATTTTTGCCGTCTATAGCTCAGAGAGTAATCGTATCATACATTATGGATCATAATCTTGTAACAAAGTTCTCCATGCTTCAGGTAATTGCCTTTTAAACAAATTTCTCTACTTCTTGAAATTGCAGCATCAGTTTTGTATATCTTATCAAGTCATGGCAACATGAGTAGCCTTTATTTTTCTTGTTTATATCAAAAGTCTTCAATGTGAATACTGTTAAAACAGAATCGACATCTTGCAATTCTCAATCCCATTAGGTAAATTTGTCTCAGAAGAAGGCAGTCCAGGGGGCCAAAGTACAATTTTGTTTTACAATCTACAAATTGTAACTTGTCATTTAATAGCCTGTCATGTAATTTTCTTTCATGTTCTATAAACTCTTCTCCCCTTTCTTCCTTTATGTTGCATATTATCGAGCAATGCCATTCTTCCCCTGCCTGGCATAACACAAGTCAGACACAAAAAAGAAAAAGGAAATTTCAAACTCCAATGTATGAACCTGCTCCAGGTCTATATTGCAATCATATTAATTAAATGCCTACTGGCTGTTTGCAATATTCCATCATCCTTGAACGGAGTCAGAATCTAGCCTTAGAAGATATTGCCGAAACGCATCTTCAATATTGGTATTGATGCTGTCCTACATGCATATATCGAAAGCTACATTATGCATTGCAGAATTTCTTATTCCAGATATATTTTGTGATCCTAATTTCAATTTCTTAGATTAGTTTTACCTTGAGCACAAAACATATTGCTCGAGAATAATTACAAGTTGGTATGAATCTCAATTGTGAATTGTAGGTTAAGTAATTCTTTCAAAGCAACAAGAGTCTTAACAAGGGTTCGTGAGATCTACCATAGGCTCTTTGGGTAGTGAGAAGCTCAGCAGCCATTTTCAGGGATCTTATTTCTTTGACAGAATTACATTTTGTAACCCTGAAAACGTTATCTGCATTTCAATTTCTCAGCCATGAAGAGTATTGCTGATACTTTACTCATATGAATCTCATTTCCTTTCCTTTTTGTATCATGAAATGTTTTGGCATTAAAGGAAATTGGAATCTAGGGTACTTTTTATAATATTTGGAGGATATTGAAAAATATGTAAAAATCTATGATCATAGATATCATTATACTTAGAGGAGTGATTTTTTTGAAATCCTTCTCATTTTTGTCCATCTTTTCTTTTCAACTTGCTTCCCATCACTCTTTGAAATAATATCTCCACCTGTCTTTTCAAATATTGAATACCGGTAGTACCATTAAAGTTATCAACACTCTGAGTAAGATTAAGGCATCTTCGCTACAATTCCACTTTAAATTGACAGGTATACTGCACCTCAGAATTTTATTACAGTATCTGCAGGTTGAATATATATAAACCTTTGATGCTAAACATTGTTTGCTACTAATTCTTAGTAAGGGGGTGTAGTACGATCAATAATGCTTACTTGAAAAAACGTATAGACGTTGTTTGACACTGCTCGGGCTTGGACAATGAATGATGGCAACAACATCTCTATCGCCATGGTAACACATATCCGGCGTCCCGATGGAATACTACACAGATGCTTTAACTCGCATTGATCGTTGTTGAGTTGGGGTCAAATAAATGCAGAGTGTGCAAGATGTATTCTGGAATTACTGTGATCATGCTCGGTAATTTCTTTGAATTCAGTATCCAGTGTCCTTGTGATAATGTTAGCAAAAGCGTCTCTAATCCTCTCTTCCTCTCTCCTTCTCTCTCTCTCTCTTTCTCTCTCTCTCTCTCTCTCTCTCTGTTCATCCACTCGTTTCCTTTCACTGAATTTCTGTTCTGTCACTCTCTTCTTACCTTGTAAATGCAGGCCATAATATAGGCTAAGGTCATAGGGACATTTGTTGACATTTAGTAATGAAAGTTACCATTTAAAAAGAGATGTAGCAGAGTATAGTGTTACAGATTTACATTGAGACCAAAAAAAAGCCTTGGGGTGTACAGTCGCCGGATCCCTTTGTGAATATTGAATAATAAGCAGATATTATGCATGTGCAGACTATCAGTGCTAATGGCTGAATTAGTTGAATTTGGAAGCTTATATGCAGTGTCAAGGCAGTGGCAGTATGTATTTCCATTAGACCCCAAATGATGACTGAAATGATCGCTCTGATTTGATTATGTTTGTCTTGGTGCACCAATCTAAAGATCATCTTTCTCGCTCACACACTTAATCTCCCTCTTTTCTATGTCTTTCTATTTTGTATCCTTTCCTTTCTCTGTATTTCATCTCTATCTCCCTCTTTTCTCTCTCTTTCTCTCTCTCTCCCTCTCTCCCCCTGATGTATTGACTGATGGGAGAGTAGTCTTACCAGTAGTGTCTATAAACTGAGGGAATCAGTTTTATTTACATGGATCACAGATAGGTATATCGTGTGCTTCAGCTCTTGTGTGTTTTACTGCAAATTCAACAGAGGAAAATAATAATCAATGCACCCACAGGTATGTTTGATATGTATCAAGTGTCAAATATTTACATGTGTAGACAGTATTCTTTTCATTAAATTATTCAACTCGGGAACCTACTTGGCACGAAACATGAAGAGTATCGACCAGTAGAGCCCAGCTTCTTAGTCACATAAATGGAGGACAATTATGCTCATCAAATTTATTCGGTATATTGATTGAATAGTTATTCACCATTTTGCGGTTGTGTTGTGTGTTTTTTTTAACATTGAACAAATTTCAATGATTTGGTTGTAGCGGTTAACAAGGTCTTCTGTTATGTCGGCATGTTATTTCCCTCAATTTAAATGTTATAGCAGATTGCCAACCAATGCTACATTCATTAGTGACTGAAATACTGATTACCTGTCTTGAATAGAGTATTTAAATATATGTATCACTGAATATGAATTGTATGGAAAACTAATTTTCTTCAAATTTGAAATTTCTAAGCTCTACTTCTCTTTCTAAGAAGATGAAAGAACACACTTCATTTTGATTGCTCCCGAATAAGCGATCATTAAGCAAACAAAATATGGTTGCAATTACCAAATTAAACATTTTCCACCCCATCCTCCCCTCTCTAACTGTGGAGAAAATCTAGATAACTCAATTTGACAATGTAAACTCCATTCTCCAAAGACAACATGCTTTTTTCTTTCATTTATAGAAGGATTAGATAGTAATGCACAAGTGTGTCACTGGTCTAGAGTTTACTCAAACCCAAGTTGCGTCAGAGTGCATGTGATCATTATTAGAAAGGGGCGTGACCGTATGGAACTCTTATATGGGGTTGTACCAGGGATCTTGCAGCAGTTTGGGTTTGTTAATCAATCAAAGACAACTTGGGCAGTGAAATACACTCAAGTACTCGACCCACAATGTGTGATGTGTGCGATGGAAAGGGGGGCGGGGGGCACTTACCCAGGGTGCCTTTATACGATCAAGCAACAGATAACAGAGACGGCTTTCTCCCAGGAGATGCAGGGAAGAGTGGGAGAGATTGGATGAAGCTGCAGCTGAGACAATGACTGCTGATCGATCGGTGGTGGAAATGGGCACGGGGAGCCGCAATGAGGGGATACTGATCAAACAACACAGTGTTGACAGTAGAGGCAACCGTTTCTGCGCCAGTGCAAGACATAAACAGCAAAAGCTTCATCGGTGTGAAGGAGAGCAGCACAAGGACAGGGGGTGGGGCTCCCCTTTTCTTCTTTGAGATGGAATAGGGTATAACGGTGGAGACAGTGCCTCCAAATCGATTGATAGGAGGCATGAACGGTGCTGAAAGAGATCGAAACAGAGACGGAATAGGAGACCTTTGATCAATGAGTAATGTTGTCGACAATGAAAGAGGGGGGGAAAGGGAAAATTGAACATCCCACTGTCTATTTCAGATCCAATCGTAAAGGACCATGATAAAAGGTTAAAACTCTCGTCATTATTGAGCCATACAGAATGGCATTGGATAGAAAAGAAAGGTAGAGCTAGTGGTCGGTGACCTGTCGGCTAATGTGAGTTCTCCATAGAAAAAAAACAGAGTTGAGATAACCCCGGTGTCGCATCTGTCGGCAAAAGATGTTCCATGTTCTCTCACGCGTCTTTAAACAGTCACGATGGTTGTTTATCGATATTACATCTGGGATCGGACATTCTCCTTTCCTGCAAATAGTAAAGTAAAGCGGGGGAAGACAGCTGGAAAAATATAACCCTTTTCGAATTCTAGAAATTGTGCACATGAGCGGAATGATAACTGAAATTGACATAAGTGTTAGGCGTGCACTGTCCATGTTTTATGTTTGATCAAAATGTTTTGTTATCATGAGAGAAAATTCTGGTTGATTGCCGTTGATTCGTAGAGAGTGACAATTTGATATTTTGCGGCTAGGCGCTTTTAGACATTTAAACTATACGGTGCAGTTCAAGCGTTAATACAAGAGCCTAGAGATGAATGATGACTTTGCTCGATCTTCTATCTTTCCACGAGTCTCCACCCCCCTCCCCCGACAATCTTGTTCTTCGTGTATTGTAGGGCAGTGTTTTTAAGAATGGATGGTGTTTTAGAATGGACGGTGTCTTTTACGTTGTCTAGGTTATTATGAAATATCTGCGGTTGGTTAACATGATTCAGTGTAGGCTATACAACATAATTTCTTATTGTCACTTTTAAAAGATTAACTGTCGGATTTCCGGGGAAATAATTTGTAAAAAGAAAGATCTGAGACGAAGTGGAGCAATTTGTTCATGGAACATGTTTACATCACCATTTTGTCCATAATCATGTCTAAGGTAGATATGAACGTTTGCGGAGGGGCAATGTTGGTCAACACAATTTTGTGTCGGATCAAAATAATGGAAATTTCTCAACATTTGTTTTTGATGGTTACCGTACGAATTTCCGTTTTGATTTTAAAAGTGAATTAAAAACAGGTTTGAAGTGTAGCAAAGAAATATTAAGCTACTTGTTTCGACATTCATCATAGTAATTAGTTAACCAGTTGGTATGAAACATCTCCTGGTTAACTACATTATGACTTTAAATGGAAATTTCTTTTTCAATTATTATTCCTAATAATCTGACTTCTGTAGAACTGTCTGAAATGCTCACTCATCGTCTTTACCGTGTCTAACAGTGACGTAGCCACAAGGGGGCTGCCCCCTGTGTGAAATGAGAAGAAAAGAAAAGACGCCGCATGAAGAGGTGGGGGGGGGGGGGACTAGATAAAATTAGAGGACCCCTCCTCTCCCAAAATATTTGCCCTGTTAATCTGAATTTCATTCCCTCTCCATCCTTCAAAACGTGTCTCTATGGTACTCCAGTGCTGTCTTAGTTAGATATGAAACACTTGTTTTACATCAAATCGGTGGGTAACACCATATCGTGTCCCTGACCTAATCATCACTCGACTATTAAAAATCCGCTGCCTTTAATCCTGTTGATGATTATTACAGTACATGTGTTATCTTTCATTACGAATTGCATTGTTTACCTTGAATATGAAGACATCGATGATGCAACAGGAAACGATTTTTAGTTCGATTATTATTCAGAATTGAGGTGAAATCTGAACATTTTGATTTTCAAAATCGAAATCTAAAAATAAATTCTGAATACTGATCTAAAACTTTCGTTTCAAGTCACGTCATCGAGTTCACCGGCAGACGTTCCATATTATCTTTAGCTTCAGAATTATTCAGCAGTTTGTCAGAATGGCCTGCCTATCTATACCGTATGTAAGATTAATGTGAAACGACTTCGGTGGGTCACTTTTGGTTTACCCAATTTCGTGCCATGCACCGAGCTGATGGTGCAGCTTACAAAGTGGAAATTCTCGGAATTGGCTTTTGAAGACTGTTCCTTGTAAATCGTGAAGATTCATTGTCTGAAATGTATACAACACTGTACATGACCGCAAACACTTTCAGGAAATCAACACCAAGGGCAATTTAAAATACCCTATATTGCATTTGTTTGCGATTGTGTTTGTGCGAGAGTTCATATTGCTTTGGCTCGCTATAATAATGCTGTGTCTATACGATGGATTCAATATACGACTATAAAACTGCGGGTCAATTTTTTTTGTCAACCATTTTTGTACCCCAGAGTTGATTGTTTCGACTTTGATTTTTTTAATATTCTATTATTCAAATGCTATTTTTTTAGTGTTTTTATGCTGATGAACCCTATGATAATTTTAAGATTTTCATTCATTTTTTGGGGGGTAGTGTTCTTCTTACTTTGAATATGACGTTTTCCTTGAAATAATATGCTTTGAACTGTATTTTAAGAAAGAAATTGTATTTTTTTTAAATACCGTTCTAGTAGTGCATCTATAATGTACTTAGTAGTTGTATATAACTTCTAGATTCTGTTTTCCGTATGTGAAGTGCTAGAGAGAAAAAAGAGAGTTTTGCTTTAGTGTGTCTTGGAGTTAAGGATTTGAACTTTTTTGAAAACTCAGTTTTTGTTTGTTCTTTTATATTATATTTTAAACAGAATGTGTGTAAAGGCGAAAAGTGGAATGTGTGCCTTTTATGCTGTAAGATACGATGATTTGAAATATACGGCCAGTAGACCAAACTTCCTAACATAAATCGTTGGTATGGTTTTATCAATGCACTCCCCATGGTCCATTCAGTCCATGTAGGAATATTTTGTAGTCATCCTCTATCGTGGACGTTACCTCTAAGCTATGCCAGTGAAGTATTATGTCATGATTTCATGCTGTCTGCGGAATATCTAACAAACCAAACCAAACATTAATCAACGATCATTTTATGAGTCCCCGTTGCTCAACTTTTCTTTCAATGCCATCTTCATTTAGGCAGAGGTTTGTCCAGAATAATAATGCGGGGAAAAGAGGTCGTTTAATATCAATCTTACAGTCATCATGGATGATATCTGTATCTATAAAGAACAAAATTGTGCTCACTTTGGTCGTTAACATTTTTACAAAAGCTGCTTTTTATTGTCTGACATTAGTAATAATGAGTGCATTGAGTTGCGAGCATTACTATCTTACAGTTATGTAGTCAGTCCAAATACTAGTGACGGTCTCTCTTTCTCTCTCTCTCTCTCTCTCTCTCTCTCTCTCTCTCTTTCTCTGGCTATACGGTGTAAGATATGATTTGATCACACCTTTTATCAACTGTGTTAACATTGATAATCAGCGTCTTGCCACTCAATATAATGATAAATGTATTATATTGAGCATAATATATAATGTTACATACTAAATGAATTACAATAATGTGTAATAAAATTAATGTATGATTCACATAGAGAGGTACATTATGTGATGAATGTTGTCACCTTGTCTAAATATACAAATAAAAGTAATGAATCTTGTTTCCGAAAAAATAAAAGATATTTGTTGGTTTTGTTGTTCTCTTTCTATTAGATGCTACGTTCTATTTGAAATATTTCAGTAATATCCTACATGAGAGATGCCCGAATGATCAACGGTAACACGTTCGCAAAGAATTTCCACCAACAAAAATCATCGTAGGTAATTGTCCATCTCAACATGATCTAATACCTCGGTCACACCGCCAAGTCGACTACACTCCGATTACAAATGGACCGAGTCTTGTCTATTCTGGGTAGTGTCATTTTTTGTTCGGTCTGATGTCAATCTGGTAACCCGACACATGCTCCGCCGACGATTGCTCCGCCGACATTTACTCCGCAAAACGCGACAATTGCTCCGCGACATTTGCTCCGCGACATTTGCTCCGACGTCAAATGCTCCGCCGACAGTTGCTCCGCCGACAGTTGCTCCGCCGACAGTTGCTCCGCCGACAATTGCTCCGCCGACAGATGCTCCGCCGACAATTGCTCCGCCGACAATTGCTCCGCCGTCAATTGCTCCGCAAAACGCGACAATTGCTCCGCCGACATTTGCTCCGCCGACATTTGCTCCGCCTGAAGCGACACTTGCTCCGCCGACATTTGCTCCGCCGACAATTGCTCCGCCGACAATTGCTCCGCCTGAAGCGACAATTGCTCCGCCGACATTTGCTCCGCCTGAAGCGACACTTGCTCCGCCGACATTTGCTCCGCCGACAATTGCTCCGCCTGAAGCGACAATTGCTCCGCCGACATTTGCTCCGCCTGAAGCGACACTTGCTCCGCCGACATTTGCTCCGCCGACAATTGCTCCGCCGACAATTGCTCCGCCTGAAGCGACAATTGCTCCGCCGACATTTGCTCCGCCGACATTTGCTCCACCGACATTTGCTCCGCCGACAATTGCTCCGCCGACAATTGCTCCGCCTGAAGCGACAATTGCTCCGCCGACATTTGCTCCGACGACATTTGCTCCGCCCAAAAAGTGTCCCATAAACTACAAATGCTACTAGTACTACGACAAATGCTTCGCCGACAATATTTTCTTTACACCTATTTTTTTCGTTTCTTTTTTTCTTCTTCATTTTCTGAATGCATTTCTTGAAATAATGTAGATGAAATGAAATGAATGAATGTTGATGAAGTGGGAGGAAAAAGGAGTTACTAAAAGTCATTTCGAATATACTGAAATAACTTTCCATCTATCACTGTACGTCCCATATAATGTATACTAAACACTCATTACATGTCGTGGGAAGTTTTAAAAAAAAAGTAGAGCAGCAAGCCACATTCCCCAATACGCGCATACCTCCTAGTTAATTTCAAGTAGCTCATCAATATGTAATACCTGAAATTACCTCGATCAATGCATCTTACTAGGTAAAGCATTATACAATGTAATAGGTCATCATGGAAGTTTAGAAAATAAGTAAGGGGGATTTACCAAGTGTTGATCTTTTTACGAGTTTTATAAAGAAACAAAAAGATATTGAATATTTCTCAGCGAAAAAAAGGAACAAGCTTGTTTCGCATTTTAAGAAATGGCGATTTGACTTATGATACTCATGTTGATTTAACTTTTATTCCTGTGCCCCCTCACTCCCCTTTATGCACTGGAGTTCAAACTATGATTTATATGTGTACAGTGTATTTTTTTTTACTATAATGTTTTTTTTTTATAACTTTCTTGTCCTTTCATTATTGTTAGTTGTTCTTATACATATTGGTTTTTTTGTTTGTCTAATTATTACCAATGACTTGTAAATATGTAATTTTTATATGATTGAAAATTTAATAAACACACAAATATAAAAAAAAAGTTTAGAAAATAAGGGCACTTATATACGTAAGGAAGAGAACCCATTCAGACGGGAAAATGAGATGGCAGCCTTTCTGCTTATTCACATTTATACAAATCATTTTGTTGCAGTTTGATGTTAGTTCTTCATGATAAGCCAATTGCTCTTCTTCCGGTGGCTTCGTGAGTCCCTTAAATTATTTAGTGAAAACAAAGTACACGAATGTAACGGAGTGTTTTGCACACTAACATATATATATATTAAAGCTACATACACTAAACCAGGCCTTCTCAACTGGCGGCGCTTGCGGTCAGTCAGAGTGGCGCGCGGCTGTTCCAAACAAATAATAAAAAATAAATTAAAATTAAAAAATTATATTTTAAAATAAAAAACTCAGCAAAATCAAAAAGTCGCAGTCGAAGTTGAGCCTAAAATGTAAGCAAGCCATTTCGTTTGTTTGATTTTCAATTCATTTTGACATTTTCCTTGTTTATTGCACCAAAATAACTACATATAAATTAACTTCCAGTGTAGATTTAAGCCAGGAATTGTACTAATTATTTCACATCAATATGAAATTATGATTGATGTTTTATGGAACAAAAATGTGTTTAAAATGCCACAACTGGGCCCTAAAAAAGCCCTAAAATCCACTAGCTTCCGGGGGCTTCGCCCCTGGACCCCACCCGATATCAGCTCGGTCGCTACGCTCCCTCGCAACACAGTCAACAAACATACAGGGTGGCACTTCAACCTCAATAAATTTTAGTTTTGGCGCTTCTAATAAACTAGTTGAGAAGGCCTGCACTAAACTAAAGGAAAGAAACCTTTAGAAAATGGACTGGATATTATTGAAAATATTTTTCTAAACAAGAATGTATTACTTTACGTTTCAATTTCACGAGAGAAATAGAACTCGAGAGGGGGAGCAGAGAAGAAGTGTTGGAAATGAAAGAAGACTAATAGCATGAGAGGAAAGAAAAGAGCAAAGAAGACAAGAAAACGGTGTAAACAGGAAAAGGAGGAGCATGGGAGAGAGAGATAGCCTTGAGCTTTGGATCAGCTAATGAGTAATACATGAAACAGATTTTGAGCGGAGTAATTATCTTTCGCCGGAGAACTTGCGTAAGGAGCTATAATTTTATTTTTTATTTTTTTAAATCAAACATTATGGGGAATAGCAAAAAACGGTTGTCTTTTTTGCTCTTTTCTTTCCTCTCATGTTATTAGTCTTCTTTCATTGAGGTAATTTCAGGTCTTACATATTGATGAGCTGTTTGAAATTAACTAGGAGGTATGAGCGTATTGGGGAATGTGGCTTGCTGCTCTACTTTAAAAAAAAAAAAAACTTCCCATGACATGTAATGAGTGTTTAGTGTACATTATGTGGGACGTACAGTGATAGATGGAAAGTTATTTCAGTATATTCGAAATGACTTTTAGGCAACTGCTTTTTCCTCCCACATTATCAACATTCATTTATTTCATTTCATTTACATAATTTCATGAAATGCATTCAGAAAATGAAGAAAAAAAGAAAGAAACAAAAACAACCCGTGAAAAAAAAATATTGTCGGCGAAGCATTTGTCGTAGTACTAGTAGCATTTGTATTTAATGGGACACTTTTTGGGCGGAGCAAATGTCGTCGGAGCAAATGTCACCGGAGCAAGTGTCGCTTCATGCGGAGCAAATGTCGTCGGAGCAATTGTCGGCGGAGCAAATGTCACCGGAGCAATTGTCGCTTCAGGCGGAGCAATTGTCGGCGGAGCAATTGTCGACGGAGCAATTGTCGGCGGAGCAATTGTCGGCGGAGCAAATGTCGTCGGAGCAATTGTCGGCGGAGCAATTGACGGCGGAGCAAATGTCGGCGGAGCAAATGTCGGCGGAGCAATTGACGGCGGAGCAAATGTCGGCGGAGCAAATGTCGGCGG
Source organism: Strongylocentrotus droebachiensis (assembly GCA_035222895.1). Lineage (NCBI taxonomy): Eukaryota > Metazoa > Echinodermata > Echinoidea > Camarodonta > Strongylocentrotidae > Strongylocentrotus > Strongylocentrotus droebachiensis. Next base: position 1,665,364 of record JAVYIG010000002.1, read on the forward strand.
AGCAAGTGTCGCTTCAGGCGGAGCAAATGTCGGCGGAGCAAATGTCGGCGGAGCAATTGTCGCGTTTTGCGGAGCAATTGACGGCGGAGCAATTGTCGGCGGAGCAATTGTCGGAGGAGCAATTGTCGGCGGAGCGGTTCCATGACACATGCTCCGCCGACGATTGCTCCGCCGACATTTACTCCGCAAAACGCGACAATTGCTCCGCGACATTTGCTCCGCGACATTTGCTCCGACGTCAAATGCTCCGCCGACAGGTGCTCCGCCGACAGTTGCTCCGCCGACAGTTGCTCCGCCGACAATTGCTCCGCCGACAGATGCTCCGCCGACAATTGCTCCTCCGACAATTGCTCCGCCGACAATTGCTCCGCCGTCAATTGCTCCGCAAAACGCGACAATTGCTCCGCCGACATTTGCTCCGCCGACATTTGCTCCGCCTGAAGCGACACTTGCTCCGCCGACATTTGCTCCGCCGACATTTGCTCCGCCGACATTTGCTCCGCCGACAATTGCTCCGCCGACAATTGCTCCGCCTGAAGCGACAATTGCTCCGGTGACATTTGCTCCGCCGACAATTGCTCCGACGACATTTGCTCCGCCGACAATTGCTTCGCCGACAATTGCTCCGCCGACAATTGCTCCGCCTGAAGCGACAATTGCTCCGGTGACATTTGCTCCGCCGACAATTGCTCCGACGACATTTGCTCCGCATGAAGCGACACTTGCTCCGGTGACATTTGCTCCGACGACATTTGCTCCGGTGACATTTGCTCCGACGACATTTGCTCCGCCCAAAAAGTGTCCCATTAAATACAAATGCTACTATACTACGACAAATGCTTCGCCGACAATATTTTTTTTTCACGGGTTGTTTTTGTTTCTTTTTTTTTTTCTTCATTTTCTGAATGCATTTCATGAAATTATGTAAATGAAATGAAATGAATGAATGTTGATGATGTGGGAGGAAAAAGCAGTTGCCTAAAAGTCATTTCGAATATACTGAAATAACTTTCCATCTATCACTGTACGTCCCACATAATGTACACTAAACACTCATTACATGTCATGGGAAGTTTTTTTTTTTTAAGTAGAGCAGCAAGCTACATTCCCCAATACGCGCATACCTCCTAGTTAATTTCAAACAGCTCATCAATATGTAAGACCTGAAATTACCTCAATGAAAGAAGACTAATAACATGAGAGGAAAGAAAAGAGCAAAGAAGACAACCGTTTTTTGCTATTCCCCATAATGTTTGATTTAAAAAAATAAAAAATAAAATTATAGCTCCTTACGCAAGTTCTCCGGCGAAAGATAATTACTCCGCTCAAAATCTGTTTCATGTATTACTCATTAGCTGATCCAAAGCTCAAGGCTATCTCTCTCTCTCTCTTTCTCTCTCTCCCATGCTCCTCCTTTTCCTGTTTACACCATTTTCTTGTCTTCTTTGCTCTTTTCTTTCCTCTCATGCTATTAGTCTTCTTTCATTTCCATCACTTCTTCTCTGCTCCCCCTCTCGAGTTCTATTTCTCTCGTGAAATTGAAACGTAAAGTAATACAATCATGTAGTACATTCTTGTTTAGAACAATATTTTCAATAATATCCAGTCCATTTTCTAAAGGTTTCTTTCCTTTAGTTAAGTGTATGTAGCTTCAATATATATATGTTAGTGTGTAAAACACTCCGTTTCATTCGAGTACTTTGTTTTCACTGAATAATTTAAGGGACTCACGAAGCCACCGGAAGAAGAGCAATTGGCTTATCATGAAGAACTAACATCAAACTGCAAGAAAATGATTTGTATAAATGTGAATAAGCAGAAAAGCGGCCATCTCATTTTCCCGTCTGAATGTGTTCTCTTCCTTACGTATATAAGTGCCCTTATTTTCTAAACATCCATGATGACCTAGTACATTGTATAATGCTTTACCTAGTAAGATGCATTGATCGAGGTAATTTCAGGTATTACATATTGATGAGCTACTTGAAATTAACTAGGAGGTATGCGCGTATTGGGGACTGTGGCTTGCTGATCTACTTTTTAAAAAAAACTTCCCACGACATGTAATGAGTGTTTAGTATACATTATATGGGACGTACAGTGATAGATGGAAAGTTATTTCAGTAATATTCGAAATGACTTTTAGGTAACTCCTTTTTCCTCCCACTTCATCAACATTCATTCATTTCATTAATTTTCATCTACATTATTTCAAAAAATGCATTCAGAAAATGAAGAAGAAAAAAAGAAACGAAAAAAAATAGGTGTAAAGAAATTTTGTCGGCGAAGCATTTGTCGTAGTACTAGTAGCATTTGTAGTTTATGGGACACTTTTTGGGCGGAGCAAATGTCGGCGGAGCAATTGTCGCTTCAGGCGGAGCAATTGTCGGCGGAGCAATTGTCGGCGGAGCAAATGTCGGTGGAGCAAATGTCGGCGGAGCAAATGTCGGCGGAGCAATTGTCGCTTCAGGCGGAGCAATTGTCGGCGGAGCAATTGTCGGCGGAGCAAATGTCGGCGGAGCAAGTGTCGCTTCAGGCGGAGCAAATGTCGGCGGAGCAATTGTCGCTTCAGGCGGAGCAATTGTCGGCGGAGCAATTGTCGGCGGAGCAAATGTCGGCGGAGCAAGTGTCGCTTCAGGCGGAGCAAATGTCGGCGGAGCAAATGTCGGCGGAGCAATTGTCGCGTTTTGCGGAGCAATTGACGGCGGAGCAATTGTCGACGGAGCAATTGTCGGCGGAGCAATTGTCGGCGGAGCATCTGTCGGCGGAGCAATTGTCGGCGGAGCAACTGTCGGCGGAGCAACTGTCGGCGGAGCAACTGTCGGCGGAGCATTTGACGTCGGAGCAAATGTCGCGGAGCAAATGTCGCGGAGCAATTGTCGCGTTTTGCGGAGTAAATGTCGGCGGAGCAATCGTCGGCGGAGCATGTGTCGGGTTACCGGTGTGACTGCACAATGTACAGTGGCGTAGCTAGTGGACACTTGCCCCCCCCCCCCCTTCCCCATCACAAGCCGAATAGCGTGAGGGAGAGAGAGAGAGAGAGAGAGAGAAAGAAAGCGAGAATAAAGGCGGAACCGAGACAACGTAAAAAGAAAATAGCAAGTCTGGGACTGTTGTAAGTTGCTGAAATCACTAATAGTTATGAGCAAGTTTGTTTTACCAATGTGACATTTGGTATTGATAATAGTATGAAGCAGAGACCTGGTTCACGACGTCCTGTGTCCCACCCCTCCTAAATTACAACAGTGAACTCAATGGTTGGCAATAAGGTAACCACTGACTTTGTGTAAACATACATTTAGGGGAATTTTAAGAAGAATAGGATGTGTGATATGTTTATCAATAGTGTCCTGCTTTAAAAAAAAAAATCAAATTCGTAGTATTCCACATTAATTGTAATTAGTGGAACAATGATATGATCTCTTTTTTATTAGCAATGTTCCCATGTTTATTTAGTGAAGGTGCCTAAAAATCGACAAAACTTAGCTAATTAATTAGCTCTATTTAACTAGTTTAACCAGTTATTTCATGTCACGTCTATTTCCTGTGTTGTTTCTGGTAGTCTGGAGAACGATTTCGCGTCAAATTACCTTAATTGGTGGGAGAGACTCGGCGGATTGCAGGCGTTTGTTTATAGCATTCACATTACACAGCCCAGTTCTTTTCTCCGAAAAAGAAAAAAAAATTAGACACTTGACCACGTACTCTAACCAGTGCTCAATGTAGCGCATTTTTCCAGGACAATATCTTACATCCATTCCTCGCGTGCCCCTTTATAAACTGCGCCACAATTTCCATCGTTTAGGCCTACCGGTTGCCACGGCAATATACAAATATAAACACGGAAAGCATGTGAATATGACAAGGTGACAAATATATGTCTTCGAAAGCACAGATTTAATCTGCCGTGCTTAATTAACTACGACGAGAGACGTTTCTACTTATCATCATGATAACGTTATGTGCCTGGGCAGCCTGGCCAATACAATTTCAACTTTGGACTTTTAGTTGCTCTCTCTCTCTCTCTCTCTCTCTCTCTCTCTCTCTCGCTCTCTCTCACGCCCTCCCTCTCTCTCTCACGCCCTCCCTCTCTATATGTCTGTGTCTCTTTCTCTCTCTCTCTCTCCCCCTCTCCCATTCTCTCCCATTGTCCTTCTACATAACATGTATAATGATTACCTCCCCTCATATTGCCCTTTTGCCAATAACCGTCTGGAAAAAATTAAGACATCCTTTCACAGATGACGCCCGTCCATAAGAGTCTCATTATTCATTTCCATTATGAAGAGTTCCTTTTTATTAATTATGAAAGTAGCCTCCACAAGGGTAGAGTCCGAATAAACGTGCTTCCTTATTGATTGATGCATAATGAAAGAGAAGGGCGGCATTCAATATAATATAGAGTAACCTACTAATCAGACAACAGTAGGGCCGGTGATAAACGTTGCATTAGAATTGAGTAGCGCGGGGGCCGGGGACATTTTGATTATATGACGGCCACCAGGCACGAAAAGTGTCTCCTTAAGTATTCAATTAAAGAGACCTGATTTTAAGGAGTCTCTGAGAATTCTTCAATGCCCCAGACAACAAAATAAAAAGCGTCCCTAAAATTTTCATTTGAGGGTCGGGATTATATTACACTTTCTAATATTTCTCCTCTAGACTGATGCCCTGAACATGACTGCACATCTGAAAGTGTGCCTGGAATTTATCTATTTATTTCGCCCCCCCCCCCCCCCCACCTCGATTATCCACGGGTTCAAATGATCTATCGGAATGAGGGTTTTAAACCATGTTATACGAGCAAAGATATAATCCTTATCTATAATCTTGCTTGTTTACTGCAAAGAAGAGCAAGTATATTATGGCGTCTCCGTCACTACAGCTCATGAGATTCATGTCAGTTGTAAATTTTATTTATTTGTTCAGATATTGTTGTAATTATAGTTAATATAGGGAATAGATAAATAAATAATGGGATAGGAAACTCGAAAACTACAAACTGGACGAAATTTGTCCAGAATTATCTCTTTATTTCGGTAGAATTATAGTTTAATCAACTTATCCGCTAACAGTGATCACCATTTACCAATCTGTATTATAACCGATCCTGAGACCGTCTACGTATAGCAAACGAGTTATTAGAGTCATATTCAATGCTCAAAATTACAATTGCTTTTAAATACTCCTAAGATTATAGTTCGTGGAAGCTCGAAATGTGGGATATCTGGTTAGGTGAACATGTTGAAAATCCAATTTGTGAGAATCCGGTCTGCAAGTCAATTTCTCAGATTCTGAATAATTGAAAGTCAAGTGGGATTGTCCGGAATTGTAAGATTCTGGGAATCTATAAGTCACCTTGCAAGTTAGATCGTGAGATTTTGCTTATAAATCGGAATTTCAGATTCTGGTTAGTTGGAAGTCCGAATTGTGAGATTCTGGTTAGTAGAAATTCCGAATGTAAGATTCTGCTCAGTTGAAAATACAAAATGAGAGAGTCTGGCTAGTTGGAAATGTGTAATTGTGTTTTTACAGACGTGAATCAATCAGATATGATTATTTACGTCTGGGGGCCGACCGTTAACGTCACCATCCAAAAGACGTGACTAGGGTTAGAACCGGGTCCGCCTTATCCAGTTTGTATGTGAAATGTTTGTTTGTTTGTATTTTGTTTTGTTTTTCAATAGTGTTTTATCCACAGAGCTATTTTCTATAGTTTAATTGGAATATTTGTATGCATGAGGGCGCCAGCATAATGATAACTACCATAGGACATACGGTACTTAAACCAGTATATAACGACATCCTATTATCCTAATGTGTTCGGTTAATAATCTCTACACGACTTAAACAAAAAACCCAGAAACCCGTTTTAGTTTCGCCTGTCCAAAGCCTGTGAGAAATAATGCCCACTTTGTACATCGAATTTAGAGATATAGATAATCTTCTTTTCCTGTTAGCTGATTATTTGTTATCCTTCTGGGTATGAAATCAAGACAACAACAACAGGGTATGATATTAGCACGAACTTTAATAACAGCAAAAAGCATATAAAACAGCAAAAAGATCAATCCATCTCTTTCTATCTTTCTCTATCTCTCTCTTTCTCTCTCTACGGGGAAGGGGGCACTGGAATATTTCTCGCTTTTTTTAATGTCATTTCAGTATTAATAGTTGATGAGAAAAATATGCAAGATCCTTTTCCTTTCTCTTCCTTGTACTGATTCTCTAGTATTTCCCTTTTCCTTTTTTTCCTATGCTTTTTACTTGATAGATTCCTTTTACTTATTTTTAGTGTCAGATCCTTTTACTTACTTACATTATAAAGTAGAGATATTCCATGACTTGACTGTTTATGGTACCGTGGTAGAGTAAAATGTCAAACATCGTGAATATCATTTTTTCCCACTTAAGTATCACGTTCTGAAATGAGACAGAATCCCCTAAGCTTGAAAAAATCATTTTCGTTTTTAATGGCTTTTCCATTAAAGATTTCTGAGAGAACAGAAAAATTGTAAATTTACTTTAGAAAATATGTTGTGGGCTTTGCTCGATAGCCGTTGATCAAAACTAAGAAAGAAAAAGGAAAAAAAAGTGAATAAAGTTTTTTTTTTTTTTACATTAACCGCCATTAACCACTGATGTAAGTTGTACTTTCAATACATACGTCAATAACTCGATTTATCAAGTAATCTTGTCCCCTCACTCACTAACATTGGAGTTGTCGATAATTAAGAGCAAAAGTTATTCGATTAGGTAGTAACTATTAGTTTTTAACTTTTACCGTGACACTGGCAGGCTACAAGATAGTAGCATGACTGAGATAATCAATAACAAAATCCGTTTTGGCTTTTTTTTTTTTTCTTTTTTCGTAGAGAAGGAAATTTCTCTTACCCTTTGGTGTACATAGTGGGTGTTTTCTAGCAATGTAGACCCTCACAATATGCACCCTTTTAAGTCATAAAGAGATCAAGTCTACGATGATATAAATAATGATTGCTAGGTCGAGCTCCCCAAACCTGATATCTTTATTATACATCCAGCCAGCCCGGGACACTGTTTAACTGGAGAACTTCTTGACTTTTTCCCCTCACGTGCCGGTGATGAATTAATAGTTTGATCATTGTTGAAACCCCCGACACGGCAGCGATAACGAGGCGCCTATGGTGACGAGCACAACGAGATTTGATTACTTTTCTAAACTTTGAATTATTTTACCAATCGTCGTGAAAAGTTAAACCAAATGATATTATAAATCAAGTACTTCTCTTATAAAATCAAAACATTCTACCCCGAGCGCTTCCCCTAGTGTTTATATCCCCTGCTCCCTCATTTAGTTCTTTTGCTTCCATCTCCAGCACCTAACCGCAACTCTCTTAGTGGTGAGACATACCATGTGCATATTACGACGCCAGCAATGAGATTGGGACAGGCAATTGGGCGGTTTCTACAAAACATATTTATATGTGGTGGGTCCTTTTACGTCCGCGATACCCGCACATTTCCCGAGAAAGAGAGGATAAGACATACAGCGTCAGCATCGAGAGAGTGGACACAGACAGTTTGGGGTGTTTTACAAAAGATCAATAAGTGCGTGATGAGTCCTTTTACATCTGCGGTATCTATTCCATTATTCTTCTTAAAGGTACTATGTCTTATGTCCCTTTTGCAGCCAACCTCAAATGCTGTAGAACTTTGCAGTAATTATGAATATTGTCATGTATGTCCTATCTGTGAAATTTAAGGTTAGCAGTGTCCTCATATTCAAATTATGCAAGGAAACCCGTTTACTTGCTAGGCTTCACTGTCAGACACTATTGAGTGACTGACTGGCTTTTTTTCTTCTTTGGTAATAGCATACATGAAAAGAGTTGTAACATGAGCATTTGTCTACATCAATAACCCACTACTTGTGATGGTCAAGATTAAACTGATTGAATCTTTGCGCAGCATAAAACGTATGACCATTCGGTACGATTGTCTGAAAATCAAGACTATTACTTTTGGGCTCTATAGCCCTAAAGTCGATTTGACAACTAATAGTCATTATTTTCCCACTTGAAGACATTTTCAAGCCCCACCTTTTTTAGGGAAGTTCTAAATTGGTATTATCTTTCAAATGCAGTTGGAATTTAACTTTTTCATTTGTTGGGCCTGCATTTGGGACAAAGTACCTTTAACCTAAAATGATGAGGGTTTGGAGTTATGACCCTTCGTTCGTTCGTCCATCGCCAGGAATAGCCAAGCCGAGTTGACACCACAAAGTTCTTCGCGTATGTAAGGCGATACAAGCAATAAATAGTAAAATAAATCAGACACCGCCGAGAACACCCACAGCATTGATTTGATAAATATCCTGGAGGGATGGATAGAACACATTCTTCACGCAAACCCCTTCGCACATAGCGAAAAGGTGATGATGTATAAGGGGCCTTTACGATTCTTCAGGTGAATGACAAGAGTATTTTTATTCAAACGGGGAATGAGGAACATTCGGGGAATTTAAGATTAGAGGCGGAGGAGCAAAGGCATTTTGAAAGCGGCTCCCCCCCCCCCCCCCCGTTCTCTCCCCCATCCCCACTTTCTGAAGCTTCTAAACGATCATACTCTGAATTGCGAAAACGAAAAACTTTCCGCGAAACTTTGAAATTCTCTCTCTCTCTCTCTTTCTCTTTCGCTACATAATATGTGTTTGTGTGTGCGTGCGTGCGCGTGTGTGAATTTAAATATATATATATGATATATTTATTATATTCTTGCTCACTCTCTCTCTCTCTCTTTCTCCTTTTCTTGACCATCCAAACATCGATGTCATTTCTTAAGATTTGACTTGACAGGTTGTTATCATCAATAGAATGCTAAAAGCAAAATTATGCGCTAAACCCAAAATGCTCATTTTCAGCCGTACGATATTGTCGCCACTGTGACTATAAATAGCCCCTAAACAGCTAGATTAACAGACATCATGTTACATCATGGATTTTGTTGATTTCCCTTTCCGTGAATTTACGTCTGAGAAAGTACGTCAATGTACTGGGTCAGATGACAGAATGCTATAGGCATACGAAGATGATGCTGTTTACCGCGGTATCATGATCGCTTTAACCCGTCACTTACAGCTAAAAATAACATGAATAAAGTATATTTTGGGAAGTTAATCGCATAAGTGCTTTTAAAGGTTTAGCCACTTCGCAGAAGCGTGAGCAAAAGATAATGTTGCTATTCTCGGCAAAACACTAACAAAAACATTAAAAGCGATACCTTTGTTTTATCCAGTTCGTCGTCGGACTTTCTTTCACGAGCAAGAAACGTTAATGAAAATAATTATAAAACTTTCTAAATCGCTTCACTTTTTAAGGAAAATAGAAAAGGAAAGGGTAGGAAATCAGAAAAAGGAGAATATTAACAATAATGTAGGGCCTACGTAAATTCGTAAATTTGTTTTTATATTTGTTATTATATATTATAATAATCTGTATGCGCATAATGCTGCATAAAGTCATGCGCTTTTTCGAAAGAGAGAGAGAAAGCGCGTGAGGGAGAGAGAAAAGGAGATATAAATAGAGAGGCAAAACATAAAGACACAGAAAAACAGACGGACATACAGACAGACAGAAGGCTGAAAGAAGTAGAATATCAGAAAAGAAAAGCATGCTTATAAACTCATGTTCAAATATCAAATATACAAGTGTTGTGTGCATGGTGACGATGAACGCATATGGCGTTGTGACCCTGCTAAAATCACGCTGGTTGCAGGGATTGTTGGTTATTTTTATCCATTTCTAGACAGATCGATGGATAATCAAAGACTGGGAGAGCAGTAAAGCTCTAGAGAAATACCAACTTCTTCCAAACACTTCAATCATTTAACTCTCCGTTTCCCTTCTGAGGCCTTCTCTGAAATGCACTTTTCTTCATGCCATATACATAATTGTATTGTTCTCTATTGATTATAAGTATCTCTCTCCCAGCATTAGTGTTCTTAAAGAATCCATCCAATCTCTTCCCCTCGAACTTCCGGAAAATTCTTTTTCTTTCACGTAAACCCTGCAAGCTGTTTAACTTTCAACATTTTCCTGCTAGAGGTGGAACGAAGGGTTCTTTGTTGATTTAACTGCTCTTTTATATGCGTTTAGTTGCTGATTCGGCACTCAAATAACCCACTTTTTTATTTTGTCTCTTCTTTTCTTTCTTACTTTTTATCTTCTTTCTTTCTATTTGTCTTTCTTTTTGTTTATTACTGTCGGCATGTTAAAGAATCTGATAGTCCAATTTGTTTTAGCTTACAGATTTTCAGCTAGGCTTGTTAGCAGCTTGGTCCTACCCCCCCCCCCATTAAAAGAAATTCTAGCGATGCCCCTGCCGCTTGCATTTCAAAAAGTAGCTTTCTTCGTCGTACCGAGTTTATGTGCACAGCATTTGAACCTTAGCATGTAACGAATCAGATTCAAGTCAAAACATTCTCGTCTTCACATAATTCGGCAACATGGGAGATCCACACGAAGTAGAATATCCTTTTACACGGCGCTATTTTCTCACATAACAAGCCAAATCTTGTGGTGAGAGACACAGCTTTGCTTCGAAAGCATACCCAATACGTGGTTCACATCATCGGGAGGCTCGTCAAAGTTTATCCTATCAGAGCCGGGGAGATTTGGGCCAGACAATAGAGACACAACGCGGAAAATGGCTTTATAATGTTGTGTTAAGAAGATTTAATATTTTTATTGAGTCTACATGGTAAATATAGATTCTGTAATTAATGACCTCAAACTTTAATATGATTGCGCTGATTAGTGATCACTATACATCACTTACACCGGCAAACCGACTTCAAACCGATTCCAAAGCGACATATTCTTTTCAATTCGGGTAGTGTAATCTTTTGCTCGGTCTGGTGTGGGTTTCACGGTGTGACTGTGGTATTTATTAACTTTTGTTTTATTGGCAACAACAATGTACTAGAAATAGTTTAGGATTCAAACTATTTCACATGTAGGCCTAACTTAGTCCACAAAGGGACATTCTTAGACTAGTAGATTAACAGCCAACATGTCGATCTCGAGGGCTGTCAGTCTCAAGCGTCATCGGTCTTTTGGACGTCCGTTTCTTGGTCTGTCGGTCTCAAGAGCTGTCAGTCTCAAAGACCGTCCATCTCTTGGGCTGACAGTTTCAAAGGCCGTCTGTCTCGGGCGCTGTCGGTCTCTTAGACATTAGCCGTCGAGATCCGGGTCGAGGTTCGTCCAAACTCCCTCGTTTAAAAAGGCAAGTATGAGAGTGTGACGAGACTCATCTAATGTAAACGTGACCCATGAGATGGCCTCTTTTCTTCACCCCGACGATCGGCTATGTGGTCGATATTGTATTCAGAGGACCTTCCGCGTCTGTTTTAAATTGATGGTCTATGCCAAGGAAGGAATGAGGGAAGAAGGGCCTCTTGAAAGTAAGAGGGTGCTATTAGGTATCTGGTATCAGGAACTGTAGATCGGTTAGGCCTGCTCTGAATATTGTTCTGTCTCCTCCTATAAAGCACCCACCCCCCCCCCTCCCGCCCTCATGTTTGAATAAATACATTTGTCCTAGCACGTATGACAATACTATCACGCACGACATCACACGTTAATCTTATTTCGTTAATTTCTTATACAATCAAATTTTTTATTGAAAAGGTTAGTATTTTCATATAATTTTGAAAGATGTACAGTATATAGTAATTTTTCATTGAAAGAGTAATGGGAAGAATCAAAATGCCTTACAAGATTAGCCCGAAAATTACACACAAAAATAATTTGTAGGGTAATCACTCTTTTGCGAATAAGCATGATGGCGTTTACCAAATTACAGTTTATGTTGCTGTTGCTTCAATATTACTCGAGCTGATGATGCCAATGTTTGTTGTTGTATCCCATATACAACTTCTCCATTAAGACAATACGGGGGATCAAATGGAATAAAGATTGGAGTAAATTGTGTTGCAACCAAACAAGTATAAGGGTTGATAAGAATTATGACAGCAGTAACCTGAAAATTTTCAGCTTTGCCATGTTACCATGTTTACAGTAAAAAATACCTTGCGTCTACGTTTTATCAGATTTGAAAGGTTAAAACTAAATACATATTGTCAATGTAAGGTCTGCGACTGTATCTTTTTCCCACTAACTACACAAATAGGACCTAAGTAACTTGCCCGGAACAAACAAGGAGCTTTAGTGTTGACTATAGACAATGTACTTTAAAAAGAAACTGCTTTGCTTTGTTTGATGGTGCGATACAAGTTTTATTATTCACCGATCCAATTCATTTTTTTTTTAATCTGTTTGGTAGGTTCATCTACGGTTTAATCTGACGTGGCGTTAAAGGTTTACAATGTGTGTTGTATATTGGTAAATATGACACCATAAATTCTTCGGACTACCACCATGTATCAAATTATGTCAGTATCTGAATTTAAATCCACACGAAGATTAATTGAACCACTCATTATCAGTTTATTTTTCACTTCCCTTCATTAAGATAATTGGGAACACAACATTTTGTATCTTCATTAAATTTAAGAAGACATCAAAATTATATTAACATAAGAAAATAAAAGAAAAATGCAGTGAATAACATACACATTTTCCATGTGTCAACTGCCCAGAAGGCAATACAAAAATACAGCTGGTGACGTAGAAAAAAATGTGACATCATTTTTTTTTACTTTAAAATAAAATCGATTCACTCTCGCGATTCTAGAAACGCTTCCCCGCCCCTGAATATCTCACTTCCTCTACACGACGGAAACGCCGCACACCCTTTCCACGACCGAGGTGCCCCGATTATCCAGGCGTCAAATCCTTTGCCAACGTGCGGCAGCAGGATCGTGTCATTCTACACCAAAAAGCCATCTCACTTTCTTGCCAGATTTTCTCGGCCACCAACAGGAGGATCTCATTAAGTCTTAATGATGGTGCCAAGCCAGGGTGCCAAGTTCATGTCATTGCAGCCACATCGCTCAGATTCTTTTTCAAGTTTCACGAATCCCTGAGCCCCTCATGCATGCATTCATCTTTATCCCATGGATATTATGTATAGAAACGTGGCTTTTGTAACCGAGGCGCCAAGGTTTTAGAGAAAAGACGCCGATTGGGTAGAATAACAGAGAGTCATAATATGGTGATTTGATGCAAGATATAAATCACTTGGCCTATATGTTTCCTGTTTCACCTTGCAACTGTTAAAAAAACTCAGAATATGTTAATTCCTCAAACTTCCATCATCCCCGCCTCTCTCTCTCTCTCTCTCTTTCTCCCCCCTCTTGTACATAAAGGGTGATGCAACGTTGTGTAAGACCTCTGTCACGCATTATTTCATTTAATACAAAATACAGGATGGTTGCAGTTCATGTATCCCAAATGTTGAGAGAAAATGAATATCTGGTAGCCTTATAATTATGTCGTTGATTCTCTCAGTATCATTCTTCTTTTTAAATTGCTTTTTATGAATTAAGAGTTAAACAGGGCCTTCAGGAAAACTTTTAATACTGAGGGAGCCACCCTTTTTAAATCAAACGAATAAATAAATAAATATTGGGCACGAATGATATACGTGGATTTCAATTATTGTTTTGTACAAATATTTCGTTATGCTTCATACATATTTTTAAAATGGATATGTGGAAATGAATCCGTGGAAATAGGCTATATCATACACAAATAATTATTCAACAATTACAAATAAAAAGTGGTCGCTTGTATACGTCATGATTTGTAACAAAATAAAAGTCAGCTCCCAATGCGTATATAATGTATAGAGGTCCTTCGTGTTTAAAAAAAAAATCATCAAATACGCTTACTGATATCGTATGGAATGTATCTAATATAGGCCTGCATTATTTCACTGAATCTTGGCAGAAATGCAAATACCATTTCGAAAAAGTATTCTAAATATTTGAGGACTTAATTACTCGATTTCTTCCTCATGCATTGGTGGATCTCAGTGGCTAGTTAGCTTCCTCAGTGTAGCTGGACCAGCGATTTAGCCAGGAGTCACGTCCATGTATACATACCGTGTGAGTCCAAAAAAAGTAGAAAATTGCTAATTATTTAAAAATTCATCTATGAACAATAAATTATTATACATCTTATGAAAGAGTGTTTTATCCCAAATCATTTGGTATCATGTTTGTGTGGTATGTGTTCACGCTTGGATGAACAGCATGCATTGTTTGCGAGAGTGCAAAAATCGACTTGCGCCAAAGTGATACCTACAGTATGTATTATGTTGGGATTAGCAGAGTGAGAGAATGAATTGAATGTATCAAATGAAATGCACTGCATATGCTTTTTGCAGTTCAGCAAAGTGGCACACACAAATACACACACGCACAAATGTTCGTTGATATTTGATATTCGATATTTGTGTGGCATGATTGATTTTGTGAGGGATGTTATTTGGATCTGCTAAGACCGAATTAATACCCAAATCCCAATTGTTTTATTCAAACATCACATAAGCAAACAATGCCTCCTGTTCATCCAAGCGTAAACACATACCACATAAAATGATACCAAATGATTTGGGATAAAACACTCTTTCATTTGATGTATAATAATTAACTATTCATAGATTATTTTTTAATATAATTTGCAATTTTCTAGGTGTAAACTTTTTTCGACTCACACTGTATAGGCCCGAATTCACAAAGGAGGTTTGTCGACAAACCTAGGTTTATGTGCGTCATAATGACGCTTTTCGACGCGTTTCAAACCAAGGTTTGTCTGAACATTGGTTTGGAACGCGTCGAAACGCTGTCAACCAACCTCCTTTGTGAATTCGGGCCATAGCGTCTATTGACAATGCTTGTTTAGTTCAGAGTCATCATAAAGGAATAATGCAAATTATTTAAACAACAAGTGTATTTGAGAGATCAACGAGTTTCAAGGAGAATATCAGGTTTAATAACCATAGGATGAAGTTATGCTGTTCAAGTTAAATGCATCTTTTTTAATACAAGTTGAATATTAAAAATGTTCTCAAGCAATAAATTTGATTTACTTAATGTGCAAAAGATGTCATCGTCTGAATCTTTTCTTGAAACTGGGCATTGACATAGAAGCAACGGTTCTCTTGCGTAAATAATGACATTTATTCTGAGAATTTTTTTTTCTCTCTTCCTTTCCATCCCGTGGTCATTGTTCTTAACAATATAAAACAATCACTCAAAACAGTTTTGGCAAGCACGTTGAATAACACTATCGCCATTGCACATATTATTTTAGTCTCAACAGTCAAACAACTTTTTTTCCAGAACTCCTCGAGAGGAAATATATCGTCAAACAGGTAGTTCCACTTACAAAAAATGAATATGGATAGCTGCAAATTATGGGTGTTTATATGAAATCCGAGAATGAACAAAGTGAATTTGATAGCAAAGCACGTAGCAGCAGCAGCAGTCCTAAAGAGCAAACAGTTGTTATCAAGATATTCCCCCGGATCTGAAGGTGTAAAGCAGTTCTCAGAGAAAAGTCCGCAATGGGATAAGATGACATAACGATAAACGGGAAAAATGTTGAAGTTAATTATGAGCTTAATACATTGCTTGAGTAATACGTAAAGGTTTCAAAAGATCTTATACCACCTAAAGAGATATATTCCTTTTTGTTTGTCTGGTTTATTGTTTGTTTGTTTGTTTGTTTGTTTGTTCTTTCTTGTAGTTGTTGTTTTATGCGGTTGTTGTTCTTCGTTTTTTGTTTGATGTTTTAGTTAGTTTGTTTTCTATTGTGAGAGTCAAATGTTAAATATCAATAAAATATGATTATTTCATCCGAACAACATTGTTTTTTTTTCTTTTTCAATGTATGTCAAAAGACTCCCCTCACCTTAGGCTTTTTATGATAAGAGAATAGACAAAAAACTCTATTCGAACCTAATAAACGCTTTCTCCCTTTTGATATAGCACCTGTAATAACTGTTTCTTGAAATAACAACTGAATCACGAACTATTGCTTCACATTTGTGGTTAGGGGTTCTATTGTTGCACGTGCTTTTTATTGTGGAAACCAATTTTCTTCCGCTGTTCTGCGTCTTGACATTGTAGCCATGCAGGGTTTGACACATTGAAATGTCAAACGTAGATACAAACGAGAATCGCTGAAAGTCAGATTGAATAAAATCACAGTGACGGCTGTCGCTATTGACCATCATGGCATTTTATAATAGAGAGAAGACATTTGAAAGGAAAGGCCACTCATGATGTTGATCGGTTGCTGGATCAAAAATACGGGTATGTAATATTGATCATGATTACTTTTGGGTGCAGTGGCGTATCCAGCAGAGAGTGAAAATGGCGTAAATTCCCCCCCCCCCTCCCCCTGTTTGGAGGCCGGGAGGTATAAATATAACTTAAAATAGGTTAACAGCTTGTGGATCTGTCCAGATTTACAAATGCCTTCCCATTCTGTCTTCGGAGAATAACTCCTCCCCACGTTAAGTAATTTCGTAATTCTGGATATGCCATTGTCGTGGCGATGTATCTGTCCAGAAATATCTCTTGCGACAGTGGAAACTCTTGACGGAAATGCTTTAGTATATTGATTATTCACTCAATGGATATGCAAATAGAGTATAAAAAGGGTAACTTCACAATTTCCAGGGTTTTTAAAAATCATTATTCCAAGTAAAGGTTTAACTTCAAGCTTGTACACTCCGAAGATTCTTGGGCATTCGGCAATCTGGAATCAAAGGTGACTTGTGGAGATATCACTGCAAGTGTTCTTTTATTCACGACACTACTTTAGCCGAGCATTTCAAGAGATAGATCGAGCCATGACCCTTTCAGCTTGTCGCTCTCCATGGTGTCAGCTTTCTCCTTCACGTCGTGGTACAGTATGGAAGCGATCCTCACCCCTACCACATGTAAATACAAGTCGCTCAACTCTGTTCGTATCCATTTCTAATCCCTGCCTGCAGCTAAGGGTCTCTGTTGACACAAGCTTCCTCATGACTCGCAAATTGGAAGGAAACATGAGTTGGGTTATTGCCAGTCAATCGCCGCTATTCCTCAGCCAAGCAATGCCTCAAAGAAAGTGCAAACCATGGCCTCGTTTCTCTTCTCTATATCTTTGCCATTTTTTGCTCGTGAGGAAGCAAAATAATTGCCATTAAACCCCGAAAGCTAAGGGTGTTCACTTAATGGCTCAGAAAAGCCGTCGTTATCTTTAGAGACACAGAGCGAATAAACAGAATAAACACCACATTTTTTTATCATAAAAGCTGAAATCAAGACGGAGCAAAATATAAACATATCTTATCATATGTTTTAAGATAACGCTAGAAATATGATATGTTGTAATAATAGGAATCAAACCGAGTGAAACTGTATGCAATCTCTATGGGATTCTCGATCACCTAGATCACTTAAGTGCATAAAATCCATATGCCATTTATCTTCTTAAAGGCATAGAAAAATAAAAATTGAAGAACAAAAATGGATGTAAAGTAATTTAACCGGTTCGTGTTTTCAATCATAATATGTATGTGATTCTCGATCATCTTGTTCACATAACTTTGTTTAAATCTAAGTGATGTTAAACGTCATTCATCTTTACATAGGCGTACGACACGTTCATATCTACTGCAGATCAGGGACCCGTTTCACAAAGCCTTTTTTCAATGACAAATGACAAAAAACGGCGACAAATCTGATGATACCCAATCAGAAGCAAGAATTTCACTTGCTCATAACAAAAACTGTCATTTGTCACTAATGACAAGCTTTGTGAAATTCGGCCCAGAATGAACGATTGTGATGTTGTAGTGTTCGTATTCAGGTGTCACGTGCTTTTTTTTGGTTTGTTTTATCTTTGTCGACATAGTTCACCTTTTCATGGATCCAGGGTGATTGCAGTTCATCCAGTTCCAGATTAGTCCAGTCCGCGAAAATGCTGAACTTACACAATCCGGACACAATCCAAGTATAAAAGGTGCTGGTTTGAGGGATATTGACGTTAAATGGAGTTAAGAGTATAACATTTGGACAAACAGCGAACAGAGGTGTAGAGTAAATATACATGATACTCAAATGCAACGGTAGAATGTATGAATATATTAGAACAATGGTATCATAGCATTTCTCATCTCCCCTTTTTATATTTGTATTCTAGAATGCATTGAAATATTAACACTCATATCTTTAAAAACATACTAGAAGGGGAAGCACCCCCCCCCCCTTCCCACCAAACACACACATAACCTCCTCCGCTCTGTATCTCTGTTTCTTCTCAAAGTACCCTCCCCCCTCCCCCCCTCTAAAACCTGTCGACGCTCTCTAAATGGTATCAAACTTCGTATTATGTTCAACGCATTGCGATTTTGTCCACAATACTGTCCCTCCCACGAGAGGATTGAGAAGCATTTACTCCAACAAAGAGTTACTGACTACATTTTCAAAAGAAAGTAGTTATACTTTGGACAACCCTCGTGTGTATTGAGCACCGTCAATCGATTTCACGTTCTTCAAATGGCACTTAACCAAACAATGGTTATATCAAATGCTAAGAGTCATCGATCATTGCTAAGAGCCATAAGCAATGGTAGATGTCATAAACACACTCGCACAAACTCCCAATAAAACCAACATGTTGTAAGAGTAATTGCAGAAGCATTGTCCACCACCTATTGAAATGTGCCAAGACTGAAGTGCCATATTGCACAATACGAACGTGATGGTTTTTATAGGCAACAATGTGGGATTGAACTTGCCCCCCAGTTGATTTTTTGAATGTATTTGCGATCGTGATCAACGTCTATAAGTCGTGGTATTTACTGAATATGAATAATATAAGTTGATGGTGTTTAACAAAACTCCGAGTTAAATATATCTCACTTCAAATTTATCACAAAAAATGTCCTTGACATTTACACCTCCGCAAGGTGTACAATAGCTAGCTAGAGATGACAAATTGGTATTGATAAATGTTGATACATTGGTATAGTTGGTATAGTCACAGTATACAAACATTTTAAAGTTCCATTTTCTCGACTTTTTCCCCATTCTATTGACATTTCTCATTATCAAAGTTAAGAATTTAAGATCCATTAAAAATCTGTATCCGGGACTGATTTCCATGTAATTAATTCCATCCCCTTCTACCCACTCCATTTCTTTACTTCCCCTCGCCTAGAACTCCGTTTTGAATCACACCAGGTCACTTTTAAAGACACTGCTGTGCCAGCTCAAAATCCCTCACTTTTTTGTGTGTTTTTTTCTCTCACTAACTCCGTTTGCAATTAAACTTTACCTTCTTTTCTTTTCTCCTTTTGTTTGAGATCCAATGAAAAGCAACACCAAATTGTCAAGATTTAGATAAAGATGATAGTGCAATGAGAGCTGCCGTAAAGACAATAAATGAAATGTTGATGAAATTTCAGACTCCATGCAGAAGGACATAATAAGATGAAACACTCGTCTTATACGCGTAGGGTTCATAGAGAATTGGAATTGAAGAGATTCGAATTCCCCTGGCTATGGTCCTGTACCCTTGAGTCGAATTTTTTTCCTAACCGTCGGCAAATTTAATTTTAGGGGAACTGTTGGTCGGTAATCAATGTGACTTCATGCTCGTTGGATGATGAAATTGGATTAGAGAAGCCCGTCGCACGTGTTCGGACTGAACGCATGAAGACTGCATGTCTGCAGGGAGAGCGATCGAGTGAAGGTCTCTCTGAATCGACAAGGCTTATTCAATGCGCACGTATAACACGGGAAACATGAATATACTATTAAAGAGAGCGAATTTGAATCTGGAGTAGAGTTCATGATTCTGACTATTCTTATTCCCCCTACACCTCTCTCCCTCTCTCCCTCTCTCTCTTTCTTTTTCTTCCCCTCTCTCTCTCTCTCTCTCTCTACTCCCCTCTCACTCTTTCTCCCCCTTTATGTCTGTCTCCCTAGCTGTATATACCCCCATTTGTGGATATGATGTAAAACT
Source organism: Strongylocentrotus droebachiensis (assembly GCA_035222895.1). Lineage (NCBI taxonomy): Eukaryota > Metazoa > Echinodermata > Echinoidea > Camarodonta > Strongylocentrotidae > Strongylocentrotus > Strongylocentrotus droebachiensis. Next base: position 1,685,334 of record JAVYIG010000002.1, read on the forward strand.
CAGCTTTCGTACAGAACAGATTATATCATGGAATTTAAATGAGAAGCATATAAGACATGAAATTATACCTAGAAAAATACAAGAGCATGGATCAAACTGAAGTAAGTAATAACTTTAAATCAAGAATATCACAAATCAATAAACGGCAGCGTGTGTATGTGAAATGAATGAATAAAGTAGTTCGATATCAAGACAAGAATCATTATCACAGAGTATACCTTCCTCCTCAGAATGTGTCAACATCTTTAGTAGATTAGTCTAAAATGATTAAAACATTCATCGTAGTTGACACACCCTGTCTGTATTCGTCATGTTTTTAATTCATTTGGATTTAGTTTATCCCAAATTTTGATGATTGCGTATGTGAAGTGTTTGGATATTGCAATGATGTGGAAAGCATGCTTTATACTAACGATAGCCTGAAATAAATACAACTAATAAACTGTCGTCTGGAAGGGAAAAGGGCATAAAGTTAGAGTTTACACGAATCAACCGTGCTCCTTCAAAAAGTTGATACTTTCACATGATCATTGAGATTTCTCGTCACGTTTATAGAAAAATAGGTTCCTCAAGTATTATTAAATAGGAGTAGAAAAGGGAAAAGAGAGATTGGAAAATATGTGTCTGTGCATGAAGGTATGTAAGAGAGAGAGAAAGAGAGAAAGAGTGGTGAGAAAGGGAGTCACTATGAACATAACTGACAAAGAAAGTGGACAAAATATACAGTTCCCCAGGTAGACAAAGGAACATCCCTTCACTGCAAAAAAATGTGTAGAACAGGTGTCACATGCATATTCACCTTTCAACATAATAGCAGTGAAGGGATGTTCCTTTGTCTACCTGAGGAACTGTATATTTTGTCCGCTTTCTTTGTCTGTCATGTTCATAGTGAGTGTGTGTATAATTCATGTACAAAGACAATAACACAATATATATAGAGAGATAAAATACTATTGTAGACCGGGGCAAAGAGAGAGGGAGAAAGGGGATGGAGAGAAAGAAGAAGAAGACGAAGAAAAGAAGGAGCAGAAGAAGGGGAAGAAAAAGAAGAAGAAGAAGAAAAAGATGAAAATGAAAAAGGGAGAGAAAACAAAAATAGAGAAAAAGAGAGGGGAAAAAGCAATTCTGTAGCATTATTGATCAAAAGAAAACAAAATTAATCTAATCTGTCAGAAGACCTACATTAGACCATTCTTCTCTTTTTTTTTAACATAATGAAAATAGGTCGCGTCGATTATTCTTTGTCAACAGTGTGTAGTCAATTAATCTAGATACACGGTATAGACTAACGACCACTGCCAAAACCATGGACAATCAATGCAAATCTTTAATCATGCCGAAATTAAACCCTTCTCGCGGGCGCTATCTCCTCGTTCTGGCAAATTCCTATAAATCAACCGAAATTAATTTCGGATGACATTTTCGCGTGTGTGTCATCTCTTTTTATCTTTAGTAGTTTCGATTTGATTTGCAATAGATATGGCAATAGCAGGAATTTGCAGTGTGTAGGTGTAGCAGGGAGATTAATAGTGATGTCGTCTTACTGATCGACTCGAAAATATCTCAAGAACCGCAAGGAAAAGCACCACCGTTTTATGTTTTTATTTGCGTGGTTTGTTGGTTGTTGTTTTGTTGTCTTATTTTAGTAGGTTCAATTCTCGTTATTATTATGTATTACTCGATGGAGACAATGCAACAGTGCAAAGCCTGAGCGTTTTACGTTTGATGCATTATGCATCAGAAGTTAATCAGGTGAGATATCGCGCGATAACGCTTCAGTACACATGGATATCACTATTCCATACATTCACGACTTCTTCTTTCTCTCTGTAAGCATACCTTGTAGAAACACTGTAAATCTTTCTCAAATCAAGTTCCTAATTGGATTTTTAATTAAAATCTAGGAGACACTACTAGTTTTTTTGTTATCATGAAGTTATAGTGCAAAAGGAATGTTATAAATTAAATTAGAGTGCCTTTTCAAAGCAGATACAGGATCCTGTTTTTAAAGTAGTTGGCTACAAATCTCTGACAAAAGAAGAAAAAAAGAAAGAAGGAAAAAAAAGAGAAAGAAGAGAAGAGGACAAAAAGCTTTGATGCTCCATTCGAAAGGGGGACGCAAACACAGAGAGAACAAAAGAGAGGACTTTGTGAACTTAGTAAGGTACGCCACATTGGGGTTTAAAAGGGGCAAGGACCGCTTGTACGTGCCCCCCTCAATCTTTTTCTTCTTCTTCTTTATCCTCTTCCTCTCCTTATTCTTTTATTCTATGTCTGACAATAAAATAGTTTCCTACTAGATAATATATGGAATTCATCACACCCTCCCAATAATGTCCTTATTAATTCACATTTCATCCGAGACCGCCCCCCGCCCCCGAAGACATATACCCCATCGATGTCAAGGCCCCCTGATTCGCCACTGATGGCAACTAAGGTTTATGCCCCCTTCTGAAGATCCGATCGAAGATGTAGATGTATTTATATTTTATATATATTTTTTTTTTGTTAAATTAAAATTTAAAAAAAAATCGCTGCGCAGTCATAAATGATACAAGGTCTGATTAAAATGATATATGCCCCCAGGAATAAAATAAAATTGTACTGCCAGACCCATTTCTCCCTCGTTAGTGCACAATTAATGTTTCCGATCTCCAGGCAAAGCAAAATCTATATTTCACTATCTCCAAGGAGATGGCCTTTTGTTGAGAAGGGAAAACTTGCTACTGTCAGGTAAATATTTATTTTTAATCACGCCAAAAAATGTGAAGATATTTATATTATTATGAAAAAATAAAGAAGACCTGAAATGCTTATTTACCCCCCCCCCCCCTCCAACAAAACAAAACAAATCACGTCAACATGAAAATGAAACTGAAAATGCTGGCAGATTGAATGGAAAAAAAATCTCAGATAAACGGTAAATCGAATTGTTTATTAACGTAATTTAGATAGCATGCTTTTCACTTTTCATCACTTACGATTTAGAGTTGCATTGATATCACAATTTGTGTGTTTCAGAAGACATTTTTTAAATTTAACCAAACAATCTGTAATATGTTCTTATTTAATATTGTAGACAAACTGATACAGTAGAATCTATCTTCTACAAGATGATGACGAGAAGAAAAAGAACAAAAGTATAGGGAGGAATGGAAGGAGGAGGGGGAAATTATAAGAATTAGAAAATGGAGAAGAACATGAACAAGAAAAAGAGGCACAAGAAGAAGTAGTAGAAGAAGAAGAAGACGACGAAGAAGAAGAAGAATGAATAAAATGAAAAAGAAAAATAAGAAGAAGATGAGGAGGAGGTAGAGTGAAAAGGGATAAGAGGAAGAAAAGGAAGTTTAAGAAAGTGCCACTAAGAAAGAGAATAACAAGAAGAAAGTATATAATATGAGTTACTTGATTACCTCATTTGTATTTATCAGATTTTGAAGGTAGGCGATGCGGATGATCTAGCTTTCGTTGTTTTTACTTTCGCATGAGATGTTGTTTATTCTCTTATTCTCAATTATGTACTTGTTATTTGAGTTAAATATTCTAATCAAAGTCGTGAGGTATGAAACACCCTTACATCATTGCATTTGTTTGCCACATGCCAACTCAAGTACAAACCGCTTTAAGTCATAAATGTTGAGAAACTTGTCAGTGCCATGATTTTTTTTCCAGCCCATCGTAGATTTTTAAAATAAGACAGAATTCCCTTTCGGAACACCATACAGGTACATGAAACACGATCGTAAATAATTTCGAAAAATCAACCGTTTAGGCAATTTCAAAAGCCTTGTTCGTCACCTTTAGAATTGTGTGACGTGACGATGATGTATTACGTATACATTTTAGTATTGGAATCGCCCTTGAGTTAATTTTCGATAAATATTTGCGATCGAGTTATAAACTCGTATAGGGGATATGTAATCCCAAACAATTCCACATTTCAAAGCGCATGTAGAAAATTGCATGGTAAAATGGGGTATTTTATTTTATTTTCAGCATCTGCCAACTAAAAAATATGAACAGTTATAAAAATATCAGTAAGGACCCAAAACATGAAATTTCAATGATCTTTTTAGTTGATGTCATTCATTGAATTTCAATCACATTCACACCCACAAACACAAACGCAAGCAAGTATAAACAAATAAGTGTAAAGGATATGGGTTTACGTGAAAATTGATACTGAAAGTAATCAAAATAATTACCTGTAGCAAACTCACTGAGCAACTAAATGTATCTGAATAAAAAGAAGAAGAAGCTGACATAGAATCGTTTACATTCTAGAATTTGCCAACAAAAATATAATGGATAATTTTGAAAGATAGAAACGTCTAGAAAAATATAATTACCGTGATTTTCTTTAGCCGATCTATTTCGTCACAATTTCCTTAATAAAAATTCTCTCTTTTATAGACATCCACAAACGCACGAAAAAGAATTAACCATTTATTAACATGAAGGGCCGTGATTGTATTAAAAGAAAAGAAAAGAAAAACTACCCATTATACAAACAAATCAAGAATAGATCTGCATAATTTTTACATTCTAATTACGGCTTTGCTTTATCCTCTTTATCCGTATATAATAGTGATAGTCGCTTTCATAAGACTTCATCATAACAAGAGAGAAAACAAAAACAAAAAACAAATATCAAATATACGAATAAGGCATATATAAGCACTATGTAGGTGTTTATAAAACACACGACAAGAGATAATGGTCTTCACTCTTGTTGATATGTTCCAATAAAGATGTAAATCTCTGCCTGACATTTGAAGGATTTTCCCTTTTTGAAGAGATAACATAGCATAAAATAAATCCGCTGAATGAATAGAGTGTCACTTCAAGCCCACTGAGAGATTTTGAAATTAGCATTTTTATGGATCTCTCCCTCACATTTTAACTTGTGTCAATATCACGGTTCATCAGCTTCCATGAACAGATAATTTATCTGTCTTCAGGAGAGGACAGCCGAAGAGAGATGAGAAATAGATAATAAACCTTGGCACTTTTAGATTAGTTTTGTATAAAAATTGAAATTAAATCCTTTTGTAGGATTTGCTAATATCTCATCACTTCATAATGATTAATAATGTACATTGTAAGCAAAAAAAAAAGTAGTCGCAACAATTCCTTGTCAATGTGTATTGCAATTTGTGCTTGAAAAGAAAATTCAACAAGAGAACACTTATATATTGAGGTTGCTCGTGTAATATGTCTACATCATGTACAACAAGAAACATTTTCTTAATTACCTTCCTAAATTATGGGAATGGTATACTAATCACTATTTGCCGCTCTTTGATGGATGAGATTTGGAATTGTTGAAATTAAAGTGTTAAACGTATGACGCATGAACAGTCCTTTCTCCATGAATCTTCCTCTAGAAATTAGTTAAACGGAAACAATAATGATATCAATATGTATTCTTGAAGCGTTTTTGCGATCCGTTGACTACTAAACTCTCTTACTTCATAGGTTTAATACAAGAAACAAAAGGTACTCATAGGCAATTATGTAGTGTTGCCAAGATTTCTCAACAGACGGGGGCCAAAAATTACCAAACAGCAACATTTATTGAGTAATTACTTTGAATATGTGTTTGTTAACTCGAAAATAAACTCCTTTCCAATCTCATTTACTTTCAACACATCAGTTTTCTATTGAACCCTATCCTCCTTTCAACTACATATTAACATCGGACCGCAACATATAGTTCCCCCTCCCCCCCCCCCCCCAACCCGTAAATTTGTATATAAATATCACTCAAGAAACACTCATTGTAATAAATGACACGACCTTTGATTATCTCTCAAAATGAACGAAATCAAGTGCTCTTTTAGTTATTATTAATGTATCTTTTTATGTAGGTTTTATTGAACTATTAATAAATATACATGTTTATCAACTTGTTTATAGAATTTGCGTGTTTTACTGTTTATATGACAATGTTAGTCTTCGGACGTCTGTCATGTTTTGTTTTTTAATAAAACCGAAATTGAAATATGAGAAAATAGAAGGGGGTGATTCATATCATACATTGCATCTTTTTATTTGTATATCATATATAACCAAATAAACGATGAAAATCAAACACTACACTTTTAAAGGTTTCATCAAATGCAATCGCTTTCAACAGCTGATGACATTATAGAAGCAAGAAGTCTATTCTTTCACCTTGTCTTATTTAGATATCTCTGCTCCCCGCCCCGCCCTCATATCTACACGACATCCTAGCTGCAGCCAAGAAAGTGGAGCTTTACGATTGAGTTCATCAAACAAGTGGCAGATCGTGATTCGCTTATCGGCCCATGTTCCCGAATTCTTTACTCCTGTTTAACTTGAACTTCAATCTAAGTTAAACCAAGAGTTTAATAAAACCAGACTTCGACTGGATTTGATTTTAAACCGAGTGCAGAATAGAGACCATGGTCTTTTAAAATGACTGGACAGTATGTTTGTGAATGTTAAAAATGTCTTTAAAAGAAGTCGTCTCATAACATAATTATCATTATTGGTTTTATTAAGTGAGCAGTTGAGGATCACATGGTTTCGCTTTCTATTTTTCATGTATATATATATTAAATCTTTATTTTTTTTTCTTTGGTGATCTGCTGATCGATTTACTGTGCCTGTCGAATAGGTAACAGAGAAAATGATAATTATCATCAACGGTTGCTTTCCATACGCATTTAGCAAGTATCTCGGACATAGACTTTAATTTCTAAATCGTCGATAAATCATGAAAATTAATAATATCTCCTCCTGCCTAAATGCCTTTCTCATATTTATAGAGACATATTCAATGAACGCAACCACGCATCTGACTTCGCAATCGATCTCGAGTCATTTCATCTACCTCAGTAAGCCCCTTGCTCCCCTACAAGATGGCGTCGATGGGGCCGGGGGTCCCCGTAAAGGCACGCTCTCGATTCAATTTCCTGCAGTGCTTTAAAAGGGTGATATTCAAGGAATTAGAACGTGTCTTGAATGAAGGGGAGTAATCTTAGTCCCTTTATAAGGTTCTACCCTGGCTATGTATGGAATTGGATGTGTTTTATGATGGTGAGCATCCTCGTTCTATAATACATCAGATAATATACCAGAACAACAACCACTATCATCTTGGTTTCACTGTTGAATCGGAGAGAAAAGAGCAATGAAACTTGTAGAAAGTATTTAATAAACGTTCAATGTTCAGTTATTAATCATACTGATTAAGATGAACATAATAATGAGTATGATGTACATGATAAGTTTTACGTAATGATCGTCTTACTCTAAGGCAGATTCGATCATTATCTCTCTTATAGTTTGAAGGTTAAATGATGCTTTGTTTGAGCAAATTTGATTTTGAACTTGTATTCTTCAAGTGTGCTGTAACATAAATTGACAAAATGAACGGATATTGGCCTCATTGCATGCCATTAACGAATAGGACGTTGCTATTTAAAATGAAAATTTCGATTGATTTCGATCGGTTGGCCGGTGCACAATAGATTGATCTGTTAACTCGCATCAAACCTATGAAATAAATATCTTGATGGACTAGATGATGATGAGGAATGAGGATGATGATAATGATGTCAATAACAAAACCAAATGCATTTGCATGTTTGATGCTTAAAATGTATACAATCAACTTTTTGAAAATAATTTTGTAATTGTGATAACTGTCTTAAACGGCAACATAGTTTAATCAACAACAAAAGGATTTCAAGGAAAAGCGTTGATCGGTGTGTTTAAACAGGTAGCAAATTTAGGGATGGAAATAAGGGCACGGAAAAGCTCTGAAAAATATATTAGGATTACTATTTAAGGACTGAGTTGAACTGCGTTTTATTCAAGATTAGCATACCTATTTCAGAATGAAGGCCTCGTGCTGTAAAACTCACCATGAACTTTAAAAGTGGGGAGTAAGAAAAACTGACTTTCAATTATGTGGGGGAAAGAAGCATTATCATTTTCTAGGAATATCTTTTTCAATTAAAGTGTCGGCAAATCCTTTGATGCATTATGCTGCCCACTATGCCCATTTTCGACCCCCTCCAGGCTCAAAATACCTGTCATATATTTATTAGCTGGACAGATACGGCATCTATCACCATCATCATCGTACTATGTTCGTGTACGCGTATATCTTTTATCCGAGCTGGAAGTACGGCTGGAAAAATTAATTACTTTCATCAGATGCCCTGGAGTGTTAAGGAGCAGGAAATGCGGAAAGGATATTGTGATGAAAGCCAAAACACAAGAAGATAAAAGTACGAGAAAGAATTATTATAGCTCTAAGGCATCTCAGCAGATGTATGTTTATAATAAGAGAAGAGATTGAACGTTGACACGCTTGTGTTTGAAAGTTATCTTAACAAAGACTACGCGGTATAAACACAATGCTACACGATAATTCTTGCCTCTTTTTCACTACTTGTTTGTTAACATCTCTTGGTTTACACTAATTAATCATGGCACCGAAGTTCTAATTTTGTATATCCAAGAAGAAAAGACGTATTAAAGCGATCTTCTCTTTATAATGGAGAGCTCAACGCGATTGCCATTCCGACTACATGTACATTAAAAAACAGAACATTTCAGAACAATGTGAGTGATTTTGCTTCATCATCGCATAGTCTAGCAGAAAAATTGCAAATACGCATGCATTTTCAAACCATGAAATATTTAAAAGCAATAAACATGAAAAAAGAATTCCCATAATGCACAGAAGTGCTTTCAATTTTCATCTGAGGTGTGAGAGCTTATCGACTCAACAGCCGACTACAGGACTTGGGTTCCTTACACATCGTGAAACATTTATAATGTTTTCAGACCGCGACGGAAGACGTACTGGTGTTATGAATAAATCACACGTTAGAGAAACGACAGGGGAGAGATAAAGATATTGATGAACATCGCCATCTTGCCTCATATACCTTCTCACAAAAAACAGCAAGTCTACACAAGGAGTTACGAATACGAGAAAGCTAGACTTCAGATGACGTGATTATCAAAGTTCTATTTTGCATGCTCCCCCAGTGGGAGGGGGTATAGGAAGGGTGAGTCAATTGAGGGGAGGGATAGAAACTGGAAGGATGGGAGAAACTCCAGTAAAATTTCTCAGAAGGGAGTTCCTTTGCCCCTTTGCGCACAAACGGATCTGGCTTTTAACATAGTGGCATTACTAGTACAATGCACGGTACCAGATTTTGTGGCTGTGTAGAGAGATTACCCCCATTCCTGGTTCATAATTATTAAGGATTATTTGAATTCTCATTCTTCTTAAGAGGTAATCATTATCTGGTACACCTTTCTTTCTTACTTCTATCTCTCTTTATTTCTTTTTTTCTCTTTTGTAATTACCCTCATCCCTTCTTTCTTTGTTTCTTTTTTCTAGCTTCACACTCTCTCTCTCTCTCTCTCTCTCTCTCCCTCTCGCTCTCTCTCTCTCTCTCTCTTTCTCTCTTTCTATTGTCCTACCTCTTCAAACTCCTCTTTCTCTCTGCATGTCTCCCTCCGTTTCGCATATTTGCTTGCTCTTCACTATCAATACGAAGTTTTTACGTCCATATTGTCGTTTTTGTAATGTGAACTAAAAGGAGTCAACAGCGCATCAACTTACTTTGAGGCATTTTTAGTGCCTATTGCTGTCTGATAAAACTGATTCCATGATATCAAGGAATTGAATCTCCACAAAAAGGAGTATGAATACGGTGTTTTAAAACTACCAGTTGATCGTCATGTTGAATATTCGTCTTGGCGCGTCATCTTCTGTAACAATCTCCATAGACAATGTACGTGTGATGTACGAGCATTGAATAGTATGATAATGTAACCCTTAATGGAAAAACAGTAAACGAGATTACTATCTGTATTCGAGATTGAAAATGATATTGCAGCTCTGTGGCTAGATTACGCTCTCCCATCGCCCAGGAGAGACACGGAATGCTACACACCGCTTCTGTTGAAAGCTATTCTAACTTTTAATGAAAACTGTGAGGCATACTTGATGCGGTTTTCAGCGTCGCCGATAGAGATTTCATAATTTGATACCATTTAATCACCGTCACTGATTCAAAATGTAGGTGAATCGTGCACTTGCTGAGTGGATGGGAGGTATTCACAATTCAATAACCTGCCGATTCCAATTATTACAACCAATATGATTAGCACCAACTACCATTCATCCCCAATGCTCTTCAAAACAGCATCAAAGGGTATTAGTGGGTCTGACGACGCGAGGCGGGTAAGGGTGGTATTGCCTGTTCAGTTAATAATGAAAAAAATATGTTTTTAATCACTATCCATTAGAGCAGAAATGTATAACATATATTTCATTGTTTGAATCATTCAGATGATTTTGAAAAAGATTTGCAGATGATTAATGATTTTATGAAGGGTAGTGATAGAGGAAGTAATATGCGCCTTAAAGGTACTATGTCCCTTTTGCAGCTAACCTCAAATGCTGTAGAACTTTGCAGGAATTGTGAATATGTCATGTATGTCCTATCTGTGAAATTTAAACGTTAGCAGTGTCCTCATATTCAAATTACGCAAGGAAACCCGCTTTACTTGCTAGACTTCACTGTCAGACACTATACTTTGAGTGACTGACTGGCTTTTTTTCTTCTTTGGTAATAACATACATGAAAAGAGTTGTAAAGGGTATACATGAGCATTTGTCTACATCAATAACCCACTTCTTGTGATGGCCAAGATTAAACTGATTGAATCTTTGCGCAGCATAAAACGTATGACCATTCGGTACAATTGTCTGAAAATCAAGACTATTACTTTTGGGCTCTATAGCCCTAAAGTCGATTTGACAACTAATAGTCGTTATTTTCCCACTTGGAGACATTTTCAAGCCCCACCTTTTTTTAGGGAAGTTCTAAATTAGTATTATCTTTCAAATGCAGTTGGAATTTAACTTTTTCATTTTTTGGCCTGCAAATGGGACATAGTACCTATAAAGTATTTCCGTTGCAGTGAAAATTGACTTTCTTTCGTAAAGTATCATTCTGTTTCATCACAATCATGTATTTTCATTTTTCTCTTCAAAACGGACTCTCTATATCTCTCTCTCTCTCTCTCTATCTCTCTCTCTCTCTCTCCTCTCTCTCTTTCTCTCTCTCTCTCTCCTCTTTCTCTCTCTATCTTTCTCTCTCTCCTCTCTCTCCCCCTCTCTCTCTCTCATATAGATACTTTAAAATCTTATCGGATTTCCAAATCGGGTCACACTCATATTTCCACAAGAATGACATAATATAGATATCCCAACAATTCATTACAGGCGTACAAAGGAATACGCTAAGCGCACTTATCTTAATGTAGTTCGATAATGAGAAAACTCCAAAGAAGCAAGGACACGAGAGGAAATGAGAAAATTAGAGTTAATAAATATGTTTGAGCCACAATAACAATTTCTCCTACCTTTTATATTGAACGTTATTAAGTCAGATAGCTTCTCAAAAGTGAAAATCCACTTTGGAAGCTTGTCATTGCCAACCTTTTAGCAAATTGACTCGCAACATATTTCGGCACTATTGACTCATGTTATCATTAATAAATAATTAAATTAGGTAAGTTTTCAGTCTTAGGATAGGTCATCTTTAAAGAGTGCAAATTCTCCCTCCTTTCTCTGAATTCATGGCCTTTACTTTAGGGGTTGATATCGGGTTGATATTTGTCCTTCTTTACTAATCATGTTTTCAAGAATGAGATAGAGACTGGTGACATTATATAGTGTGTTTTCCATTTCGTGAGAATGTCCTGGTTCCCTGCAGACTGGGTTGTGATAGCTGCACTTAGGTGCCATACAACTCGTGAGAACGTATCACCTTCACACAGTGATGCCAAAACAAAATATCTCTGAGACTATAATAGTTCAAATAAGAGACTGAGGAAAACCTCATCAAAACGTCTTGCAATTCCCGAGGTCATTGAAAAACCAAGTCAAGTAAATGTGTTGGATGACGGGTGGAGAATAGGCGGGAAGGGAGAAGAGTCAAGAGGAGGAGGAGGCACCATAAAGAGAATATTGGGGAAGAGAAGAGGGGGCGAGGGGAGGAGAGAGAGAGAGAGGGGGGAGGGAAAGAAAGAGAGTGTCACAGGGATATATTATATAAAGAGAGAGAAAGAGAGAGAGAGAGAGAGAGAGGGGGGGGAGAGAGATCATGCAAGTCAGAGTAGGCTTACTTACTTTTTCAGACTCAATAATAAAGCGGTCATTTCATATTTTATTTGTATAATACTTAATAATAGGCCCTACCTTTCATCATCACTTCGCATCTCTGCTCTGCTAATGGCCAAGATAGAAGCAATATCTAGCTCCGTAAATGGACAAAATTGACCACGTTGCAAAGGTTGATGGACACGATGTTAATTATCTCCAAAGCCTTCAAAATTTGTAATATATTTCTTCTTTGATAAAAAAATATTTAAAAATACGAGCGGTTTTTACCAACTGTGTTCTTTTTTGTTCTTTTTGTATTTTATTAATAATATTTGGTCTCTCTTTTCCTTTATTCATGTTATTTTTGTATTGATTTATTAATTTGTATACTTGTTTGTATGTTTATTCATTTATCAATTTTGTTTATCTATTAATATTCTATTAATGTATGTATCTGTATATATTATTTATCTAATTATTAACTTAATAATTGATAAAATGTATTTACTTGTTTGTTTATATATCTATTGCAAGTTTTGCAACCTGATGAAAAAAATATCAGTAGTTGTTTCGTATCTCAAATCCTGTACAGACTTTAATTGTTTCACTTTGGTGACCATGGCTACATGCATGTATTCTTTATAGACTAGTTATTTTGTTTACATGCTATTTATAACGCCAATATGTTTAAACCTTTAACAAACAATTGATTGCTATCCATTTCAGTTAAAATAAAAGGTGTTTTATTCGGGAACCTATCATATACCTGCTTTGCTTCTTAATTAGTTTTTGTATTTATTTTGTTTCTATTTATTCAATATCCAGGAGAATATAATGCAACCCAGACATCAGTATAAACAATACAGAGAAAAAAAACAATGGGTACCAGCCAGTGTCTGTGAATTGCCTAAAAGGATTGGGAATCCTGTCGAGGGGCTCTCCTCAATGGCTAGTATCGAACATAAGACAAACAAACATAGACACAAAATTAGAATTTGATTAACGATTATTAAAAGATATAATAATAGTAATAATTTGTCATGAGTCAGATTATTTTTACCGAGCAAATGAAAACATTTTCCAAATGTAAATTTCAAATGTCAACTTTAATTTCATTCATACTGTGATATTACCCAAGCATAATTTAATAATACGAAAAGTTTGTAACATAACTTAAAATCAAATTTGTATCAAAGATATGTGGAAAATTATATTAAGAAGGGAAAGGCTCCCCATATTTCACATTATTATTTCTCAACGTTAAATACATAATTAAATATCATTTTTGTTAATGCATGCTCTTGTTAAATCCTATATGTACATGTCTGAGACATTCTTGTTATGTGGAATATGGAACAATAAAACAATTAACCTATACAATTCTGTGACACGTCATTGGGAGGCCATTATACCGATGGATGTATAATGTTAATTGGAATGGGTACCCCTTGACAAACCATAAACTAAATTGATACAAACATTTAAGCTCCGTATAATGTCATTTCTGATCGATTCCGTACATGTGTAATTGTTGCCCTATTTTCCAGCTAATAGGATTACTAGTGACATACGAGTTCTATGTCTCATCGTGCTACAATGATAACTGTATGTTCACTTTTGTTTATTGTGCATAAACTAAAATAAGCTAATGGGAGATAACTAACGAAACCTGTGTATTTTAGGGGCACGTGCCTCCACAATATTCTAATGCCCCAGGTGCCCCAGATATGTTTTTTAGAGCAAAAAAGTATGATAAAAATTATTTAAGAATTTATAAGCTCTGAAAAAGCATCAGAATGTCAGAAATAAATATCTTTAAAACAAAAAACAAAAATCGCCTGGTCGATACGCTCCCTCTATAATTTTTTAGCATGCATATTCTTTTCACCCCTCTCCCCCCCCCCTCCACCCACCCCCCCCCCCTCCCAACTAAAAAAATAAACCGTAGCTACTCAGCTTTATAATCCCACGAAAAGAACATCTTTTACGTATAAATCTAAAAAATCACGAATCATGAAAGTCTGCAATCCCATAATGCAATAAGGCATTGGTTTCTCATTTTACTCCAATGATGGAATATCTTCAAAATATCATACAAAAAAATTGCAAACTGTCCAAGTAGTTTTTTTTAAATAGACAAAAATAAGTATCACATAATTGTTATTTAGAGATAAATGATTATGCTACCTAATTATAGAAGGAATGAAAGGGGCCCTCGATGTTCTCATTTTCTGCATGTATTAATGATGACATTAATATAAAAATGTAAAATCGCGCCTGTCGTGTCTTTTTGCTCATTATAAAAAGGCCCATGCATACGTTATTTACTTTAGTATCAAGTACATACGTACGTCTTCCTCCACCGCCTACATCATACATGTCATACCTGCATGTGGTTTACGGAAGACGGTACATCATGTTTTAATGTTATGTATTCTCGCACATTTTATAGGGATTGAACGATGGAATTATTACAATGGCATCCTTGTATTTATTCACTTTCTTTTTTTATATAATCACCATTCTCATAAAGACACTGAATGAGCATGTATTTCATCATGTTGGCAACATTAGAAAAGCTCATCCATCAATGTGACTTGCACCTCTGTACACATCATTCCTGAACGCATGAGAAAAGAAATAGGTAACACGCCCTTTCTTCATTATTTGTATTCAAAATACTGCCAGAATACATGCAGAATAATACCAGCTCTAAAGTTTCCTACGATTTCAAGATAGGACTTGGTGTATTTCGTAGGTATAGCACACCAAATATAAGTACAACAGACACATGTTATCTGATGATTGCAAATGATCAAGTTTCATGAAAACTTCAAAAAACAAAAAACAGAATTGAAATCGGTCAATGCGTTGTGATTTTATACCATTTTTTTGATATCGCAAAATTACCGAAAAACCTGCCAGAAATGGTCAAATTGGCAAAAATGGCAAAATTCGACAAAGTTGACAACTTATTTCATCACTTTCTTGGACACAAATAATAAATTAAATTATCAGACACTAAAATATCATCTTTGTGGTAACAAATACAAAAAAGAAAATTCATATACCTATTACCGTTTTGAAAACAGAAGCCAACAAAATAAGTCATTTTTGCCATTTTTGCGAATCTGCAGATAATGATAAGGTTGTGAAAAAAACTAAGTCCGCCTAATTAATATGCGCATAATTATGTAATCAAATCAAAACCGAACATGATACATCAGTGAAACCTATGTATATCAGACAGGTATGGAAATATATTTAATTTGAAATATTAAAAAATCATGAATATTCATCAAATATGCAAATTAGGTCATTTCAGCTAATTATATATTCGCGCACTCATTATGCAAATTAGGAAAGTCAAACCGTTCATTTTTTGGCATTTTTTAAATCACATATTCATAGATCATATTTACACCAAATATTAACCTTAAATTCCAAATATTTTGTGTGCATGGGCAGATTGTGTGCACAGGCATTGTGATCACCCTACTAATAGTATTTGTCACTTTCGTAGGCCTAGTTATCAATGATGTAAATCTTTGTATATATAATAGTTCCACTTTTTCTGCAGTCAGTAAACTCGAGTAACAAAATGCTGAGATGGTTCTAATGGTAAGATATTTTGTAAGATATCTGTTTTACCTCAATTCCGTACATGGCAGACAACATTTTTAGAAATGTAATCTTATGAAAAGAATTGCTCTATGCTCTCATATTCAATATCAATATAGGCCTACATTTTAAGCAGACAGGGACCAAAATTGATGTTTTCGCCGCTTTGTGTATAAACTACATGTATAATCCATATGCCTTAAAGGTAAATACCAGTAATGGTCATGCGATTGCATTGTGAAAGAAACGTTGTGGAAAAGGTTGATCATCTAGCATCTAGCATCTGCAAGGTTCTGGAATCATCAAAATGATAAGAAATTTGGCCCATTCTTCGTAAAGTTACAAGCACTATACACAGAAAGATGTATATGGGACTACCCTATATCTCTCACACGACCATGAGAGAAACAAATTTACCAAATGTATGAATTAGTAGGCGGTTTCCCGGAAAATTTGTTATCATCATGTATTAGTCAAAACATATTCTTTCACATGATTGGTAATGAGAGCTTCCATTTCATTTTTTGAAATTGGGGCGTTACCAATACTGGTCTTTACCTTTAATAATTCGTATCCAGTACTTTTCAATATGTTTGAAATTCAGCATGAATCGGCAATTTGGTGGCATACACATTTCCTAAATTTTCTTCCCCAAGCGTTCAGAATGGCTTCTATACAAGTCATGCAGTCGGATTCCAAATGGCATTTTACCACTGGTGCATGATAACCACCTTTAAGGCGGAAAAGCTTCAGGTAAAGCAGTTTAGTTTGTGTCAACAGTATTTTCAAAGGTTGCTCTTGACGACAGTGTTGACAAAGCAACATTGATGTATGCAAAATGAATTCTGAAATAATATGTAAATCTGAACGAGAGAAGGGGTAAGAAAAAAATCAAGGGGAGGAAACAGAGAGAGAGGGGTGGTGAGAAAGAAGGAGAGAGAAAGAGCATTGGAGCACAAGCTCTACGAGAAGAAAAAAGTCTTGTTAAAATAAGGTGTTAGGGGTCGACTTTGGGGTAGCCTTATCACACTCTCAAGCATCATGTTATTACAAATTAAAGTGAATTACATGTAGCAGCAAATGTAAACAAAAAAAATCGTTTAAGATTCGTTTCCATTTTGTACCGGGGATAGTGGAGATGATAATAAATGATAATAAAGATTATTGCCGATTTTTTTTCTTCACTCTCTCTCTCTCTTACCTCTTTCTTGCTCTACATGTAAATTGCTATATATAGACAAAGTTAGATGGAAGCATGTACTCTTATCTCCCTCTCTCTCTCTTTCTCTCTCTCTCTCTCTCTCTTTCTCTCTCTCTCTCTCTCTCCCTCCCTCCCTCCCTCCCTACCACTCCCCCTTTTTTCTTACCTCCCTCATTTACTCTTCGTCGGATGTCCCCGTTATGCTGTATCACCGTTCACTATTGATCGGGTGCTAGAAACCGCCCCAAGGGCATCAGGGCCGCGTTAAAACAGGTTACAAGATGTGCATGTTGCATTATGATTAGGCTCTTGCCTCCCGCTTGTCGGAGACGACGGATTGGTCATCATCTCCGATGCACGGAGCGAGCGAGGTGAAGGAAGGGAACAGACGATGAGAGCTTTGATCACAATCGACAGAGGAGGTGACAGTTTTTAAGGGAGAAATTTGAAAGGAAGGAGAAGAAAACTTGCAGCACGTCAAAAGCTACATACAATTTGATTTTTATCAATTGACATATAAGGGGAGAAATAAAGAAGGACGTTAAAGGTTCTTGATAAATGTAATTATTAGTAATTTCATAAGAGATAGAGTTTTGAAATTGAGACACACATAGCATTTTCCTTAAAATTGAATAGACAAAATGTAAGAAACTAATCACTTCTTTGAATGTTCTTAGAGAGAGAGAGAGTGCAGAAACAAAATCAACTCACATGAGAATGTTCATGAAAAACTGATGAGGGGGCGGGGGGTGTACAGTAGAAAGATATAGAAGAGAAAAGAGTGGACTGCAAAGAAAGTGATATACAAAGGTGGAAGACAGGTGGCATGGTCGAGTGGTTCGAAATCTGGAATGGAAATGGAAAGGTTACGGATTCGAACCTGGAATACCTCGACAAGACATTATTTAACATTTGCCCACCCCAAACTTAGAAGGGGGTAACCGGGATCTGGAAAGACGCCTTAATAGTTGTAAAAAGTGACATCATCCGCATCATCCCTTGGGCTGGAGATGGTGCCTACACTATGTGATTGAATGAATACATTGATCATGGTCATGAAATCCGTAAATCACAGCGGGGGGGGGGGGGGTACCAGCACACTGAAAATGACAAGAAACAAAACCAGATGGGAACCTTAACCACATGCACTGGCGCAAAAAGAGGGGGGGGGGGGAGGAGAAGAGAAGTATCATGGGTTGATGACCATTTTAAAAATGTCTTGTCACACAACCTAAACCTGATGCCCTTTTTTTTTTTTTTTCTCTCTCTCTCTTGTTTTCCTTTTTTTTCCACAGATTTTTCGTACTTGCGATAAAGTCTTGGATCCGCCACTGAATCAGTAACTTCAAGGAGTGAGAAAAATGGAACAAAAGAGGAGAAGAGAGAGCATCAGACGGATAATATATCAACATTATCTATGTATCTATCACCTGGCGTCAAACGGTAAATAGGGAGACCGGTATTGAATGAGCGTTTATTTATTCTAATGGGAGTGTAACCCTCGAAAATGTTTCTTGGGGTTTTCCCTAATTGATAGAGGGTAAACCCCTAAATACCTGTAATAACACGTCGTGTTTGATAAAAGCTCTCTTCTGAGAATAAGTATCTGATTTTAAGTAAACACTCTCTCGATGCGTTTTCAATATTCAAAAATGATTTAATCAAAAACGTTAAATGTTCTCCTTGCATTTGTCCCCTTTAAAATATTTCACAGGGATTTTGTTAACACAATATCCAAATTACTCTTGTTTGTTATAACGAGAAAACTCGTATAAAAAGTATCAAATACCATACAAAACAATTGGGGTTTTCCCTAAATGGTAGAGGGTAAACCCCCAGATAACATGTCGTGTTTGATAAAAGCTCTTGTGAGAATGTTTATCTGATTTTAAGTAAACACTCTCTAGATGCGTTTGCCATATTCAACAATGATTTAATCAAAACGTTAAATGTTCCCCTTGCATTTGTCCCCTTTAAAATAGTTCATAGGGATTTTTGTATACAATATCCATATTACACTTTTTGCTATAACGAGAAGATTCTAATAAAAAGTATCGAATACCAAACAAAAAAATTTGGGTTTTCCCTAAATGATAGAGGGTAAACCACCGAATAACATGACGTGTTTGATAAAAGCTCTTGTGAGAATGTGTATCTCATTTTAAGTAAACACTGTCTAGATGCGTTTTCCATATTCAACAATGATTTAATCAAAACGTTTAATGTTCTCCGTGCATTTTTCCCATTGAAATATTCAATAGGATCTTCCTTATACAATACCAAAATTGCTATTTTTTTGCTATAACGAGAAAATTCGAATAAAAAGCATCGAATACATTTTGCTCTACAACAAATATCGTTATCCTTCTTTTAAAGTTTGTGAAGAAACATGCTGTCAATGCTGTCATGTCAGGGGAGTCAGTATATGCGGAGGGGGGGGGGGGGGGGGTAGTTACCCCCAAATAATTCTTGCAACCTCCCCCCCTCCCCCCCCCCCGGCCCCCAACATTCTAAAACTGGATTTACGCCCCTACGTCGCATGTAGTAAATATTTAAAGGCATTGGTATACCGAAATATGCAGTTACACGAGCCGCGTTTCAGGCATGATCACGCTTTCTTGCATCAGCAATATAAATGCTTTATTTTACATCCACATCTTTGGGTTTGAGATTGATAGGAGGAATATTCTCTTTTGACGTAAAATGGACTTTGATTCAATTTTAGACTTTGCATAAAAGCTACTAGACCATTATCATATCAATGTCACGTCGGTTACAATCAGTGGAAAGTGCTTCATCGAATGACCGGATAGCATCACTAATCTAAAGAAAGTAACATCATTATTTCCAGGGAGTGCGTGTTTGAAATGCAAGTCCTCGTTAACAAAGACACGTGACCTGAGTTTAATTTCAAACCGTGATATAAAAGCATCATATACTCCTGGCATCCTTTATATAAATTAGCATTCACTCGGTAAGGATAATCTGAGGATGATCGAATTAAATTTAATCAAATTGGATTTAACATCATAAATATGAAGGAGAGACGTAAGTCACCGCAAGCCAAGTACTACAGTGTATAGTGTTGCAGTGGCATTGTTGTTTGTGTTTAATTTGATTTTAAAGCAGTGATTCTGTGTACTTTCTAAAGAATTTAAAGGTGAATTATCTTGCTCGGTGCTGATTATCCAGTATTATCGTTGACATGCGGTGAGGCAATTATATCTAATTGACATCTTGAAGACATTTGGCTCTGCTAATTGAAGACGACATGCTCAAATCAGAAGCAGATACAATAGGAAAAGAAAGACCAAGAAGGGAGACCTTCAAGAGAATTAAGGAATATGGGCAGGAGAAGACTTGCTCCACGTGGTCCACGCTCTTTCAATTAATATCATTAAACCAATGCTGTAGGACGATGTTGCTATAGACTACGTGTACACAGTGATTAATGGCATAGCGATAATTCCAAGAAACCGATGGCTGAGTTGTTCGTTCAGCAATCATAACAGGGACGATCGTTAATAAATGAGATAATTAATAAAAGTGAGATCGTTAATAAATACGCTTATAAATGAATAAGTTGCATACGAACATTGTAACTGGTATTAATTATCAACTTTAGCTTAGCGCTATTTGAATGCCAGATATACAATTTGATTTCCATTTCTCCAAAGCGTAGCCATTAATTTTTATCCGTGTGATTTTCTTTTGAAAATAAACCAGGTTGATGAGAATTTTTGTTTGGATATTGCATTTATTTTTGTTTTCGATATTATGTTCTATCATCATGATGATGGCGTTTCACACAGAAAGTGGTTGTCGCTATGTCGGTCGATCTCTAGATTAAAATATTCTGGGGAACTGGTTTATGTGGATCATCAAATACTCAGCCATTTTCTAAATCTAATGTTGTCATTGTTATAACCCCTAATTTATTATTACACTATCTCACCGAGGTTTTCAATTTAAATCATTAACATTTGAAAGGTTTTATGACATCTGTTTACACGAAGTGTTATAACCAAGTGTTATTCGAATTATTATAACTTTTATAATAATTATATACCTTTTTAAGATTGTCATTCGTATTTTGTTCTTCTTTTCATATCATAATCATAGTAATTATATTTGGTGTATATTTTTTGTTGTATTGGGTGCATACATTATTAAAGGGCGGCACAAGGTTTTCGGTAGGGCAACGACCCAAAGTGTACTTTATTGGAAATGGGGACAATGGCGAATAAAAAAAGCTTTATCAATAATGTAATTACGCATTCTCCTCAGCACTAATGAGCAAAGATAAGCCTTTTTAATAACTAGCACTTTGATTATAATCATATTAAGTGACACGTATAATTGTAATTACATCACGTGACACGTTTTGGGTATAGACATGATAACGATAACAATCAACGAAAATTTAGAATCCAGCCGATGAAGTCACTCGTGGGCTATTCAATAATGGTGTTTAATTTAACAAAATACAATTTACATCATCTTGATAACATGAATTACATATAAATTACAAATAATCGAATATTATTCTCCTGATTATTAGTCTTTCTTGAGTAATTATTAATCTGGTGTTTTCTTAATTACATTTTTTGGACCGAAATTTTACAACCATAGCCGAAATCAGTGGCGTATGCAGGTTTTTTTTTCAGGGGGGGGGGGGGTTTAACATTTTGAAATCGGGCCAAAATGTCCGCAACGACTCAGCCAGCCTCTGAATAAACGGGTGGGGGGGGGGAGGGGGGGAAGAGGACATATATTTTTTTTGGGGTCCCAACATTTTTCGCAACGACTCAGCCAGCCGCTGAATAAAAAATAAATAAAAAAAAAACTCAAAAGGGGGGGGGGGGGAGGGGGTTTCCCGAAAAACATATACATAACAAAAAACTCAAGGGGGGGGGTTAACCCCCCCCCCCCCCTACGTACGCGCCTGGCCGAAATGTTCAAGACGAACTTGTTTTTTCAGTGCTAAATATTGATGCGTTAGAGTATTTTTCAGGACAGCATTATAGCAAAATAATTCAGTAAGTAATATTTCTTTATGAATCTATATTACGCAGAAATGTCAATATTATTGAGTTATTGAGTGACAAACCTTGTCATTCAAATGTATATTGTCATCTATTATGAACACTAATTACTTTATTCCACTCACGATAGCCACTTCAGGAAAGAAAATGTTAAAAAAAAAAGATGAGAAATTGATTAAAGTTTAATATGGGGAAGAATTGTTAGGTGATTCATGCTTAAATCAAGAATTATTTTCAGTAATCAATATTATTGATAGCAGAGCATGCATGCATTAGCGGCGATTAGTACCACCGCTACGGGGTGCTCCCAAATAAAAGAAATGTCTCAAGCGCTTGTTCCTCAGAAACATGACATTCTAGAACTATTATTGTTTGGTATCTTGTAGCTCTCATATCGATTTCTTTAAACTTATAGAATTTGACCCAATTTGAGTACGGTTGGACAATTATTAATGAAAGTGATTTCACTGCAACTAATACAGCTGCTACTGCTATTACTATACTACTACTATACCACTACTACTTCTTCTACTATATAATACTACTTCTACTACTTCTACTCTCACTACTACTGCTACTTCTACTATAACTACTAATGTACCTTTCCTCCTCCTCCTCCTCCTCCTCCTCCTCCTCCTCCTACTTCTACTACTACTGCTTCTATTACTGGGCGACCACTCCTCCTCTTCCTCCACTATTATGCTTCTGCCACTGCTACTATAAATAGGATATATTACATCAATGTGACTGGAGCTTCAATATCATCCCTGTCCGACGAAAGACTATTATAATCAGCATTATCCTCATAATGAAATGATGTATCACTTCAATTATCATGTCATCCGTAAGCCCATAAATTCAATTTTAAAATTCCTTGAAAATACAAGAGAATAGCGTTGGCTATTTCGGAATGAAAATCGTCTTATTGTCATCGAATTTAATGGGAGAGAAAAAAGTTAGTTCGCACTGCATTATTCGTCTATTCAAGCCAATCATTAATTATTTTCCATAACCTTCATAATATTCCATGAATTCTATGTTTACACGTCATTTCCTGTCTGGCCTTTCAGAGATATGAATTATCGTTCCTTCCAGCTTTCCGTTGGGAATATACAGCTCACAAGGTTAGGACGTTTAATCGCACAAAGTCATGAGTTAACTAGGTTAGACTATTGCCAATGGTAGATTATTATGATCTTAAAGAGAACTTGATACAATTATTTTCATCCATGTTCATAACTGCGTGTTTTAGTTTGAAATAAAAATACATGCTGACGTACAGGAAGGAGGATAATTAGATTTATCAATATTCGTTATTTGGCACTTTCAATACATGTAAACAAAACAAAAAGGAGTATGGAGTGAGTAAAATATGGAAGTAATTTCAAAGACACTGGTGCTTCCGACAGGAGGAGGGGAAAATGAGTTTTCAAGCTTCTTTTACTACAAAAGAAAATATATTATCCGTAAATCAATAAATGATAGCTCAATATAACCATCACAACCGACCATAGTGCTTAATGTGTGTGCTTGTGTGCGTGTGTATGTGCGTATGCGTGTGTATGTGCGTATGCGAGCGTGTGTGTGTGGACACTTTAATATACAATTTATGACATATCATGTTAAGGGGTCTCATCATTGATAGGACTGGTTTTGTACAATAGTGTTGTTTCCCTTATAGCCTGACAACTTCTATCCCCGATTCTGCTGAATAATGCATATTGTTTACCCTCAAGTCATTTAGGCCTACGCCACACAAAAACACAGAAGCAATTTTACAATGCTCGTACCACCCCTCCCCCCCACACACACACACACGCACACACAAACGCAACTACAGCGTAGAGACGGTACTGAGCGACGACGTCGACATTGAAGCCCTAGACGAAGGTTTCTCGATGTTGGATGTGATTCAAATTCAGGTGGAAAATGCAATATATGATTATGATTAAAATTAGTTAAAAAATAGGGCTAAAATTCATTTGCTAAGAATGGATATTAAACTGCTAAAACAATGGATACGGAACTACACTAGCGCCGTCAAGCCTAGGTATGTTGACGATACTGCCTTCAGGTAAAGGGTGGAGAAAAGACCTTGACATTTGATGAGATGGATCCCCCAGGCTAGCGATCTACCTGACACCAAATTGATCGGATGGGACTGCGCACAAGAATTAACGCGTCGGGTGAAATATGAGAGTATTTGATATTCATTCGGCTCACCTGCGGGGGGTACCATGCCATTCATATTACAAGATGCGCACGATCGATAATGATATCCTGATAAAGCCCTGATCCGAAATCGTTTAGATGCGCATATAAGATGTCCGAAGGTTCCTTTAAAACAGGGCTTTAAATTAGGCTTTCGCGTATCTAACGAAGATGTAAACACACTCACTCCATTGTCAAGATCATGTACAGGAAGAGAAGGATGTGTTACAGAAACAAAATCATGACAAACGTGTTGATGACGACGATGGAGATGTTGATATTAATGACAACTATTTTGTGGCTGGTTGTCGATGAAGGTGATAATGAAATATAACTTATTCTCAATTCATCTCCAGAAGATGTTAACTAAACTCACAACATTGTGAATTTTTGAAGAAAAAAAAAAACTCGAAAAAGATGAATTACAGCAGCAGAAACGCCGAGGAGGAGGAGTAGAGGGACGAAAGGGGCGAGGGGCAGGAGGAGAAGTTAGAGGTTCACGATGTTAGTGTAGATGTCCTCAAATCTAATGAAGATGTAGACTTGTTTGCACTATCCTGTACATAAAGACGACGAGAAAGATGACGGGGCGTTGTGGCGTGCGCCTGTAATCCAGCTGACAATGGAAGTTACAAACTGTTTCAGCAGAGGACGCAGGTTCGAATCTGAGTCACGTCTTTCGGATGGTGATGTTAAAGGTCGGTTCCCAGACGTCAATAATCATATCTAATTTATATACACGTCTGTAAAAACCAATACACACACACATAACGTTCGGAAACGGGATTGTAAAGTTGAAAGTGATGATGATGATGACGATGATGTTGATGATGACGGTGAATGTGTGATTTTTTTTTGTGTGGATTTTTTCCTAAAATCGAATGAAAATATTATGCGGACCCTTTCTCTCTGGCGACAATTTCCTTTAAACTAGTTTAAAGAGGAAGTTGAAAAGATTATGCCTGGTGAAGATGAAGACAATAATAATGTTGATCAGGATAATTTGATGAGAATGATAATAAAGATGATGGTGGTGCAATTGGGCTCTTCATCTCATGAAGATATAGACACACTGGCCCTCATTACAAAACCCTGTGTAAGAACCCAAAAGTAAAGGAGAAAAGAAAGATGAAGGTTTTGGTACTGGTGATGGCGGTGGTGATAAAGATAATGATGAAAATGATGATGGTGGTGTAATTGGGCTTTTCATCTCGTATCTAATGAAGATATGGACACACTGGCTCTCATGACAATTCCAACCAAAAAGTAAAGGAGAAAAGAAAGATGACGGTTATGGTTCTGGTGGTGGCGGTGGTGATAAAGATGATGATGATCATGATGATGCTAATAATGATAGGAAAAAATAATGAAATATACAACAAAAAACACATTATTTTAACACTTTTAGGGGTAAAGGTTAAGCCTTCTTTAGTTATCATTTCTCTCTCTCTCCGACTCTCTGTCTCTCTTTCTCTCTCTTTCTCTCTCTCTCTCTCTTTCACTCTCTCTATCTCTCTCCCCCTTCTCTGTCATATGACATAAGCATGTGAATATTTCCATAACCCATTTATGAATTCCCTATACATTTTACATGCAAAATAACCCTTTTGATATTCGTCCTTTCCACTACAGTAAAAGTTGTGACGCCAGGAAAACCTCCATTCGAAATCACCAAGAGTCGAGCAATCCTTCGCTTGTTCTGAGAACTCTCTTCCAAAATAAATTGTTCTAATTTGTTGTTTGCGATATGGACCACCAGCTCTCTCAAATCACTGCACATGTCACCACCTATGGACGGCATCTCGCGCGGGAAGAAACTCGTTGAACCCGGACTGGGTCCCCGAAGGTCTCTTCTATTTTTTCAGGCGGTGGGCGCGAAAGGTCCCCGGTGCAGCACGCCTGCTTATTAAACCCATATATTTCAGGCCATTGCTTCTGAACCTGAAACGATTTGGTATAGCTGGATGATAGGATCTGGGTTGTTTACAGGATTTTGTACATACGTCACATATTGGCGGATGTTAGGCGGGAGTACAACCGGCCCGTACCTCCCTCTGAAACAGAAGTGGCAAATCTCGTGTACACTGTTCCTCCATGATGGTGTACCCTCTATCATTTTCTATTCGACGCAAAAGGCATATGGAAAATGTGACATCCTTTCTTATTTCCTATTTCTACTTGTCTAAAATAAGGTACGGGTTATGCCCCCCCCCCCCGGCAGCCTTTTCAGAATACTTGAGCCCCTGCGTTACAGTCCCATCTCAAAATCTACGATCGTTATACAGAGGTAAAACATGGACGATCGATATAAAAGGGGTGGTTTGTAAAATTTTGTTTTTCACATTACTGAATAAACAGAAACGAACGGTATTATGACATCGATCCGAGGCTCGAATTGGGTAAAATGCCCGCAGTTTAATCGATGTTTGTTGATGCTGAAGCAGATATAGATCATGACGTTGTATTTGAAAACTCTGAATCCCGCAGTCCAGATCGACAACAGATTGTGGTCATTATGATACAGCTTAAGAGATACGCCCCTCAAATGGAGGAGAATGGGTACAGCCAATGAGGGGCGCTGGCATCATGGGGGGGGGGGGGGTATGTGTGCTATCTCACACAGCGAATGAGACATGAGTTAACAAAGCTTTCGATTAGGGAGAGGATACAGAGGTTCTATGTTCTAGGTTCTATGACTGCGCATTTTGACTACGCTTTTAACCTGGTGACTCTGGGTATTGGTGCCAATGCATTATTTTGTACACAAATTTCCTTATTTCATTGTGTTTTAAATTTCCCCCCCCCCCCCTAAATTACGTGTTTCTCTACAGCTACTGTTTTGTTATCTATATTACTTTATTTTCTTCAGGGACCTATATTATACAAGCCCCGCTTTTTAATAGGTTCCTCACATTCTACATTATCTATCATATGAATTGAGAATCATTGACATGTGCTCATTTACCATACAATTGAAATGTATAAAATAAAAAAAAAATTTATGTATGTTTATATTTTCTGTAAAATGTGGAACGTTAAACTTGAAAACTTGAAACTATATCATCTTCATTTCTCGTCTTTTTCCATTTACTTGCTTTTTACAATTTTATTTGCATTTCTTATTTTTTATTTATTTATTATGTTTATTATTATTTTCATTTGGGAGGGGTATTTTCTCCTTATTACCCCATAATAACGCTACTGCCCTTTTCCCCTCCTATCACGAATCATACCACATGCCCATGTTGAAATCCGAGATCTGATCGTTTCTCTGAACTGTAAAAGAAAATTGTTTAGGCTGTGCACCCACATAGACGCCACGTATCTCAAAAGGGTCTCATTATGTCCCATTATTACACTGTGTTGACAAGGCTGTGTCTGTAAATTATTCTTTTTATTCGTAAATCATTACACGAAACGAAAATACACGGAATGGCTATGGCCAGCCAATTAGTCACACATAGCATGCTTTGGCGCCCCAGAGGACAAATAAAAAATGTCTGGCCGAGTTGACCATAAAAGAATCGTGGTTCATTTTCCAACACGTCTTGCAAGAAAAGAAAAGGAAAAGTAGAGATACATAAAGTACTTTTGTCTTTCAAAGTCCCCAGATTATGTTACACTTTTCTAACAATGAACATTATATAGAATGATTCCTTCTGATACCATAACAAGACATAAGACGTTATGAGCCTTTTGTTTCAGTTTTGCAAATCAAGTATATTTTGTCATAGTGTGCTGATTGACTGCATCTCTTGTCAATTCATGAAAGTATAAAAGAAGAGGAGTCCTTCTTAGAGAAAATCTGTCATTCGACAAATTTCTTTGTTACCATCGCTGCACAATAAATAGATCAAAATCTTAATCAGAGAGAGAGAGAAAGAGAGAGAGAGAGAGAGAGAGAGTGCAAGAGGAAGAGAGGCACAAACAGACAAGAAACAAACAGAACAGTGACATCGATATTCATTGAATTGTTTTCAAATGATACCGGACAGAAAGAGTGTGACAGAGAAGGGAGAGAGAGCAGTGCCAAATTGTTAGCATAACATGATAAATCAGAATCTCTCGTGACGAAACAAGGCACATTTTGGAACAAATTTCAATCAAACCAAATAATATTAGCATGTCGACCGTTATTTCGACGAACCAAGCAAAGTGCATGTTGCTGTTTCTCTAAGGATAGGCATGGTCCGATCTTGAAATGTGATATCCAATTGCCGGGATTTTCCTCCTTGAAAGATAAATATGTTGATCTACGCTGGCTAAATATATTTTCATACCTCCGGCCTCTCCGCCCTTTTCGTTACGAAAATGAGATCGGCATAATGACAAATAGAATTCCGTGAAACCGTTTGGGAATAGGGGTTTATGAATTTGAAAAGAGTAGGGATTATTACGAAAAGAGAGAGGGGAGGGGGAGATGAAGGAGAGGGATGAAGAGAAGAAAATAGTTAGAAATGAAAACGGTGAAATGGCAGATAGAATTCCGTGAAATCGTTTGGGATTAGGGGGTTTAGAGATTAAAAAGAGTTGGGATGATGGATGAGAGATAGAGAAATAGAAAAAGAGAGAGAGAGAGAGGAAGTAAGAGAGAGAGAGGGAGAGAGAGAGAGAGAGAGAGAAAACAAATAGTTAACAAGAGCGAATTGATAATTTGATTCTCCGTGAAACCGTTTGGGAATATGGGTAGGAGATTATAAAGAGTTGGGAATAGATAGAGACAGGGGGAGGGAGAGACACAAGAGATAGAGAAATAAAGAGAAAGGGGGAGAAGAAACTGTGCGCGCTCGTGTGTGTATGTGTGTTTTGTGCGTTTGTGTGTGTGCGTGTGTTTGTGTTTGTATATGTTTATGTTTTTTATCGCTTATGTGTGTGCTTGTTGTGTGTAAAAGAGAGAGAGAGAAAGAGAGAAAGAGAGAGAATGAGAGGAATGGTATATTCATTTCGATGCTTTCTTTATTCCTTCATTTAAAATGAGCATGACTTGGCATTTCCACTATGATGAGCAACTACCCCCCCCCCCCTCCAATCCTAAATTAGAAACGGTGTTTAGTTGATGGATGGTATGCCATTCTCAACTGGCTGATGATAAATCTAGATATTCTCTGGGATATTTTGATATATCTCCTCATTGGAAGCAGAGCTCTTAATCTAAGTAAGTATAAGCGGTTGTTCATTTTGTTTTTGTCGGGGGGGGGGGGTTCTAAGCACTGAGACGGAATTAATTTATATCGCACGGTCCCTAGTGCACGCGTTTGTAACTCCGACTTTTCTATATATTGTGTTTGTGTGACGTCATTTCTATATTATTGAATTGAATTGAATTGAATTGAATTAATTTTCTTTTGCAACAAAACAAATCAAATTACATTTCAGCGATACAACATTTATACAAAATATAAAGAACTTTTTGAACGTGTATACAATATGATAATAATATAAATGTTGACATTAAAACAAAATGTAACTTATAACAACACACTACCAATAATTATTCTTTGGGAAATCTGCAGAAGGGTTATCAAAGTTAAAACGCTTGCTTGATTGCGTGATAGTCCGGTGTGGGGAGTGGGTGGATGCTTAAAAAAATGTATGTATTAAGCAGGGGCGGCAATTTCTTTTCATGGCTGGGGGACGAATATGATAATTATATACATTTTGACATTAAAACAAAATGTAACTTATAACACACTACTAATAATTTATTATTCTTTGGGAAATCTGCAGAAGGGTTATCACAGTTAAAACGCTTGCTTGATTGCGTGATAGTCCGGGGTGGGGAGTGGGTGGATGCTTAAAAAAATGTATGTATTAAGCAGGGGCGGCAATTTCTTTTCATGGCTGGGGGGACGAATTTTGAAGGATATTATGCGAGTGAGCGTAGCGACCGAGCGGGAAGATTTGTTTGCATTTTTATTTATCTAAACGCTGCACTCGTGGGTCCTTCTGGGCCAAAAAGTGTGTTGTAGTTTTTAGTCAGTAATTGCTAAACTTTTGTTTGCACTTTTTCAAAGTTTCTGGGGGGGGGGACGATATCCTCCTAAAAAAACATTGAGGAGAAGGGGACGTGTCCCCCGTCCCCCCGGAATCGCCGCCCTTGGTATTATGAAGAGTATACATTATACCAAAATTGTACTCCACTATCAGGACTATCAAAAGTTGTCGGTGAAAATGATATTAGTCGGTGAAAAACAGCGACTAAATTTTTCATAAAACGTCCCCCAGACCTCGCTCAGACCTCAGCACACGGTTATTTTTTTTAGTGTGAAATGGGTACGGACAATTTAACTCCGGTCAAGCTTCGGAATCCCTATCAAGGTCTGAAATCTAAAGTGGTTTACTCTTTCATGAAATTGAGTTAATTAATACCCCATTCGTTGTCCTGAATGATATTCCTGCAATAACGAAGGAACAATGAAAAAGGCTCGACCCGAAATCATCGCACACGATATCACAAATTAGGCGGGAAAGCCATGGTTTTAGTATATCATATTCTGGTTGATCTTTGCAGCTTGACTCATCAATATCCCGATCTGAGATTAATTGCTCTCAAACTATGTCGGGTCAGGCGTCAACTCCCGACAATTAAACTGTAATCCTAGAGAGGCCAGATTTCGGTTTGTTTATCAGCCGATTCTAATGAAACTTGAGCTTCGTTTAATCCTGGTCAAAAGCATATTTTTGGAAAAGAATAAACTACTTGTCTTTGATGAACAAAATGTGATCCGAATAACCAATACAAAAATAGGTTTTGTAAGATTGATTTCCCTCAGATACGACCAAACAAAAGAAACGTTGATATATATTGCACTTTACATTTTCAATACACTACAATCATGATGATTTAGGTCATCTCTACATCCTTTGAGAACCTATAGTATCTTCATTTGATTTAATTTTCTATACATATATATTTGGAACTAGGCCTATAAAGAGGGAAAAATAAATATCACCTTTATTATTTTCTGAAGCAGTACTTGTGTTCGAAATTTCGAACCCATGCCCTCCCTTCCCCCGAAAACAAGAAAAAGGGAACAATAGAAAGAATAGAGTTTGACATTTTCTTTGCTCTACATTTACATTTTCAACTGAAGAAATTATTATAAAACTTTGCCGGTAAATAACTTAAATCAAGTACTGTTTACCGTAAATAAGTAAAACGTTTTGAGGAAAGTATAAATACAACAGAAACCAAAACAAAACAAAAAAGTCTGGAAATCATCAAGATGAAGGCAAAGAAGCGGCATACCATTATCCAAGCTAAAAGGAAAATAAATATTTGCATGTGATTATGAAGCATAATTATGCAAGCGAAACCTGGAGAGGGGTATTGATACTATCGATCTTTCAATGAATATTGAAAAGGTCATTCCATTTCATAAACATGTATTCTTCTATAGTTTCGAGTTCCTCCCCTCATCTTACCCCCTGGTTTAGGCCAATACCTCCTAGAAGAAATCAAGAGAGAGGGAGAGAGAGAGAGAGAGAGAGAGAGAGAGAGAGATAGAGAGAGAGAGAGAGAGTGAGAAAGAAAAAAATATGATACAGGGGGAAATTATATGAAAAGTAAACATGCAAAGTATACATGCACAACCGGATTTTGTTTGTAGTTAGAAAATGACTTTATATACCTGCTTATAATATGACCATTATACACTACTACATGTATATCAGCATTTAATACGGACTGGTTATACCTTACAGCTGTCTCGTGCCTCTCTCTCAAGTTCCTAGTTTCTAAATTCTAAAATGTAAATCATATAGCTTTTGACACTTATTTAAAATGGTCCTGTCATAGCACAAAATAGATGATGGGGTCAAAGAATACTTTCGAAAATACTCAGACTTGATTGAAGCGCTCGGTTTCGTGACTACAAACAAGAGTGTTTCTGTTTCCGTATTTTCCCAATAATTCCAGTGATTATATTGTCAAGATTGAAGTGATGAGAAGATTTATATTTCGTATCAATCTATATTCAAATGAGTCAGAACGTGGAAAGTTGGTCTTCAGCACGGAGGAGTAT
Source organism: Strongylocentrotus droebachiensis (assembly GCA_035222895.1). Taxonomy (NCBI): domain Eukaryota; kingdom Metazoa; phylum Echinodermata; class Echinoidea; order Camarodonta; family Strongylocentrotidae; genus Strongylocentrotus; species Strongylocentrotus droebachiensis. The sequence continues at coordinate 1,717,605 of JAVYIG010000002.1, forward strand.
TAATACGACAAATAATATCTTATTAAGAAAAGATTTACTTTAAGTATGTTCTTTCCATAATATACTTACTAGCTTTTCTGTATCTCTCTCTCTCACTCTCTCTCTCTCTCTCTCTCTCTCTCTTTCTCTCTCTTTTTATATTTTCTCCCTCCCCCTATCAACCTCTATATGTGCGTGTGTGTGCGTGTGTGCGTGTGTGTGTGTGTGTGTGTGTCTCTCTCTCTCTTTCTCTCTCTTTATATTTTATCTCTCCCCTTATCAACCTCTCTCTCTCTCTCTCTCTCTCTCTGTCTCTTTCTCTTTTTCTCTCTCTACTCTCCCTTCAAATCTATATACTCTTTTTTTCGTCATTCAATATTTCTACATTTATAGAATGATCTTTTAGGAGAGAAAGATAATTATTTACTTGAGTTTGAAAGACGGGGGTTAATGGTTTTAGAGCTATATCAATCTCCAATCAAAAGGGGATTAGAAATAATTCAGAGCAAGGCAGCGATGTTGTTATGGAAGCAATTAATTAAATGACGATGCGGATACAAAATGACTTTTAAGAAAAACATTTAAAAAAATTGATGAAATAAATTGCTAATAAAAGCAGTATATAGTTCTATTAGGATAAGGTCTATTGTCATCATTAAAATGAACGTGTATGAATTTGTAGGTGAAGAAGATTAGCCCAAGGACATTTTCGAAAAATGTTAACAAGCATTTTAGAGTTGTCGCTAATACAATTATTATATTTGCTTTTTCATCATCTTTTTTACATGCATTATATTATCGTTCTATATACTTCAATGTTCTAATGAAATATTACTACAGTTTGAAATATGACTTTCCTGATAAGATCACACTTTTTTTACAATCGATATTCATATTTACGTCCAATTTACATTAAAAACGTTTCAAAATCAGTCCTCGATCGGGCAACCGCATTGTAAATTGTTAGCAATAAACCGAAATGAGATGGAAGTGAATAGATTTGTTAAATTATGATCTAAATTGTGAGAGAGGAGAGTATTGTGTGCGATGATTTCAATATGTCTTGTCATCTTTTAGAAACTTAACCCACATAGCACAATTCCTTTTCTTTTTTGCAATTCACGATTAAGCGCATTCTTTCCACAAAAGATAAAGCTATGTGGGGTGAGCTTTTAACTCGACGCCCCCCCCCCCCACTCAGATCAGGGGTCATTTTGGGTCATTTTTCTCTCACAATTTTCTGGTGTTTTCAGGTGTTTGCATGGCAAACACCCGAATAAATTGCAAATTTGGGAAATTTTGAAAAACGGACCCATTTTGAATGGTATTTTTGTTAAAAGTGGGACCCATGTTTAGGGAATTTTTGTGAAAAAGTGACCCATTAGAGCGCCACACCCCCGTATATCCTAATATGTGAGTACCCCCCCCCCCCCCCCGGGCTCCAAGCTTGTTTCTTTCAGTAATAAGTGAAACCAATGTCTTCTCAGGAGTTGGAGCGCCCGGGAAAGATCAAATATCAAACTCCCCGTCAATAATTGAGTGACTTTATCGGTTGTCATTATCCATCAGTCAATTCAAAGGGCAGGCAAGGTGCAGACTGTCTTGATGTCTTGAACGTGGGTTTCTGCTCCAAGCATGTATTTGTTTTCTTCAGTAAGAAGTTATTGTTCGCAGCACACTTTTATTTTTGATGTGTGGGCGTTAAGTTCAGAGTTAACATCTGGAAGCAACTTCATTCACGTTCTTTTTCCCCTTCATACAAGATTATTTCTCTCTCTATATAGATTTTGTTTTTCTTTCTCTCTCTCCCATTCCCCTCTATTTCCATCTATTTCAGTTTCCCCATCTCTCACCTCATCTGTCTGTTTACCACCCCCCCCCCCCCTCTCTCTCTCTCTCTCTCTCTCTCCCTCTCCCTCTCTGTCTGTCTCTCTCTCACTCTCTGTCTCTCTCTCTCTCATTCTCTTCATGATTTAGGAGGTTTATTTCAAAAGATAATCATTTTGTCATCTTTTTCTAAGATTTTTATTTTCTTTTCACAAAGGTCCTATTTTCCCTTTTAACCAACCCCTTCCCCTTTTTTTTTCAAAACTTTGTAAAATCAGTGGATTACGCGTTATTCTTGCATCTTGCATCGTTTTATCGACTACCGCCTATAGTACAGTCTCTCTATTGCATGCCGAATCGGATTGCAAAGTAGTAGCTGCTTGTTAAAATGACACGTACCCTTTGCAGTTTACTTCATTATTCCAAGCTACCCCCATCAATCTTTTCATCTACGAAACTTCAAACGATACCCTCTTTTTCCTCCCTCAAAAGGCCACAAGATACGTTTGTTTATAAATATTCTATAATAAACGTGTTTTTATTCGGGAGACTTCATGCCCAAACTGATCTGCTATTATTAATCGTTTCTTTTAGCGCATTCTCCGTGAAGATGCTTCAGCGCCCTGAACTAGATTTGATATATTTCGGATTAGAGTAACCCCAAGCCGAGTGTTACCTGAGACCTTTTAAGTGCTATAAAGCGAACATTTTAAGAGCGCACCCAATAAGAAAACCTTTTTATTGTTCTGCGTATAAGCTTTTATTGACCATTTAAGTCCGGAAATGTGAGTGTGTATCGCAGTCATCACGTACGTATATGAGCACAAATAGCTCTTTTTCGGCCAGCTCTGCCATGAACTTTCTTTTGTATATGGAATAAAAGAAGGAAGGATATAATAATGATAAAGGGTAGATACAGAGAGGGGAGAGAATAGTAAGAAGGCGAAAGGTAAAAAAGGAGAGAGTGAGAGATAGAGAGAGTGAATGGATTTTGACGAAGTAGAGAGCAATAGAAAAGAAAACAGGAACGTAATCTAAGAAAATTATTAGAAAGTTAAAATGCAAAAGCAAAATGAAAGTGAGTGACAAAAGGATACGATTCGTGCAGACAATAATATTAAAGAGGAGGATTAAAAGATAGGAACGGATGACGAAAACTGTTGCTATATAAATCATTACCGGAGATGAAAAATAAATCTATATGCCAATGAATTTTTCGCGTCCGTACTTAGCGGCAACTTATTATTTCTCCATTTCGAAGCAGTTGCCATAGCAACAAAGCATATAAAATCAAATGACTGTCGCACAAAGTATTGTATGGATCCACATTGAAAGGGGCTTCTACGCTGATCCCTTCTCTAAATGCGACATCCATAAACGGTATTAATACAGTGGGTGGTTCATCTAAAAGGCTAGGACCTATATCGTATTAATTACGCCTTCGTGTGTTTTAGAGATGAGATGGGTAATATATCATGCATTAAGCATGTCACTGCAAAAAGGGATATTCATCTGCATCGTACGAAAGGTGCTTGTAAATCTATTCTTATCAAATTGTGAAAAATGTGGAATTAGAAAGAACTATACCCATCAACCGGAAATGAGCTTAAAAATCTGAAATGATAAAAAAACAAAATCTATTTCAATTCATCTGCTGCAACATTAATGTAGTCAGGACTGAATGTAGTTCACAACAAAATACTGTTTTAAAATCTGCACACATAATCAATGAATCACCGTATAGTAGTGCATGTTAATTTGGTGGAGCCGATATGTATCCCCTTCCTCGTTTGGATGGCCAAACATACAAACAAACAAACAAAACAAACAAACAAAATTAGCAAATATCAACAATACGAACAATATGAACATGGTCAATGGCACGCGATTGGCTCAGGAATATTCCGCCCCCATGACTTTAACCAAAGTTTAATAGTTATGACAATTCCTGCCTCTTCTAACTCTTCATTATTATGACACTTATGTTTATCAATGTTTTTTTGCTTGAATTTGATTGATTAAAAGTAACTATATTTTGTAATTTGGTGATATTTTGGGGGGTCGGTTACAAACGTAATGTCCATTGCTAGTTATTTTTTAAAATCATAATAGTTTTGCCTGGCATTATTTTGTAGTTATTATCTTGATTGGAACATAACATTTTCATGCATTTAAGGAGAATGGAGAAGAAGGAAAAAGTTGATCGACACCCCCCCCCCCCCCCCTCACCTCCTATTCACATTTTAGCCCTTAATTAAATAAACCAATGCTCTAATAGTTATAGATGATACTAAGACTTAAAGCTTTTTATTAACAACGGTAACTTACAATACAGCTTGGCTCGAGTCAGTCTTGTTACTTTATCTCTTTCATAAACTGCGTGGAAAACAAAACGAACACAATCATCTGTTGGGAGCCAGAAGGGCATTAACTCCTTGTGACACAATATGAGTTGACACCTTCTTGCTCTCAGCAGACGGTATGATACTATATAATTATTTTCTTTTCAGAAGTAAGTTTGTTTTTTCTTCATCGGTTCTTAACAAACAATGACAAAGAAAGGGAGGGTTCCTTCATCTCCAAACACGACGTCAGAGCCATTATTTCTGGATCTTTCTCACGATTAGATACTTCTAATGGAATGAACAGCAATATATATATATTTTATTCATGCGTATAATCCAAGAGAATCAATATCGCGAAAGGTTGTCAAGGGCGTTCTTGAAATGTATAGATGTCGCCTCTATAAAAGTAAAAGGAAAACGTCTACGTGCGTACATAAACAGGTTGAAACCTCTTGATCTTCTTAACAAACTTATAAAATCGATTATAATTATATTTGTGTTCCTCTGGAATTTGTGTTGGTATGTCGTACATGATGTAATGGCAAAGCTGCATGGTCAGGGGTACGTGCCCTCACTCAAACCTAAGAGAAAGGGAGGGATTAGGATTAAATGTTGCGTAATCCAAGCATGATTTTTATGAGATATACCATTGGGTATTGAAATTGCCCTTAAGTCCATTTTTCGAAATTCTTTGCGATCGTGTTGATTTCACCGCTTCCACAACTCCACTCCCACTCGATTTGCAAGGTTCTGTTGAATTTCATTTAGCTATCAAGATCACCCTCCCACAACGGAATACGTGTATTTATTTCAAACAAAGGAAATTATATTTTGGCCTACATTCAACCTATATGAGGATATCGTATTTATTTTGAAATATTGGAATCCTGAATTTTTATCTGTAAATAAAACCGCATTTGAAGAAAAAAATGTCTGTGCAAATAACATGAATGAATTAGAGAAAGCATATATATATACGTATATATATATATATATACATAATACCCTCAATTAAGTGTACTTGTTTCTATCACGCGTTGAAATTGTTTCATTCCTCGCCCCTCCCCCTCCCTCTTCACAAAATATTTAATATCATTTTTCTAAAAGATAGCAATTTCTCTTTAAAGCTCTACTTCCAGGCGAGTGGTAGGAAGACAAACAAATCTATTCAGTTTCCCTATTCACCTTCATAACGGGGAAGAGAGTGATCCGAGGCATGCGTAATTGTAGAGACAATTACGATGAGTGAAATCCGGTCTTTCGTTCCAGTTTATTACAATGACTCGTAAACATTTCAGAAATTTCGATCCCCGCATTTCCCTCGCTTCGAGTCATTATCCGCTTCTAATGTAGTTTTAACTTAAAGGGCAAGTCAACCTTTGTAATAATTTATTTTGTATGAATTAAAGCAGAAAAATAAGTTAAAACAGAAAAATTGAAATAAATCAGGAAAATAATATGAAAGTACTGTTATGAGTGTTTGAAATATGAGATCACTAAAGCTATTCAAATCTCAACTTGGCAATTTGGTTACTGGATTATGACGTAGTCGCGTATAGCTCTCCCGTTTGTAGTGTACAAAAATTATATTCTGTTTTTCCTTTTCGGCGCCTTCTACCTTGAGATACTACTTAAAATATGTTGTGGATAGTATATTATTAATTGTTCTCTAAAAAGAAAAGATACTCCCGAGTCATAGATTTTGAAAACTTGACATTTTAGGATGTCCGGCACTTCGTCATAATGACATTTCCGAATCAACCAATTTGAAGTGCCCATACGTTTACTGAATACAACTTTCGAAATTTCATAATTTTCTTACTTGTCGTCCGATTTCGTTCAAACTTTCACCGGTCTGCTTCTCTGATTTTTCTGCTTACTTTCAGAGTAGTTTGCTGTAAGAGATGGATTTTCAGAAAACAGTACATAACAAAATAACAAGAACATTATTCAGGGTCACATAATGAATGCATCCATACAGGCGCGGATCCAGGATTTCTTAGGGGAGGGGGCCCAATTTTTTTTTTTTTTTCTCCCGAAAATTTGAAAATCGCGCCGGCCAAAAAGTCGCTCAGTGGGGGGGGGGGGGGGGTGGGGGGGGGGGGGGTGGGGGGGGGGGGGGGGGGGTAAGCGGACACATTTTTTTTTTTTTTTGGTCCTCGAAAATTTTAAAATTTGCACCCCCCCCCCCCCCCCCTTGAGCGCCAGGGGGGGGGGGGGGCCCAACCCCCCAAAAAGGTAAAAATCGCGTGATTTTGCATGATTTTTTTCTCAAGGGGGGGGGGGGGGGGGCCGGGCCCCCCGGCCCCCCTCCCCCTGGATCCGCCACTGCATCCATATTATAAACTAAGCAAACATATAAAAATAACGATAACAATGTTCCTTTATGGAAACTTTCTATAAACATTAATGGAACTGTCTTACATGTAGAAGGGGTGAATGTGGAAGGTGTGTCGCAACCTGACGTGAACTCCCTTCGCATAAAAGGAAAATTCAGGATTATTAAACCAAGGTAGGGGGGCGGGGTATGCCAAAAAACCCATTTTAGTCGGCTTTGTGAAGCTACATATAATTTCCGTACACGAAATAGTCGATATTCTGTCTGTGAGATGAAAGGACTTTCTAAATTAAGGGACTGGCGATCTTCGTCATCTACTTAAAGCATCCCATAGAACATCAATTAACTCATGCAACATACACGTCGTACTTGTTTATTCTTTTACAATCATCTTTTGTCTTTCTAATGGTATGCTTTTTAGGTTGATGAATTATCACTCAATGATCATATCAGAAGTGACGTATTTTTCAGCTAAAAGCATTTTTATCTTTGCGGAAACCTGTACGAGATATTTCCCGTGTTCAATCATCATTTTACGGTAATAATTTCTACACACTCTATTTCTACTTTGGAGCCTGCCAATCACGTCCCATGTGTAGAAAGCAGAGATATATTTAGAGCTTTTATATTATACACACGCCATTTGGGTAAGGGCGTAATGGCTCAGTGGTAAAGCAGTGGTCTTGGTACTGAAAGGTCTTGAGTTCTAAACCAAGTCGATGCGCCTATGTCTTTGGTTAAATACCGATCTCTAACAAGTCCCTTCTTCTTCCTCCATATTCTTCTTCGTCTTCCTTCTTTTTTCTTCTGAAGACGAAGCCTACTTTCTGAAGGGGGTGTTTTTGCGCATGGTTGCTTTGTAGAAAATGTGAGGAGGTTATCAAAGGGGAAATGGCACACCCGAGACTCCCGACCAACCCCATCCTCCTCTAATATGCCCCCATCATTCAATCTGGTTACTCTCTCTCTCCCTCTCTGTCTCTCTCTGTCTCTCTCTCCCTCCCTACCCCCCCTCCCCCCTCCCTCTCTCTCTCTCTCCCAATAGCGATCACATCCATACTCTCGAAGCATTACCGAATCAGGATCGAGTTTATAGATTCAGCTCTCAGTCGTTAAAACACGGATACCGGTTGGTTAATATCATAGATGCGACCGACTACTTCATGAAAGGTGCTTTGATCTTATCGCCCCTCTAAAATGTTGGGAGTCCAAACAAATTGATGTCATTATTTCACTTAACTTGTATCATAATGTGAAAGAGGATGTCATTCAAGACATATTTTTGAAAGGATTTTCAAAAACAAATTTGTCTCAAAATTTAGGGTTTCTGCATATAACAGAAAACCAAAATTATGCATTCTTTTATCAGTACCAGTCATGTTTGTTTTCAAGCACATTTTTTTTTATTTTCTGGGGGGGGGGGAATCTGTGCAGAAGTGTGTCTTAAAAGACATCCTCTTTAGAGAAAACAGAGGGACAGAGAGAAAGTGTGTGAGAGAGACATAGAGAAAGTGTGTGTGTGAGAGAGAGACATAGAGAGAGAGAAAGTGAGTGTATGTGAGAGAGAGAGAGAGAGAGAGAGAGAGAGAGAGAAGACAAAACGGTTAGAGCAACGCCATAATCTATAGTAATTGGGTAAACTAACGAATACACAACCATGTTTTTTGCAGTAAAATGTGCACATTTTATTTCATCTATTTTTAAAACACCCACAATTTCCAGTTCAAAAGTATTTTTAAAATAATGATTTTTCAACACCTGAACAGTTAATGGAATTCCTTGATCGTTTTCTCATTTTTACGAAAAAAAACTCAGTCATTGATCAAAAAAGCTGAAGTTAATGTAACAGACGGTAGATGGCGCTACACCTGAAAGTCGGTAGCTTGACATTGTGCTCACAACAAACATTCTGAGATTGGCATTAAGGCTAGGAATATTGTGTTTTGAGGTCAAACAAATTGCAATAGAATTTTTTTCACCGGAATGCATTTCAGTAAGGTCCCCAAAATGACATACTAAAAGTCCAAAAAAATCCATGTAGTGGAAGTGTGTCTAATTTGCATAAATCCAAAATGGCGCCAATTCTACTGTTTTCACCTAGATTTGGTCAAAATTTTCACATTACATACCTTTAAAAATACTTTTAGTGTACTTTGAATGTCTAAAAAGATATTTTCAAGAATGCTTATGTTCGCGCAAAGTTTCAGGTGCCTAATTGAGTGTCCAAATTTGCATAAATTCAAAATGGCTGCCAAATCAGGCATTTTTTATATTTTTTTAGAGAATTGATTATAATTATAATTCTTGTCCTATGTAATATCAGAATAATTTCGACAACACTTGTTCATGTTGTAAAAATATTTTTAAATTACAAACATATCATAATTAGGTTCTTTAGTTTGCATAAACACATACATATTCAATTTAGTTTTGTTTCTCACCTTACAATGCATTCCAGAGTAGCTATAACATATGTCAACATTGGTTCACAAATCCGAGTTCAGTTCTTATTGGAAGTCTCCAACAAACATACATTTATGTGGCACGCTGGTCAGTAGTATCATCAAGTTCTAGGTCTGGTGGTGGTGAGTTGGTGCAACTAGTGCCACGACAATCAGTGCAGGCTGTTGAACATTGGAGGCCATACTTCCGGCACGTGCATTTCTTGGTTGCACAGTCTTTCTTGCATCCACATCTGATGACTTTAAGGAGTGATGCGGGTGCTGGTGGTTTATCAGTTTGTATTGGAAGATACTTCCCATCCGTGACCTGCCAACCCCAGTCTACTGGTGTCAGTTTGTCTGCCATTCCTTTCCATTCTAGTATCTGATAGTACACACGCAGACTATGGAACTTTGCTGCTGCTGAAGTTGGGGGCAAAGTCTTTGCTTCTAAGGCAGACGACATTGACGATACCTTTACGCAATATCTTCTGTACCTCAAAGAATCTAGATCTTCTGTTGAGTCACCACCATACAGGCATACAAGTGCCTTCTCTCCAGCTGTAATAATGGTCTCCTTCAGGTCTGATGCTGGCTGACTAAATGCCTTGGCAAGCTCACAGAAGTCGTCATTCTTCATGATTTTCTTCAGTGCTACGCCTTTCCCTAGTCCAAATATGCGAGACGTTGTGTCGCAGCCCAGAAGCGCATGGACAAAAAGAATGTTGCCACACACACTACTTCCTAGAGTTTCCTTCAGCTTTTTGATATTCCATGTTCGATTCTTCTTGGAGTTTGCCTTGGGCTCAGGTGCAAAAAAGACGTCCTTTGCATTCAGATCAGCGTGGTAGATCAGCAAGATGAGAAGGTCTGTATCATCCCCGACAAGAACTGTGTCTTTAAACTGAGCTGCTTCTACCGCTGTAGTAACAATTAAGAGATCTGCATCTCCTCTTGCATGAGATACAGTGCAACCATGCATTTCGAGCTTGGAACTGAGTAGGTTTATGAAGCGTTGCTTGTTAACTTCATTTGCAAGAAATTCGTCTTTCTTGGATTTGATTACCATGTCCTCTGCAAAGTTGACAGTCAGGCCTTGACAACCTCCTGATCGTCTAAGATGTGTTGCGTCCTTGGTTGACGGACCGCCTTGATAGCCATCAAAAACAACCGTTGGCCTTCCATATTTGCTGCTGGCATAATTGACATATAGCTGGCATATGTTGTTGAAAGTGCTCTCACGTGGCCAAGGAAAACGGTGAAGTAGTGCACCACCATCCAAAACATAATGAACATCACCACTGGGTAGTGTCTGCTCTCGTGTCAGCTCATGTTCAAACACCTTCCAAAGTGCATCTGCTAGGACTGGTTTGTCGGCCTGTAGGGGGAGACATGATGATTCAAACAGAGCAGGGGGGTGACTGCATAACTCGTAGCTGAAAACTGATGCTAAAGTACCTTCACGTTCCCTACTGACAATGACCAGTCTCTGGAAAAGGAGCTGTGGGTCTACATGAACAGATTCATCGCCGATCTTTACAGCAGTCCTTGCACCTAATGTCACTGCTTGATCACTTCTTTTGAATGAATGTTCATCCACTTTCTTTCCAGCCATGGAGTTCAGTATCTTGTTACCGACGTCTTTGGATTGGTCTACATTTACAGTTTCATCTGCAGTCATTCCATTCGCTATACTGTGCAGAGTAGTGTCTGGACTGAATGGATTACGTTGGCTGAGGTAGTTCAGTATTTCCAGCGTGTCGCTAACATCCCTACTCTGTCTGGCACTTGATACATCTTTGTGTTGCTCACTTGTGAAGAGGTAAGCATTAGTAAGATCTTGCATTGCGGCGTTTACTTCTGCACGTATTGGCATTGACAGAAGCCAAACTGTACGTTGGATTTCGGACATACCACTGCCCCTTGTAAGACCACCACTTGTCTTTAAACTTCTCATTAACACCTGTTCTATGATGAGATCGGTAGACAGTCCTGCCCAGTAGCGATCACTTCTCCTTACTACGTGATACCCTTCTCGGAATCTCATGTAGACTTCAGGGTGTGTGTGTGGTAGTTCACGCATCATTTGCAAGTAGACATAGGCAGATTTAGCATACAGGATGTGTCCAGAAGCGGCAAAATATGGTAGCATGTCATGGATAGCCTGCAGATGAAGCTCCCAGTTTCCTGTTCTCTCAGCTTTGATAAACTTGCGCAAAATGTCTATCATGTCCATATACTGCAACCAGAGAACTGCTGTTCGCGTGGTCAAGGTCTCCTTCTTGGCCTTTATTTGCCTAAGAATTTGGTCAATGACTTCAGAGGAACAAATGTCACCCACCAATGCTGTGGCAGACAAGAGTCTATCATACAGTTTTTGTGCTTCTCCCAAATCTGTTTCTTTGATATCTTGTTCCTTCATGGTATCTGTTGCAGGTTCATTTACGTCTGTGCCACAAGGAAACTGAACTTCAGAAGAATGGTCTCCCCCACGTGCTACTCCATGCACCTCTTCTGGAGGTTGCTGTTCTACATGTGCTGCATCACAATTGGTTTCAGGAATCTGCTCTTCTTCAATTGCTACATCACAATGAAGATCAGGAAGTTGCTGGTCGTTGGTAGTTGTTCCAGAGGGAACTCCAGTGGGCTGCTCCCCGAAGTTAGCTACTCCACATGGAACACCTGGGTGTTGATCCTGCTCACTAGGAACTTCCGGAGGTTTCTCCTCGTTAGTTGGCAGTTGTACGTTATACAAGTCTGCTATCAGCATGGTATTTAGCGCAGCATCAACGAGGAAATGGCCCCGCACAGCTCTAGAAATTGCTTTTCCACCCAGCATATGGCTCACCGAGTTGCTGGCATACACTACTTCAAGAAGTTCCTGGAGTCCTGAGCCCGTCATCAAATGCCCTATACTTCCCAGGAAGCTCATTTCAGTGTGCAATCCTCCAAGTCTCAGAACGATCTGCTTCAAGTCACTGTCACTTGGCTGGCTCCTGATTATTGTGAGTGCTTTCCACCAAAGCGGCTGATCAAAAGTCAGAACAGGTGTAGTATTATACTGTTTAGCATGGGCACAGACAAAACGCAGAGTGGAGTAGACACAAGATGGATCACTAGGATTCATGTCAATCATGGGGAGAAACATAACAGATGACTGTCCAGGGTAGTTGCCCTTGTTTACCATCTGCATCGTTCCGGACCAAGAAGGCCTTGGGGACCGCAGGAGTAAAGATGTCTTCCACAACACATCAAGGTTTGATGTTTGATCTTCTGTTCCCCAATTCACAATCGGCTGGTAGACCAGAGGTTGTACAGTTGTAGATGCTTTGAAATATTCAATGTTGATGCGTCCAACAGCAGCGATGTCCTCAGCGGTTACCGTTTCTCTAGGTACAGGCTTACAGCACTTTGTCCCTGGGGTTTTGGTAGCTATGATGCCCATTCCGTGGAAAGTACCTGATCCATCAAGAGTGTCGATATTATGGTCGACATTGTCTGCAATATACTGAATGCACTCTCCTGGTTCATAGCCTGGTAGTTCAGTTCCTTGAGAAACTGCTGCACTTCTTTCATATTTCTTAACCTCTTGATAAGAGCAGGAGAAGCATTGCGCATGCAGTGTGTCGATCAGAAAGCGAGACGAGAATTGATGATGCATTTGTATTCCAAGTCCAAGCTGGAGAGGAGCAAGGAGAACCCTTGGCCGTATTGCGTGCATTATGGCTTGCCCAATAGACGCCAGTTTCACATCTACCTTTTTGCCAACAAACATGTTCCTTAATAGCAATTGCAGGGAATCAGGGAGAAATGCAAGTGCAGCAGTGGTAGACGACATTTCAGCAGGAGTTGGGTAAACGTCACTTGCAATTTTCTTTAACTTGACGTCATTCTTTATGAGCGAGGCAGCAGTCTTTATAATCCTCATTTTCTCCTGCTCTGGTGTGTTGTCCTTTGGCTGCTTGTGGAATTCATACAGAATAGCACTAACTGTGCTACAAAATGTAACTACATCATGCTTTCCGTTCAGTTCAGTTATAACGATTCTCTCACCAAAGTGCCCCTGTATTTTGTTTTTCATGTATACCACACTGTAGGCCTCGTGATCTGTATCCAGTAAATACTGTTGCATCTTAGTAACGAGATCAACTACTGTTGTTTGTTCCTCATCATTTTCCTCCAGCAACTCAACTACTTTTAAGAATGCAGTCAATTTCACCTCCTCTTTAGGTCGGCCAGTTTTAGCCTTTTTGGAAGTGCTTGTGCTCACAGAGTATACCTTTGGTATTTGTTTGTCAGTTTTAAAGTTCACCATGCATTGTTTATGGTATATAGCATCAGCTGCGGGAAGATCATTGATAGATGCAAGTCTTCCAGACACAATTTGGGACCAAGTATCATTTCTTTGTATGCATATCTGTGTAACAGAGTCCTGGAATTCTTTGGTTCTGACAGGGAAAACGTAAAATCCTCGCCTTTTCCCATCATACTTAGCAGGTTGTCCACAGAATATACAGTGCTTTCTGAAATCGAAGGGTGGTTGGAGTGAACGAAGTCCTATACGTTCTTCTTCAACTTAAACATGTTTTGATGCTACCTCCTTTGCGATTCTATTTGGTTCACAGTAGTTTCGACGGCATTTCACATGTACAACTTGTCCAGGATGTACATTTATATTGCTTTCACGTTGTTCGCTTGCACGATTCACTCCATCACTGCCTTTAGCTCCTAGCTCAACTGTAGGCCCTCCATCACTCAATGATTTATTGCAAAAACAACAGCACTCCATGGTGTAAATGCTTAATATAAGGCAAATGATATGACATCTAATATACAGTTAAGATCAATAAAACTTCAGCTGTGAATACTGTACACTTGGAAAAAGTCTATACTCCATTGTTGAACGGGGCTCTGGAGGAGTGTGCCTATTCTAAACTTGGCAGGTATCTATTCTACAGTTAGATGGTGTATATTGTCCTTTATTCATTTGGAGTAATAATGTCCATTCTATCTAGTTGAACGGTATCTAATACTGCTCTGGTGGAAGCTTGACTTCTACAGTTGAAGGGTGACTCCTATCCTGCATTTCTATTTGAAGGATGTCCCAAGTTGAAATGAGGGTTTCTATTCTATATAGATGTAACATGTCTATTCTACAGTTGGGACCTGCATACAATTGAAACAGATAGTAACACAATAATTATATTGGTCATTTATGCAGAAACTAAAAAAATCACAAGAGCAATTCAGTGACACTAAATTCTTTCTGACATTTGACTAGAATAATAATATTCTTAAAATTATACACAAAACGTATGGGAGAGTGTATGGGAGAGGAACGATGCTCACATAATTGTTTTGGGGCTTGACCAACTGACACTGAAATATTAGTAAGGCAGCCTAGTCAAGACCCTCTGATCTAGATCTCAAATCCACCATACTTTTCTGTCAAACACATTTGAAGGGCCCAACAGGGCTATCCAATGCCGCCGCTAAGACTAATAAGGCCATGAAGCTAGCGCCATCGCTAGCCGACCGGCCAGCGCTAGCATTGGAGCAATCCTTAGTCCTTACATCTTCTACGGCTATAGCTGGCCTAAATCTAATAAAATAGCTAAATTTACCGTTTACCAGACTCATAATGTGTTCCTCTGAAATGGTTTATGTCCATGTCAATCCCTGCTACAGCAACTACAGCCCCCGTCATATTGCTGTAGGCACGTGTGTAGGCTTGCCTTTGTAGCTATCGAGAAAGTTTCTCACCTCTCTAAAGTAAACTGTTGCACTGTGAACAACTTCTAACCAATCCAACGACCATGCGGCTAGGTAAAGCCTCTCCCCTATACATACATGTACATGTAGCCCTACCAACAGCTCTTGTGTTTGTCGGATACTCATAAGGGCTAGTTTTCTGAATATTTTATTTTTGTTTTTATTTAATACAGTCTAGTTATAGTCTAGTGCATGCATAATGAAATAATATAATCTGCAAAGGGGATAAACTGAACATAAATTACATGTTAGACTGTGTGGGTGTGGGTGTGGGTGTGAGTGTGCGAAGGGGTTTGTTTGAGGTGTGTGATGTACATGTAGCATATGGGTATTTTAGTTGATTACAAATGTACAGCAGATTACTTTTCCAACTCTATTAGTGCCACAACAGCTCTACAAGTTGAAACATATGACAAAACCTATGTGTAAATCTTAGTATATTGGCGGCCATTTTGGATTTATGAATGCTGCGATGCACAATTAAACAAGATGTACTTCTGTATATGATATATACACCATATTACATTCATATAAATGTGAAATGTGTGCTTTAAAGTGCCAAAACAATTACCTATGATAAGAAATGCAACTCGATATCGGTGAAAATCTTCGAAAAAGCGGCCATTTTGGATTTATGCAAATTAGGCACACTTCCACTACTTGGATTTTTTTGGACTTTTAGTATGTCATTTTGGGGACCTTACTGAAATGCATTCCGGTGAAAAAAATTCTATTGCAATTTGTTTGACGTTTACCTAAAAAATGACACAATATTCCTGTCCTTTCGATCTTTATCCATAAATATCATCACAGAGAGGGCGCTATTTGTTTTTAAGTTGAGAAAAGGATCGTCAGATCTAGATCTTTTGGCTTTGAATACACTTCGAAACTATTTTGTCATTATATTTTATTATGGGTTCTTAAAATAATTACATCATCTATTGGAAGGAACGCAATCACAAAGACGTAAGACAATTTCAATATCCTTGTTCCTTATCTACTGAAATAGGCAAACTTAACAATGACATATTATGATTTTTATGGGATTAAACTCAGGCGCCGATCAATGGGGGGGGGGGGGGGGGGGATCAGGGCCTTAGCAAAAAAACTGGTAAAAAAATAAGATGGTTATGTTAATTTTCCCTTTTTAAAACCAAAAACTAAATTGGGTTCCCCCCCCCCCCCTCCCGCTTATTGACCCGCCTATTGACCGGCTGGATGATTTACTGCTAAATATTTCGTCACAAAATGGACCCCCCCCCTCCCCTGCTTATTCACCGGCTGGCTGAGTCACTGCTGAATGTGTTCTCACGAATTGCTCCCCCCCTCCCCCCCCCCCCCCCCTCTCTCTTGACGCCGCCTGGATCCGCCCCCCGATTATACTAACTATAAAGTATTGTTACTGCCTTTAAAGGGAACCAAAACCTTCATACTAAGTTACTTTAATTGTAAAGTTTAAGATATTTGAATAAAATCAGTGAAAATTTGAACAAAATCGGGCAAGGAATAAGGAAGTTAAAGCTTTTTTAAATGACTAGTCACTAGAGGGCGATATTCAATTTGATGTCATCATGTGGACAACTCTCCATGCCTTTTGTACATCAAATTTCATGTTTTTCCTTCTTTCTTGTGATTGAGATAATCTACTACCCTGAAAGCAAGATATAGAATGCAAAATGATATTCTACTTCACATGTTATGAAGTCGGATCAAGAACACAAATAAATACAAAGAAAACGAAAAAATAGTGGAATTTTATGTACAAAAGGCATGGATAGTTGTCCACACATGATGTCATCAAATTGAATATCGCCCTCTAGTGACTAGTCATTTCAAACGCTCTATCTTCCTTATTCCTTGCCTGATTTTGTTCAAACTTTCACTGATTTTATTCAAATATTTAAAACTTTACAATAAAAGTAACTTAGTGTGAAGGTTTTGGTTCCCTTTAATTTGATTTCTGTTTCAAGAAGCAAAAAAGTGTGACAACAATTATACATTCCTCACTTCATTTCATTGTTTTTAATCCATGGTTTGAATTGTACATGTTTCTCCTTTATCTTGCCCTTCATATGGAACTATGTATTTGTTCACATTGATTATAGACATGAATACTAAATACAACAATTTATGATGGCAACATATATATAGTACCCTATATACAGGGAGGCAAAATAAAAAGATCACTATCATAGCGATGATTAGTACTACAAATCCACAGGCACGTAGCCACAGGGAGGGGGGGGCACGGGGGGCCCAAAAAAATTCCAAGATCTGTTGAACTTTTTAGACCCCTCCCCAGGACGTCGATCAATTACATGTATGTGCCCCCCCCCCCCCCCCCCCCCCAAACATCAAACTCTGGCTACGGCTCTGCAAATCCAAACAAAAGCTGACTTCAAATTAAGAATGTCTTTGTTAAAAGCTATTCTTAGAAATGATTACAATGCAATGCCCTTGTTCATTGTTGTCATAAATATGTACCATATTTTTCTTCTGTAACATACTTCTGGTAGTCTAACTCTACTTTGGTAAAAGCTTAAAAGAAAATTTGGTAGGCATAGAATGATGAAATTCAGTACTGAATAGTCTATGGCAATAAATTCATCATTGAAAAATCTCACTGGCTCTTTCCCAGATTCATTTATACCTACTGAAAATAAATTTCATACATCACCATAATAAATGCGATTCCCTTAACCAAAATCTTCCCTAGTCATGAAACTACAAGTTCTATAATAAAGCCCCATCTAATTTTTGAAATATCTTTTGCTTTTAAAAAATATTGCACCTTATAAATTTCGCAGAAATATTGAAGTTACACAATGTACAAAAACATTTTCTATTACAATATGGTTATAGACTCTTATTTCTTCTTCAGCTTTTACTTTACTATCATACATTAAATTTGTAGACCAATACCTCAATAAGCTGTACATTAGTGTAAAACTTTTTTTTAAATTACCCCCTTAACAATATTAGCATTCCACCTGTACCTGTTATCCTACGTTTGTGAGAAAATAACTATTATTAATTTAAATGGCTAAGTATATTTTTCTTCATAATTTCTTTTTCTACATATGGCACTATTTAATGTTGTTTTCACATATCACGCACGTAAATTATCCTTTGGAATGAATAATTATGTTACCTGTTATTTTCTTGATCATTTTAATAAATTAAATTGTGCACAATTCAACATTATGTCAATACACATGATTCTTTTTTAAATACCAATTGGAATTGAATAGACCTTAGTCTATTGGAACCTAAAAAGTAAGCTCTGATATTGGGGTTGAATAATTTAATACCTGATATTTAAACCTGGCATGATCTACATCCACACAGTATCAAAGCAGCCTATACCTGTCTTTTTATCTCTAATGCCTAGCGCACATTATGATCCTCCAGTCATCCAATTTTCAAAGAAATGGCAATTAGGTATGGAAATATAAACAAATGTCATTCTCCAGATCTAGGTTCTGGATTGATGATGACAATACTAACCAGAATTTTAGTGCATTTAAGCCTTCTTGTCATAATCAAAGCCAAATCGGCTTCAAATCATAGACAATCACACAATTGGTCTGACGTCACTACAATTCTGGGCCAATCTAGCTTTTCCTTCTACAATAAAACATTAAATCTCTTGAAATTTAGATTTTTTTGATCTTATGACTATTCAGATCCTCGGTCTATAATATTTTACATGTTTGAATGTTATAATAAAACGCTATCCCAAATTCCTCCAAATGGGATCGTAGTGAGACTGGTAACGCGACAGGCTTAAGATTGCCAAACTAAAGCTGCTCAACTAAGATCAGAGGTGAAGCGTGCGTCTATTCATTTCCTATGAAAGTACATTCAGTTGCTCTGTATTTAAGATATGTGCGAAAACAGATTCCTGTATGATTTCAAAGGATTGCCCTATCAAAATAACTCAAGAATCTAAATTTTGTCAAGCTAGTGTCAGCTTCATGCTTAAAGATAAACTTTAGTACTGGTAATGCGATTGCATTGTTAAGAAAAGGTGTGGAAAGGATCAGAACAGTTGATCATGTAGCATGTAAGTATTGGTGTGCACTGCAAGGTTCTGGAGTCATCAAAATCATAATAAATTTGACCGAGTCTTGGTAAAGTAACACAGAAAGCTATATATGGGACAACACACATGGTGTCGGGGTTGGTACTACCTTGATTTCCTTGTCTTTCAATGCTCATTACTCGGCCAGTATACATTTTCTTCCAAAATTGTTTGGCACATGTCATTTATTTGTAGTATTGAACATTCAGTGTAAGTTTCGTTTGATTCTGTGAGAATTAATTTTCCTTTTTTTTACCACTACTGGAGTTTATCTTTAATTATATATAACTGAATAACTGTCAATATTCTTACAAGCACTGCGTCATCTAAATCAGAAAAAAAAGTACCAAACAAAATATGTACATATCAAATACTTCAACTTAAAAAAACGTGACAAAATCATCAATCACAAGGAATAATAAAATATTCACAAAATAAAACATAAAATTGTATTCCTTATTATGAAAGCTTTATATTGTAAAACACTTAAATTCAATTTGAACTGCTGCTGTTTTGACTATTCATAAACACATACATACTTACCAATTTTAGCCTGTTAAAAACCGATCACTTTAATATCACAACTTCTATATTTGCATCTTTCCCACTTGATAAATTTGTCCTAAAACTGGCAAGTACTTATATAAAGATTTGGAGCAGCAATGAGCATGATATTATCAACACTGATAGGTAATGCACAATGTTGGCAAAAGTTACAGGTAAAAGAAACAATGATACATTTCTTAAATGTTCTAACTTTTAATGTATCTACTGTAATGGCAGAAAGTTATGAAATTTCCACTCTTAGTTCATGACTGCCATTTTCATGGCAAATGTTTGCAAAATTCCAAAATTTGGTGCTGTGATATAAGTGAATGGTTATTTTGCAGCACAAAATGTTGATAAATCTAAAAGTTTCTTGCATGCATTTATGCTTCTGGTCTTACAGTAAGAGATAACATTATGATATTTATATTTACCGTATGAAATATAATTTTACAGTTGAAACTGTCTAAATAGTGGCCACCTCTCTATAAAGGTCACCTGTCTACAGTGACCACTGTCTTCATTTTCCATGGGTGACCTAGCCTAGACAGACAGGTTTAACTATATTTTTCATTGATTTGACACACATGAATTATTTGTCCTAGTGCTATCACTTGTTCGTTTTCCCTAAAAAACACCAAGCATGAAATATATCTTCTAATGAATGGTGGTGGTGGTTATTTTACCTGACTGCTAAGAAAGCATAAATGCTTGTAAGTAAGCAACCAGACGGCTTTAGGTCCTCTCCGAGGGACCTGCTAATGAGGATTAATGCCTTACCAAAGGGCATTGGTGCATCGCCTTGGTTTCGAACCCGGGTCACCGGATTACGAGACCACTTCTAATCCCCTTCTAATCTAGGCTAACGTCGCACATATTCTGTTCTTTTTATTGACATATATATCTCAAACTAAGAGGAAAATGGAGATCTCAAAGAATGCTCCATCTAATCACATAACAGTAGTACAAATAAACCCTGACTTTTCCTGCTTATTGTAGGTTTCAAGGATAATTGAAAAAGAGAAAGAATCAATCTGGTCTTCAAACCGAGGTAGCAAGAAATCTATGGCTTTCACAAATAATGTGAATGTGTAAATAATGTGAATGTGTAAATATCCGCTTCATATCCATTCAATTAAAGCTTATAATATTTTCCAAAAAATCACACAACTTCACTGCATGAGAAGTTAATCAAAATTTGTACAATGCATTGGCAAGGACATCTAAATAACTTTTTTAAAACAATGATTTTAAAATACATGAATATCAACAGATGGGTCATTATACACAAACGTAGACACCCAGAAAGGCATTATTTACACTGTACAATCATTTCCATCTTGGCACCTGACCGATAGTTCATTGAGATGGGTTGAGGGGTGTTTCTTCTGTGACATCCATACTAATATCAGCAGTGGGACTACTGCAGACTGATACATCTGCTGGTTTGTCTGACTGAGTAATATCTGACATTGAATGATGACTAGGAGTCTTCTCCAGCCCCATCCCATCATCATCGCTGTCCTTGGACTGCTGGATGGGCATAGAGTGACAGTTGGTCACCTTGTCCCCTCGCTGGATGGGAGCCTGGAGCTCGTTCCTCACTACCTGTGAACTGTTTGTTTCAAAGAAAGGGGTTCCGGTGATCGGAGCCGTCTGAGGCATTCTTGTCCTGTTGTTCAGCTCTGAATCAATTGCCTCCATGCTCTTTGCTTTCTTCATTCCCTTTAAATGCATGCTCTTATCCAGCTGTAAGTCTTTATCAGTGCTTCCCTTTTGTTCCAAGTTGATATTCACTGTTGCATTGTTGCCATTGATGTTTTGAGAGTATGCGGGTGAATCTCGAGAGGCTAATCCCGAGTACATTGGAAGTTTGTTTGGGAGACATGGCTCAAAGGCACTGCTCCAGACCTGTGAGTTCACTTCCTCATCTTGCTGCAAATCTACTTTCTCTCTCCTACCACAAGCCTCAAGGATTGAAGTCCAGCAAGGAAGGCACACACATGGCTTCTCCTTACCATCCTTGGTGTAGCGGAATGGTTGGGTCGCAACGTAACTCATGAGGGCACACATGAAGAACTCCAAAAGACGGAACGTGAATTGGTAACTCCACCAGGGCCACGGGTCAGGGATCTGCTTCTGACCACCGACAGGTCCATAAACCACCAGCATGCCATATACCTGCAGGAGCGCTATGAGGAGACCCAAAAAAGCTGTCACCAGAGTTATTCTTATCGCACTACCCCAGTTGTTTCTAGGTTTGATCACTGGACGCTCTCCAGGCAGAACAATGGATGCCGTCCTCATGCTGAGCCGGCTTATCTCCCTGAACTTCCTTTGCGACGACTTGTAGAGGCGGCGGAATATGACCAAGTAACTGACTGTAAGAAAAACACCCCATATGACAAATGCCACTTGGCACGCCAGGAGCAACGCTGCTGCAGAGGCATAGAGTCCTACCACAACATCGGCTATGAAGGCAAAGGCAAAATGAAAGATGACAACCCCCGCCAGGAGCTTCGGCTTCTGTATAGTCGGTGGTACTAGGCGGGTTTTCGTCGATTGCAGCAAGGCCATAAAGAGAATACTAAATGCTGAGGTCAGGCAGGGGAATCCTGTACCTAGGAACAGGTAGGCTACAACGTTGGGCCAGATACCCTTGTAATTGTAGGCATCCACAAGCAGATAGACAGCCCGGATGACACCCATGAGGAGCATCAGCAGGTTTAGGGCGATGAAGTAGCCATAGCTGAGCAAGCGTCGCTGTTGTAATTTGATGATGCTTCCTAATGAGTAGATGGCGAGGAGAGCAAAGAGGACTCCAAGCAGATAGATGTGAAATGGCCATGCCCATTTGTACTTAGGTAGAGCATCATTCCATGCTGGTACTGGTTCGGCAAAGGGTGAATCATCGGGTTGTCCGGTTGGTTCCCCCTCAGGCTCTGGTTCACCCTCGGGCTCTGGCTCAGGCTCAGCTCCTCCCTGCATTAAAACAATAAAGAAATAGAACAAAAAATCAATAAATGAGGGGCAGATCCATGATTTGTAAATGAGGAGGCATTTATATAGTCCTAAAATTGTTATGTACTTAAAGCGATACTGAACTTATGAAATTTCTGGCCTAGCGTAGTCACAGGGACTCATGGTCAACATGCCAAAAGTGCGTAACTCAATATCTCATTCTCACTTTGCCCACAGAGGACTCAATGGAATTGATCGTAGCTTGATCGTCTTTCTGTTTCCAATCATTTGCAATGTTTTTGTAACAATATAACTGTCATTGTAATACTTGAGATTTTTATACTGAAAGCAGGAAGCTATTGATTAACAATACAAATATTAAACAGAGATAATAATGAAGATGATAAAAGTTTTTAAACGGACTAATCTCAAGGCACAGTACCAACAAACTTTGTCAGGAAGAATAACTTGCACATTACAGTGTGTATATCAAAATCAATATTAACTATTCTTTACTTAAACAAATGAGTTGTTAGTTTTATCATGACTCAAGTTGTTATTTTTAGATATATATTTCATAATATTTCAAATTTATAATCTTACATTTTGTTTCATCAAAGCTGATTCATTTTCATATATTGTGACTAAGAACTCTAGAATGACTAAATTAGAAAAAGCATTTTTTTAGTTGTTATTTAATGTTCTCTATTCCCTTTGACAACCTTGAACAGGGTCTTTCATTTGGGTAACCTTTGCAGTTGATAGATTATATTATAGTTGATACATTATCCTTCACTGTGCCTTTATTCAAGAAAGATTGTTAAGTAACATTCAGTATCAGTTATGATCATTGAAGGTCACTTTTCCTGTAATCCTTATAATAAATTTGGAAAAATTAAGAGTACAAATATGTGTTTTATCTATTATTATTTACCAATCTATATATGAAATAATTTCCTGCACTGGTTCAAATAATCAGGATATAAATGGCAATCAAGAAATAAAAAGCCTATGTCAGATCATGCCTTAGTCTTAGAATGATATGAGCCTTCTTTCATCATTTTTATCGAGGAATATGTAGTCGGAGTAATACATGTATTTTATCAAATTGATTGAAAAATAGGTTAATGAATATATAGAAAAATAGAAAGATAGAAGGGAATATGGGGGTAATCATCGGTTGACTATTGCTAAGTACATGTTCTATGCTGATTTATAATGATTAAGGATTGACTTTTTTTTTAATCATGGGGGGGGGGGGGGCAGGGATATGGCCAGAAGAGTAAGTTTTACAAGCAGTTAACTTGTTCCTGCTTCTTGAAAAGAAAAGTGATTTGAATCATTGAACACTACTGTGCAATGTCCATCCTGATTAAAAATATTACAGGACAAACAAAACATATACACTAAACAATTAGAAAAAGTATGAATTTGAAATAAATAGTAATCAGCTCCATAGCAACAAATTTTGAAATATATAACAGGCCTGATAAAAACCAGATTCAAATCGGTTTCTCGATTTTTTGATTTTTTTTTTAACCAGATTTTTTTCTTCTTCCCTCTTTTATCCTGATTTTACCGATTTCCCCGTTATTTTCTCTAATCTTCCCTATTTTGCCCTATTTTTCCCTATTTTTCCCCCAATTTTCTTACTCGAAAGGGGGGAATGTTGTTAGATGCCATTTTTTCCCCGCGAATTCTCTCCCTATTTTTTACTCAAGGGGGGCGTGGTCGAGGGGAAAACAAACCCCCCCCCCTTTTTTTTAGTGCTCACTATCACCCCTGATATAAACAAGATTTAACTTTACTAAAGGAGAAAATGGGATATCAATATCAAAGTGTAGACGAACGGACAGTGGGCAAACGTAATCAATAAGTTTTCTTCAAGGATATTTCTCTTCAAAATAATAATTGTAATTGTATATTTAATAGTACCAGGATATGGTACAGCCAACTTTTCTTAGTGGTCTTTATGATAAAGTCGATAAAAACTATCTTTTTCAATTCCAACACTTGCATTTAAAATACCAGTTGATTTTACAGAACATTTACAGCAGGAAGTGACTAAAATACTTCTTTACATGAACTAGAAAAGAGATGACCTATTACGTTTGTATGTATTTCAATTTCTATTTGGTTGACTGATTTTCATAAAAGCAAAATATAATACCCTGGATTTTGATACCGGTAGTTGATGTATTCAAAGAAGTTGAATGGAGAAATTCATAGAGACATATTTGCCTAAAGGATAAAGAAATTAATTCAGTTATGCCATGAGTACAAGCTTTACATTGCTTTTTCACTTGATTTTCTTATATTTCTGGTCTATCCTAAAAAGCAGTGATCATAATGTGAGATGCATGCTTTCCAAAACTGGATCTGATTATGGTATACATGTAAATGTAGTACTGCTCAATTTATTCTAAGTTGAATACTAATTAAATGTTTGTACACAATATTTGTTCTTGAGTTTAGTTTGTAGTTTACATGTAGTTTAGTTTGTAATCTCAAGCTCAGTCAAAGATATTTCCCAGTCTTGGCATATCTTGCAATAATTCTCCATCCCTAACTTTTAGATAAGAGGAAGTACGTCATTAAATTTCTATTTAAAAAATCTCTTTCAGCAAATCTGCAATCTTAACCAAGCACGAAATGGAACTTTGGCGAAAGTGTTAATAAAATTGGATGTTCCAAGACAGAATCACTGTTCTTGAGGTAAATTATACCTGTCATATGGAAGGATGTATTTCAACATTGACACAGAAGTTTAAATATTGGTCACCTCAACAAAGCACACGCCCAGCTACCAAGCGATTGCGCAATAATTCTTCATTTCCAGCCAAGGCTCACCCAGCGAGTGAATTTCTCTGGCAGTATCAATGGCATACGTGGACAAGCATCAGATTCACATTTGTTTACATAAGGCAAATTCTATAGGTATTTTTCATCTGTGTTTTTTGAAAAGGGTATACCGGTAATGTGGACTATTTAAACCTACATGTAATTTCAGATACAACATCACCAACAATACCCACTCTTCATTTCAGGCATGTCCATATTTGCCATTTCATTTTTTATGAACTTTAGATGCTACCTTTAATGGGCAACTCCAAAGCTAAGAATAGGTGTACCGGTATTCAAATTTTTCAAAATGACAAGTCATGTAAAATTTCAGATATATCACCTGATGAATGGTAACTGCATTTAATAAGCATAAATGAAACTTGTATCTACTTTAATATAGATTGTACTCCTCAAAGAACTCCCACTACAATAGCAACAGAAACTACAGATTTAGTATAGCAATATACTAATGTACCAAGAAACACATTAAAATTCTTAGTTACTGTACATGATGTAGGAACAATTAACAGAACACACACTAGGCAGTAAATGCATCATTAAAGAAAATTTCAGAGCAATATAACACTATCGAATTCAAAACTAGGGGGCCCATTATAACAAAATGCACCAAGAAAAACATTAAAAGTACCCCGTCCCCCTTCTCCTCCAAAAACCAACTCGTGAAAATTTCTATTTATAATTTGTTTTCATTTGTAAAGCTCCCCCCCCCCCTTGTACCTTAAAGCAACAGTACATGTAACAGCAAATTTACATACCAAACAAGAAAAGAGAATTTGAAATAACAGCAAATGGATCAACAATTAATGGAATAAGAAGAGAGGAGAGAATAATTGAAGGATGGAGATGAAAAAGAATACTTTAGTAGATGAATGAAATAAAGAACAGATAGAAATGATGGAAGGAGGAAATGGGTTCAATGCAGAATACCCCCATCAGTCACCATTACAATAGAGGTAGGGTTAGGGTTACCCTTACAAGTTACAGTAAGAGTCAAGGTTAGAGTCAGAGTCAGGGCTTGTGTTAGGGTTAGGGTTAGAGTTTGGGTCAGGGTTATTTTTCCGGTCACTTGTGTGATGGGGTATTCTGCGGCGGCTTCAGAAGATTCAGAGAGGAGAATTTTACCTCAGGTTCTGGTTCAACTTCTGGATGAGGAGAGGGTTCGCTGGTACCTTCAGGGGTAGGCTCAGGCTCAGGTTCAACTTCTGGATGAGGAGAGGGTTCGCTGGTACCTTCAGGGGTAGGCTCAGGCTCAGGTTTGCTGGTTGCCGTTGCCTCTGCAGTGGGCTCAGGACTAGAGACTTGGGCCAAACTCAGCCCACACCAAATGATCAGGAGCAGGAGGGTCGCTTGGTAAACACACCTTCGTGCCATCTTGCCTTGAGAGAAATGCTCCGGTTTACGAGTGTTGTAACAGAAGATGAATCACAACATTGTGATTGGCTGGAATATGTGGGTTACGTCATGCCAATCTGTACGGCAGAAAGAGAAAGATAGAATGCAATATTACAGACTGGTGGTTATGTACTTATTACAGTAAGAGATGAAAGGTGATTTCAATTATTCAATCTGACTAATTGTAAATTGTACAAAAAGTTAAACTAATGGGGAAAATATTGATATCAATTAAGATTAATTCAAAATATTAATCATAAATCCAGATTCTTGTATGTCTGCTATGCAGTGTACCAAAAATGATGAAAATTGAAAACCGATGATTCCTGTAGAAATCAATAATGGCATTACAATGTAAGATAATTAGGTCGCATTCACATTGCACCTATCAACACACATGTATGCATTTATATAGATGTTCACCATTTCTGCCTATTGAGATGAATTACAAAAGTGCATCTTACAAAATAAATGAACAGTAAACCATAATCATAACAACATGTCATGTATATACAGTTATTTCTGCATGAATTGGAGTCACACAAGTCAAATAAATTGTTTGGACCAAACTAGATCTATGCAAAACATTTGGTATACAATTCCTAATTCAATTCAAATTTTACATACATGTATGTAAGTCAAACTATTTGTTGTAGTCCCAACAAATTTGACTTACATGTATGCAGAGTCATTCATCTTTAATTCTTTATGACTCATATTTTGTCAAGAAAGAGAAACTATCTTTGTCATTACCAGTAAGTATCCTACTCGAGTATAAATAGCTCTGCGCCTCTGCTATTATAAAACATCTTTATGCGACTGAAATTATCCAGTAATGTAATGAGGTCATCTACATGTAGCTAATTATTCTGAGTTTGATTAAGTACAACTGCATTCTTCACATGCAAACAATAGATACATGTAAGATTTTAATCAAGGCACCTTATAGAATATAGAGAGGATCATTTTAACCATCTGAAACCACCAGCCCTCATAACAAGTCTGGTTTTACACTCCTCTGCTCTGCGGATATGTAACAAGTTGATTATGCAAGGTGGAACGAACATCAATATGTGACAGACAAATGCGAAATCTAATAAAGCTGCATCTATCAGGATGACAATAGAATGAGTCAGTGCTCTAATTGACGTTTTGTTTTCTCTTCATATGTATGTGGGCGTGGCATCACACTTGCCATTCATAGCGTACAGGGGTGTTCAATTGTATATCCATCTAATTTTTCACAAGCTAGAGCCATATCCAATATACTGTACAAAATATGATTTTTTTTTTTCTGGTCCCACTATTTGGAATGGTCTCCCATTAAGCATTCGTTCCTGCTCCTCAGTCGAATCATTCAAGAGAAATCTCAAGACATACTATTATTTCTTTGTTATTATTTTTTGACAAGGCGTTGTGTAGAGTTGTGTGGGATGTGAACGCGGTTGTGTACTGTATGAATGAACCAGGCTTGGTTCATGTAGTGCACATCTTTTTGAATAATTTTGGAGAGCAAAATAATTATTTTGTTTTATTAACTAATGTAAAGTGCTTTGAGCATGTTTATGTAAAGGCATTATATAAATATCAATATGTATGTACAATGTATGTATGCCAATGTTTTACCTGCACAATACAAACAGGGAAATTGTATTTAATATGCACATGAATAATCAGAGTAAAACATACAAATACATGTATGACATGACAGAATAACTCCTTGTTAAAATTCATTGTTATTAAGCCATGCTTTCCCTGTGTGTGCAAAGTTGCATCACGAGTCACAGCGTTCGACCAACTTTGGCAATTTGTTGGCAAATTTGGTTTTGGTATAAACATGTAGGTCAGTGGGACCCTATTGTACAAATGGACCACTATGAGGTCAGGATCAGAATGGTGTTATGGGTTACAATTGGAAAATAATACTTGTCCAATTTCAAGGGCCAGTGATGTCATTGTCAGTAATGCAAACATGTACATGTACATGTAGGCCTACATTGTTGCCTATAACGTTCTATTGAATTTTTTTTTAAACTTGTGTTCATGAAATGACTCTGACAATATGAATTATTCTTGATAGATCAGAACTTTATTGACCATAAGATTGATCAATAAAATTCTTTGAAGAATTAAACTCTATGTGTGAATTATAAATCATGTTGTCACGGTCATTTCATGAGAAGAGGTAAGATCAACATATTCCAACATTATGGGGCAACAGTGTACATGTAGGTGAGTATGAATAGTACTACTGAACTCAGGTCACTCACTCACATAACAAAAAATTGGGGTGTACTAATGCTGAGATTCTGCAAATGCTCTTGTTTATTTCTAAACTAAAAATCAATGGTGGAGTTTTATATAAATTTCAACTACATGTATATGTAGTCCAAACATGCTATAACTCTATCTACAATGTAATTTCACTTTGTATATTTTTATGGTATCAGCCTATTGGGTCAATCAGTTGGCACACAGTTGTTTTGTTTTGACGAAAGAATGACAAATACATTTAGTTACATCTGATGTGTAAACAGAATGCAAATATTTGTCATTACCATCACAAATATCAATAAAAATGAGAATCCTTGCCACTCTATTCTATTGATTTAATGTATTTAATTTATGGCCTGCCTGACCATGGATGTATCAAGCCGGAAACCCAATCAAAACTGAAATCAATTATGCTTTGGGGGGTTCTGACCGCTTTATCATTTCCTGTGTTGAAGATGTACAAGTCATGTATGCAAATCTGATAGTTAGCTGCAGGCCTAATATGTCCATATACAGTAATATGTAACTAATGTATTTTTCATACATGTAGTAAAAACAAAACAACTGTGTGCCAACTCATTGAGCTGATATCATGAAAATACAGAAAGTGGAAGTGAAATAAGATACTAACTGGAAGTCTAACAATTGCTTTTCACATACCGGTATATTGTGAGATAAGTTTGAGGATAACTGCAAGGATTTATGTTTAATATAGAAAATTAGTAATCAAGGAAGAGATTCATATTTTATGTCGACATTTTTATCAATAAAATATCACATTATTTATTGGAGACTTGGAGTTAAAGGCTGCATGGGAAAATATGATTAAGATCAAATATGATACACAATAAATGATATCATATTAGCCGGAATGCAACAATATTTACATTGAACCACAGAAATTCCATTCAGGATTCAGCATAAAGAAACTAATGTTACACCTGTATAAGGTCGGAGTCTGATCACACAATGGTTATGGATATTTACATAAATGCAGCCTTGTTCCCTAGGCTTTTCCAAACTATTAGTTATATGCTTTTCACTATTAACCTCAAATGTTTATTACACTGCACTTTTGCTATTGGATAAATACACTTATGTTTTGAGAAAAAGCTATATCCAGGCTAAAATAGTAAAGGCAGAATGGGGAAAAGAACATTAGCAGAGTTACTGGTTATTGTGGTGTTGCCTTAACATGTATTAAAGTAACATTTCAACTGGTATGCCAAAAAGTACTGGGTAGATCTACATGTATCTTATATACCGGTATATATGGTATTTCATATTAGAGATTATTATGTACCGTATGCATATTGTACAATATGTTTCTTATTACAAAGTAAGAAGGAATATGTAATACATTTTGGACCCATGTCATTCTAAAAACAGTCAGAACTTTTGTGTTGACTTCATACAGTCATGTGAAGAGAAATGAAATGGACATGAAAGCCCATGACTTATGCATCTGGTGCCTATTGTCAGAAACTTGATCATCTCCCTAACGAATGCATGTCATTGTTTAGTAGGGATGAGCAATTGGTTACCATAGCTACAGCCTACACTACTGAGTCACGGCTTTTGATGAGCGACACCTCCATGTATAGATCTGCATCATCCATCAACATTCATTCATCATTCATCTCTGACAATCTCTTCCTACTTCCTTTCAACCTTTCTACTTCACGTTTCCATCTTATTTTTGATGAAATAAAAATAGTACTTTTTTCAGAGGGAGCATTAGGAACTATAGATAGCGAAAGTAATATGGACTATAATGCTTGTACCACATGGTATAGATTACAATGTACACTGTAGCAATTAATAACGGCTTACCAGTCAATGTAATAGCCTTGATCTACACAATGGCTTCTAGACAGGATCCTGCCACAGATAATCAATAACAAGAGGAAAATGAATTAGATTACTAACAGGTTTTCAATCAATGTGAAAATCAGTCTGAACATTATCTGTTAAACATCCAGACTTCAGTCTTCAGTTTAATTTTAATTGAATCTCACAAATTATTTCATGTCACGTATTTGTAATCAATGTTCTTGGAATGTATAGAGACTAACTAGTGTATGGATGGATGAAAATGTATGGAAGTGTCATTTGATGTCTCAATAGTGAATGAGCAAGTGATGAAACGCAGTCGAAAGACACAATTTACACATGGTTTTATATGATTAGAAAATAAACTAGTTATTATGACTATATACCATGGATATGATCCTATGCAGGTCCATTAATGTAAGATACTGTACGTACGCAAAAAGAAGCATACATGTACTTGAAGTAGACCCAGGTAAGCTAACTAGATAATGGTGATCGAAAGTGCAACAGACTTGGTATACGGTACCCGTAATGTTACATGTACATGTAAGTTATCTTCAGAAGGATTTACATGTATTTGAATATCAATACAATTGGATCATAGTACACTATTGCTCCTATAAATTTAACTTTCATATGTAGTTACTGATTTTATTTGAAACATGAGCCAGCCCAATTTGTAAAATATAAGGGTGTGAGCAGTTTCAGTCACCCATTAAGTTATATATACCGGTATATACCAGTATTTCTTTTTCTTTCATTTTAAGAAATGCTGTCTAGATACAAAAAGGTGGAGGTTAGAATTTAGAATAATGTGTCTTCATCAATTTGTTATAATTATTATTATGGATTATTCATATTGATTTCCCATCATTATAATTAAATTTTAAGCAGATGTTCATAAATACTGCACATGAATATGAGTGCTTACCCACTTTTGAAAAACTGCAAATATTGTCTTGTAATCAGGCTTTGAATGAAAATGTAATTTGCAAACAAAGGCTCGGATCCTCAATATCTACATGTACATGTATGTATATAAAATGAAGTCGGTATACTATCGTAGGTACAAAGAACGATGTTTACAAATTGATGTACAGTACATGTACTCACCACAACGTGCAAGGTCTACTGGTATCCCAATTGTAGGCCTCCAGCCTCTTCTCAAACAAAAGAGCACTCAACGAATCAATGCACTTTAACAAAAGATACCTTCCTCAACCTATATGTAGGACAGTAGGACACCCTACTACTGTATCTGCCCTTCCAAAAGAAAATATTGTTGAACAAAAGATTATACCAAAATGACTTGTATCCTCCAAAGTGAAGATACTTGTAGATCTTGGTCTTCCAATTGTTTCAGAGAGGATGTATGAGTGTCAACGCAAGTGAAACTGATATACCGGTAAATGACTACTGATATTTATGACTACTGCTATCAGACTGTCAATACACTCAGTCTAGGGCATTGTCCACACAAGCACACAAACGTAGTGCTACTATACGATAAGAAGAGAGACGTAAAAGTGTGTGTAAACAGTGGCGTGTGTCATAGGCTGGCTCGTGCATACATAACTATAATGAGGATTATATCATTTAGCTTGTACATGTACAATGTAGTTGTATAGCCACAGGGCACCAGCATGAAATACAAAAAGAATTTGTTTAAATATGATATTTAGAATGACCTTCTGTGTGGGTGTCCGGTTATTTTTTTTTGAAGGAAACTGGTTAAAATGGCCATGGATAGGAGTCATGGGACAATTAAATTCAACTGTTGTTTTGTCTTTTTTATACTCTGAACCAGGGAAAAACAAATTGTTAAGTCTTCATGAAAGCTAAACTAATCTTTCAATGATTTTCAAGTATTTGTACATGTACGTTATAGGTCCATAATCTATTTTAACAATTTGTTTAGAATAATGGCTTTATTCCTTCAAAGTGAATTAAATGAATGATATTATAAGTTTATGTTTTCAAACAAACATCCAAAGCTACATTGTGAATTGCCCTTTTCTCCAGTTAATTTTCTAAAGATTACAACCCATACAAAACAAATTCTTTATAAAGCTGCATGTAAATAATAATGAGGGGATCTGTTTAGACCAGGGGGCAATATGTACATGTACATGTACATGTACCTCAAGAGCCCTGTTACATGTTTCACTCCAGAATGCAACAACTCAGCTCAACTCATGCTTTAATTACTCACTCACATTGTTAATGTTTCCCACAGAACTCTCTGAAGCAGCAAAACTTGATATGACAACCTCAAATGCACTTTCTGACGCACCTTCTTTGTGAAGAAAAGAAACGCAGGAGGACAATTAACTGCTGGATGTGAAAGTGAACTCTGAATTTCAATGCAAACTGAAATAATCATAGAATAGAATGGCGAATCGAAAACAACATCCAAGGCAAAATCCCTCCGGCCCTCAAACACAGACACATTGTACTCTACCTAAATCAACAATCACCCGATGGCGCTATGCTTTTCTGGAACTTCAATTCCCAGCTAAACTGAACTTTACATGAAAGGGACATGCAAATCAGTAATCTCTGCACCTTGCATCTACAAATCTTATGTTGAAACTTTGAAATCAAGAGTAATCATTTCAGAACTGAATCTATTCATACTGTACTTTGAAGAAAGGGGTTAACCTTCTCAAACATAAACGCAAATGTCTTGTCCTCAACTTTACAGTAAGCCAAAAAAACTATGGATCAACAATATTTTCAAGGGAGTGTGCTACCCAGTTGTTCTCCCTATCAAACTCCTATCAACTCATAATCATAGCCACATGCTGTACAGTACATCGTATAATAAAAGAAAACAATAAATCATTTATACAGCAGTAAACTTTGCACTGCACATACATGTCGGATCTGTTGAATCACTGACATGTTATTTGATCATATCCTGCTTCTTGTGTGACGGGGGATCGGGGGATCACCTTCTTTGCCAATTCTTGGAGAAGGGAAAAGATGTGGCCTGTGGTGGCAAATGACGAAGACTTATACCCCTATACAGTAGGTCTAAATCCCATTCAAAGTTCTCTGTATTAATCTCCTATTCTCCTTCATCATTATGAACGAATGAATCCATACATGTACATTAATATGTACAGTAATGTATGACAGATTTGTGGAGAAGTATCTCTGTGACAGATTTATTCCATATCTTATTCTGAGAAATGATATGACATTGTCTTTTGAGAGCCAGAGTAGCATTAACTCACATTATTTTGCATCTAGAGTTTAAACTTATACCTTTCTGGCTCTCAACAGACGATATAATCTGAGAATATTTATCTTCCGTTACCAATCCATTTTTAAAGGGTGTTTTCAGCAGTTGTGCATACATGTACATCAAACCCCTGGATTATGATTCCAATGTTACAGAACACAATTATACGCATGAGAGAACAACCAATCAACAAGATTGAGTATATAATATTGCACCTTCATGTACAGGCACAGAAGTTGTAGGTTTCCTGCCAAACTTCCTTCAAACTGATCATTCAACAATGGTGGAGTAAAAGACCTCGAACTAAAATGTACCTCCGAAAACAAGCAACTTACGACAGGTCATATAGCGCATTTCCCCATGCAATATCAAAGACTTACAATGCAAGTAGCCTACCCAAAGTTACAGACTTACAGACTATATAGTCTTTACATAGACTTGCAACAAGAAAACAAAATAGAGGTCTAAAGAAGAGATTTATATACACCTGGTCTTTAAAACCAACACAGGTACAATTTCCTAATTACATAATCAAACTTCTACAAGATAACATGAAACAATCAATAAACATAATGTACACCTGTAGTCATTTAAAGGCAAGCACTAAATGAGTCTTTTCTACATTCTGATAAAACGAGTGTGTGTGCCAACATGTCTGCCTTGCCCAAACACTCTGTACAATAGCTTAAAAAAGTTCAGTCCAGGGAGTTGCTCTGAATAAAAGAATATACCACCCTAGGCTGTACACTTGGCAATCAAAAGGGTTAGTAAGGAAATTTAACGAAAGCCATACAATGTACAAGTACCTTTCAGATTTGGCAACTGTTCCCACAATACAGTACATTGATGTCACTGTACATTGTACATGTACACTGTATGGTAAACTAAAGAGGGAATTTCACAAAAGTGATGTTACGAATTTTGACTAGATGCAGTCAGAAGTCTACATGTTGTACTTCACAAATGTTAATAATTTGAAAAACATTTCATATAAACTGCTTTCTTCAAAATGCAGACATCTTTACAATGCCCTTTCCATTTATGCAACACCTCCTTAGTTGCTTCTAACATTAAGGTCAATAACCCACAAATGATGTTTGTGGGTTATTGACCTAAAATTAGCCTTTAATAAATGACAAGTACCGGTACAGTATGTCTATGGATATACATGTACATGAACATACATGTAGTACATCATTCATATTACTGATTCTCTAATCCTTTTAGTTTGAATTGGCACTTATTATTTGTTTTGAGAACATAATGACTGGTACTTCACATTATCATCAGGCTAACTTTGTTTTGACGCAGGGACGTGTTGTATTCAGGGACATGACCAAGGAAACAATGTACATGTTTTCACAATTAGGTTTCTCGTTACAGACAATGCCACATCATGATGTACAGATTCTAAAGTTGTTCTCATTGGATTATAGAGTCTCACTCTCAGTTTCAGGTTTTTGATGTGTAGGATTTGGACTACAGTTATATGCTAAATGAATACATGTACATGTATTTAAAGATAATCAAGTTTTCCACCTAATCATGGTCTCTGAACCTCAATGTCCTAGTTATTTCAATATTCACACATTAACTTGGGGTTAATATCAATCCCAACTCTGTCAAGAGAAAAGAGATTTTATGCCTTACAATAAGTGATTGATTTGGACAAATCATAACTCATACACTGTACATGTACATGTATAATACATGGCCAAGATCTCAACTACTACACTGGTATCCATTCATCGAATTCAAGGCATCACATCATGCAGTGATTCTTCCACTCTCTTCGTAGACGTTCAACTAGTTTCAATAGATATAGAGATATATACCAATCACACATCAACAATCAGCCTCCTACCTGGAACCTCTATGAAGCCTGTCACAAGTGATTTGCAGCTCCACATCTCAACATCTATTACCAAACACAACACCATAGGGGCACTCGTTTCAGCGGGATCTTTCTTCACCCCTCAAGTTTCTCCTCTTCATTCCAAGTGGACTCCAATCAATTCTTAAACCAATCCCAATGAACAGGCACTTTCGAAAGAAAAACTCTATCCCAAAGCTTGTTTCCTTGCAACGTGACCACAGTTTTTCTCTTCACTTCAAATTCATAGAGATTTGTTTTTATTCCACTATTTATCTACATCTCAATTCTAAACTCAATCCACATAAATAGATGCTTTCACAAGAAAAACACAATTAACTCCAAAGCTTTTTTCCTTGCTGTTGGATCAGAGTAATTTCTCCTGGACCTTTTCTTGCCTCTTCGCTGCCTTTTCTGCACTTACATGTAGCAAAGATAAAATGTTTCTTGTCCACTCTTCATGTTTCATCATAATCCTACAAGTACAATTAATTTGATTCATCAGGCAATTTCATAAGAAAAAAAAGTACCGGTAAGCTTAATTCAAGAGGTTGTTTCCTGAGGAAGTACAAATTTCCTATTGATCTACAATGTACATGTAGTCTACTATGAAAACAAATTCACAGCACTATCTGTAGAACTGCACTTGGGCCCTATTTCAGTATTTGTGATATCCATGGTATGCGCCTGTTTCCTATAGGACCTTGGCACAAACAATTGGGTCAACCAAATTACATGATACCGGTACATGTATATATTCATTTAATCCATTCATCATTAGAGATAAATGTTAACGCCAATTTGGAAGTCAACCAAGCAATCACTTTCGGAGAAGGGGAGATAGCTCAATGGTAGAGCAGTGGTCTCGTAACTTGGAAGACCCAGGTCCAAAACCAAGTGGCTAGTGCCCTCTAAAGGCAGTAATTTTTTTTTTTTTTTTTTTCTTTCTTTCTTCTTTCAAGTCGTTCGGAGAAGACTTAAAGCAGTCGGTCTCCTGGTTGTTTACTTACAAGCATGCACAACTTGCACATGCTCTCTCAGCAGCCAGGTAAAATAAACCAAATACCCATTACATTTCTTTTGTTCTTTTACAATGAAGTAATTTAGTATGTTGCCAAACAAATTACCATTTCAATCTGAAGACAAAAGAAGAGTAAAAAGCACATTTGTGATCTCACAGGAAATACAGTTTAATTACCATAAAGTGATCGTAAACAAGAAGTCATTAATTTAACCATAAAAGGACATGGGGTGAACTTGCTGTTTAGTTCCTACAGTATATATGGAATGCATCACAGTTCACTTATAAATATCTGAGTGGGTGGTTTGGATTTCCCACTTAATGCAGTACACAATACAATAAAAACTGACAGGGCAGACCAGGGACAACATTCTATTCAGAATTGGTCAGAGCATGGCCATGGCTAGTCCAGAATCTGGAGGTTTCCTTGTATTTAGTGATTGCTGTCTCTCCCAACCCCCTACCTGCTGCAAGCAAAGATAACATGTTTCATGAATCTATACGCCCAGCCAAAATTCTTTTTTTTTGCCAGCATCTAAAATTCAGGGATTGTGCCATCTTCTGCTGGCAGCAAGAAAGGGGAGACGGCCTTGGTTGAGGTTGTTAGCCAGATTCTATACTAGGTAGGCCATGGCATGCTAGAAATCAGAGAATGATTAGGTTGGCTCAGAAGGAAAATATGAATTATTTCAAGAAAATTTTCCTGCTAAGTAGTAGATGGAAGTTATTGCTGATCTGCACGCTAAATTAAACGTGTCATTCATAAACCCAATAACTCCAAACCGTAGGACTGATGAGTTTACTAGATCAACTTCCAGAGGAAAATCAGCGGATGATGTGATTTCGCCCAAATGAATTCCCTCAAGACCATCTTCTAACTTCAATTCACTTATCCTGATGAAATCGCCATCACACTCTTTGGTCAAGTCGGCCTCTTCCCCTTTCTGACAGGGGAATAAAAGATTGCTCCCTACTCCATAATTGCTCTAGCTGTCAAGTGTAAACGCTCTCAATGTGCGATGGCAGGACATATTAAGAGCGGGAGGTCTTATATCTCATTAGGTTCAATTTACAGATGACTGCTTTTATTTCAATGCATCGTTCATCCATTTGATAGGATTGGTCGGATTGATAAAAGCCATGCGAAAACCTTACCATGCGAACAAGCTTACCAGTAGCACAAGCAATAGAGCACAAACAGGACAAACAAACCAATACAAACAGAATGAAATTAGTAGGAAATTGCAGAATAGAGTGAGGATTCACAGGATTCATCAATGCATTCAAATATGGAGACTTCTGCAAATGTAAACAAATAATTATTTGAGCATTTGGTCATGAAGAAACAACTGTCATTTTTTAGACAAGCAGCTTCATATCACTCGGGACCAAACAGAAAAAGGCAACCAACTGAACTGAAATACACAAATGTGCTAGTAGTAGATAAATTTGTTTTCTTCAACCAAAATTGATCACAAGTATGACTTAAAAGAATTGTACGAGGCTCTCATTTGCAACCACCTCTATTTTATAATGATGCTATAGCAAATTTGTATACAATGTAGCCTCCATTAATTACTGATACTATTCTGCATTACTGGAGCGGAACACAGCATTGCATAAAATGACATTTGGAAACCATCTTGTTTAACTTTAAATCAAAAATATCTTCAGGAGAAGAACTTTCTATGCTGACAAGTAACTACACACCGAGGAGAGCGACAGAACATCCAACCCTGAAATAGTAGGAGTGTTTCTTGGAAAACATGTGGAGTTTCTTGGATTTGTTAATATTAAATATTTAGTGGGAGTACTGATAAATGAAAAACTATACTGAGTTGGTGGGGAGACTGACTGTCACAATTGTCACAAGATTTGATGAATCTAATCAATCCATCCATGGGACATGTGATGAGGTCACGGTCCTGACCCGACCAACGCTTCAAATCCTGGCTTCCTGGAGAGCTCAACAAAATAGTGAAATACACCCACTCAATTCAAATGAATGTACATGCAGTGTACATGTAACACTACTTTTCATCAACTGGTGATGTTGGCAAGATTATGTACAACTTGAAAGTTTCCAACAGATGAAAAACATATCATTTTGAGAAGTATATTCATGAGATTGTACAACCTTTAATTTTATGTAATCTTATCTGGTATTGGTTATTGAATAAATAGAAACTTTCTGAAAGAATCACATTCATCATGTTCATAGACATAGAGAAAGATTGCATGTGTGTATTTGTAAAGACTACATGTGTGATATTCATATGTAAGATGTCTGAAAATGAATCCGTCTTTGAGGCTGGGCCGAGTTAGCCCGACTCCCTGAAAATATATCACACCAGCAAACTATGACTAAAGTAATGACCAAATTTATTATAAAAATGGGGCACAGTGAACAAGTCAGTGAGTGAAAACAAGAAAATGAAGAAATCAATACAATCATCTCCTATTCTTCTTTTAGTAACTTCTAATTTTCGAACTCCATAAAGTTTCTCAACTAATACAACCTAATACATCGAATATGAAAGCAAACAGCGGCGCACGCCAAGTTCAATTCGTTTTAACCGTATACTATACCGGTAATCGGTGTTCTTTCTCGGCTTGTCTCCCAGGCGGCATGCGGCTACTCCCGGCTACCAGACTCACACCACAAGCCCTCATCCTCTTACGAAAAACAATCCGCTCAATCACCCAATTTTCGACTCATAAAATCATGTTTAGTTTATCTACAGATTTCAAGATAAGACTTACCATACACGGGCCAGAAAAGTAATTCAAAACACGATTTCAGGAGACTTCTGCTTTCCAAAAATCACGAAGCTGAGTAGAGCAGATGCTATAAAGAATGCACTACAGTGATGTTTGACGCGTATTGGTACTGGCAGCGCAGGTCGAGGATTTGGAGAATGGGCAGGTGCATTATAGATGCCGCGCGTGATGCAATAAACCAGCTGGAGGGGTGGCAGAACCATCGGGAAAAAGAGGGGGGGGGTGGTAGAGTTCCGTAGTAGAGAACAAATCTAACAGACCCACCCCCCGTCGGGTGAGTGAGTGAGAGAGAGTGAGAAATAGAGAGAGATAATTTTTTGTCAATATTCTAGACTTTGTAGATATATGACTTTCCGGGGTTTTTCTCACTTTTTTTTGTAAATTACACTATTTTATGCATTTGTTGGAAAATGACAAATTCACTGCCCTATTCAAATCTGAGAGGTGCCCATTATACTTTAACACGTGCCCTTTTCTTTTATAATAAGTGCCCTTTCTCTTCAGATAACTGCTCCTTTTTATCTTTGATGAGTGCCGCTTCTCACCTCTGATAAATACTCACTTTTTCACACGTGCCCCCTTTTTATCTTTCTAATAAGTGCCCTTTTTCCTTCTAATAAACGCCCCCTTTTTATATAAGAGCCATCTCCCCTTTTCCTAAATGCCCCTACCCGCACCTCTGATAAATAGCTCCATTACAATCTCATATGTGTCCCTTTTCCTACGACATTTGCCAATGTTCCTTTGTATTACGTGCCCCTTTCTATTCTCAGTCACAAGTGCCCCTATTCATCTCAGGTGAGTGCCCCTTTTCAGGTACAAGAAAGGGCCCCTTACCATCTCTGATACCTTGGATATCATACCTTGGAAGTAGGCATAAAGTTATACAAAACTTATTTGCCCCTCGGTGTCCGCTAGTGGGTTACTCTTGAATTTGGCGTTGTGCAGTTACGGATGAACATGGACAGTTGAATAGTTCATCACGATTAAACTTGTCCTTCTTCAGTGACCAGTACTTTTCAAGATTTGATTTGAAAGAATTGAGTGATGGACTTTCTGCTACATATGATAAGAGACCATTCCATTCGTTTACTACTCTCTGTGAAAAAGAGCTCTGCCTCAATTTAGATTTTACGTGTTTCTTTTGTAGTTTGAACTGGTGACCTCTTGTTACTGTGACAGTGGTACGATGAAAGAAATTAGTTGACTGGAGGTCGTCGATTCCATGCATTATCTTGTAGACCTGTAGTATGTCGCTTCTATGTCGCCTGTATGATAATGAAGGCAGATGTAGTTCCCAAACTATTCACCTCTTATAATTTTGACAAGTACCTCTATTTATTCTTATAAGTGCCCCTTTTCATCTCCCGTGAGTGCCCGTATTCAAATTTGAGAGATGCCCCTGTAACTATATAATAAGTGCCCCTTTTCGTTTATGATAAGTGCCCGTGTTTATTTTAAACGTGCCCCCATATCCTTCGTAATTAGTGCTATTTTCCTTCTGATAATTGCCCTTTCTCCTTTGTAATAAATGCCCCTTTTCCGTTCTCAAAAGTGCCCCTTTTCATCTCTGATGATTTCCCCCGCCCCCCCCCCCCACTCAGTGTTATTTAGGGTACGCATATGCGTGTTCCCAGCGACCCCCCCCCCTTTCAGCAAAAGTCTGGTGTGTAAAGTCAATACGGGTCGACCTTTTTCTTTTGTTATTTACGAGCCTTTTTCAGCACCCCCCCCCCCTCCTTTCAGCAAAAGTCCGGAGTGTAAAGTCAATACGGGTAGACCTTTTTTCTTTTGTTACGAGCTGGAAAGTTTGGGAACACGCATGGTATCCCTCCGTTCACGGAGTGGGGGGGGGGGGGTTGTCCCTTATTAGGTGCGAGAAGTGCCCCATTTTCACCTCTGATAATTACCCTTTTTTTCAGTATCTTGGACCAAACAAACATTGAAATCTCATTGCTCAAAGTAAGCTATCATTGAAAAGTAATTTGTTTTTATAGTGGGTAGATGCAAAGTACTCTAGCCTCATGAATAATCAACATAACAAAAAACAAGTCAACGCAAAGCGTAGCATCCCCTCGCAGGGTACAAATGGCCTATATACATCAGAACAAGTTACCTCCATTGGACTATACTATTATATTAGTAGGCAAGGAAGATAACCACATTTTCACATATATAATTAGGTGTTTTTGCATATTTAATGAGC
Source organism: Strongylocentrotus droebachiensis (assembly GCA_035222895.1). Classification (NCBI taxonomy): domain Eukaryota; kingdom Metazoa; phylum Echinodermata; class Echinoidea; order Camarodonta; family Strongylocentrotidae; genus Strongylocentrotus; species Strongylocentrotus droebachiensis. The sequence goes on from JAVYIG010000002.1 coordinate 1,759,390, forward strand.
TATGACCTTTCACCTTTGACCTACATACTCAGAAATCGAACTTAGGCTGTACATGTATTTTGATACCAGGTACCTTCATATTAAATTTCATTAAAATTCGTCAAACATTACTCAAGTTATCGAATGGAAACCAGATTCGCATATTCAATGAGCTATGACCTTTGACCTTCATACTCCGAAATCAAACTTAGGCTGTGTTTTGATACCATGAACCTTCATATCAAATTTCATTAAAATCCGTCAAACAATACTAAAGTTATGGATCGGAAACCAGATTCGCATATTTAATGAGCTATGACCCTTGACCTAGGTACTCAGAAATTGAACTTAGGCTGTGTTTTGATACCATGTACCTTCATATCAAATTTCATTAAAATCCGTCAAACATTACTAAAGTTATTGATCGGAAACCAGATGTGTATTTTTTCGCATATTTAATGAGCTATGACCTTTGACCTTTGACCTACGTACTCCAAAATCGAACTTAGCCTGTATTTTGATATCATGTACCTTCATATCAAATTTCATTAAAATCCATCAAACGTTACTGAACTTATCGATCGGAAACCAAATTTGTTACGGACGGACGCACGGTAGGAAAGAAGGAAGGACGGACGGCGAGGGGATAAAAAGTACGCCGTAGCTTAAACCAGGGACGTGATAGAGAAGGACTTGAATCAAGCCGCTCTCCTTTGACCCCATGCTCCAAGCCGCTGAAAAGTCATGCGCTAATCTGTAACTGTGGACCAGGTGGTGAGATAAAAGAGCGCATGAAATTACAGGATTTAGAATTCCTACATAAGAAAATGGTACCATGCAACTGTTCGCTGTACCTTTCAATGATTTTTTTATCCATAGTTGAATGTGTAAAGAGTAGAACAAGCGAACACAAACTTGTGTAATTTCATCCTTTTTTCCAACTGCAAAAATAAAATTAAAAAACGCGCGAAAACACGCATTAGCAAACTTAAAGTTCGAAGATTGTAAATCATGGAGTACATAACGGGACATTAAAACATGCACAAATTAGCGCATTATCGTAAAATATTGAGTTTTTGCCACGATCAAATTTTTCTTTTACCAACTCTGGCACACAAATTATAGGAAGGGCGGAGTCCTAAATTTTAAAAATTGTTTGATGCACTATTCCTAATACAATCCCCATATAAAGTTTATAATTTACACTGAAATTTTGCCGGTAATTTAATATTTTGTAATAAATGTGAAACTGGTGCCTGGCCTCCAAAAATCCCCACCGTGGAAGCACGGCTCGGAGCATGGAACTTCAAAGCCAAGTGGAATGTTACACATCCCATTGTTACGCTTTAGAACTCAAGAATGCGTTTGAATAAATTACAAGAGTTTTGACTCCTTTCTTTCACCTCCCTGTAACGTAATTTGTGGCCGTTCTTTGTATTTCCTACACACTTGATTCAACCCGCCGAAGATGGCGTTATCAACGAACTTAAAATCATCATGCTCACCTGCCCATTCCTAAAAATAATGATCTCGCCATCTTCGGCTGGTAGCAAGTAAGTAGGGGGAGGTATTTTAATTATTTAACTAAAGATGTTGGAGGAATTTTGATATTTTATAATAATGCAACCGTAGGTATATCTGAATTAGTATTACCAGCATTTTATAGAGACATGTTGGACGTTTGGATGGCTACGAGAATATTTTTGTTAAAGGAAAATGTTTCTAGGAGGAATGAGATTATTGATAATAATAGATTTGTTTTTATCGATGGTCATGTTCCTTTCGATTTTAAGTATTTTAAGGGATTATTTAACAAAAATTTGTATAAGTTGCTTCATATTGTTGATGAGGAAGGTAATATTAAATCTAATGAGGAATTTCAAAGAAAAGGTTTAAATAGTTTAGAAATTAGTAAATTGCAATGTTCTTTTTGTGGTAAATATGAAGAAATATACGAGAATTTATTTTGTCTTTGTGAGAAAGTAAAACCAATTTGGGAAGAGTGTGGGAATTTATTTAATTTAGTAGAGATTACAAATATAAATTGGAAAGGTATCCATGTAGGGATAGTTGAGTTAAACATAGGGAAGGAACAATTATTAAATCATAGATCTAATTATAGATAGTAAAAATAGACAAAAACCACCAACTTATTTGGAGATTAAGAAAAGATTATTAGAAAATAGAAGGGAGGAGAAGAAATTAGCTGGGGACCGAGGTACACTCACATATCATTTTAGAAAGTGGGACAATTTAGAATAGCTTCGTGCAGAATAAATAAAATAAGGAAGGCGAATAGAAGCAATGAAATGGACATGGCTGATATAATGGTAGAGATTCTCACAAAATGTAGGCATGTTTTCAGTGGCTGTTTGTGTGGGCGTCTGTGCACGGGTGTGTATGCGTGTTCCTGCGTGTTCACGTGCGTTTTGTATGACAACCATTTAGAGGACAAGCACTTGGAAATTGACCAGCAGTCTGAGGACAAATTCCATTCCGAGGACGTGAAACACACGACCTCGGAAGTTTTTGTCATATTTTTAATCTACATGTCCATAACAACATCTTCCCAAGTTTTGGGCAATGTCCACGAATGCATAGTAAAACATGGTTATTGGTGTTTGGAAGGTAACACAGTTTCGTCCAAAAAAGTTTGGATTTTGCAATAGCGCCATCAGCGTGTATTACGGCAGCTTACTGCCAGGAAGTGTGTTTGCGCGCGCCGCCATACAAGGCAATGCGCAGCGCAATATGCATGCCCGCGCTGCGGCCGCCCCGGCGCTCTGATCTTAGCATATTTGTAATGTATGCCACACGTGTTTTCCAATTACGTGACCAGCGAGTGGATCGTGAAGTTCCTGATCCTGGTGTAAAAATCTTCATATTTTCAACAAATACCGGTACGGTACCTGATTGATATTGTACACAAGGGGGGTTAAAATAAAGATATCGCTATTTTCTACAATTAAGGACACTGGATTTCAATTGCAGGACGGCCATCCTGGCCTGGTGAAGTTGAAGAAAGACTGGATCTCCGAAGTTCGATCAGACGAAGTCGTCGTGACGTGTTCATTCTGCCCGCCAAAGTGTAACTCACGGTAAGTCACTCTTTTGCCAAACTCTAACATTAAACCTACACGTTGTTATTCTTGTAGAGTAGATCTAACGTTAGGTAGAATAATTACCGGTAATAAATAGACCCCTACGGACGTACGGTACCTAAAAGATCTAGAGATAATCGCATTATCTAACGTAAGACTGAGTCTAGGGCTAGGCTAACTCCAGGGAGCTCCGCCGCCGGAGGCGTCGGCGGCGGAGCTCCCTGGAGTTGGGGCTAGCCTAGATGCTAGCCTATAGTAGTAGCCTACTATTTTGTGAATTGTGTTGCCTAGAAATAGAATCTAGTCTAGATGTGAAGTTGTCTAGAGAGTAGAGGATCTATAGACTAGATCTAGAGTGAGAAGAGAGTAGACTAGATCTAGAGTTAGTAGAGACAGTGACAAGAGAGTAGACTAGATCTAGATGATACTAGATCTAGAATCTAGTCTAGAAATCTAAGAATCTAGTCTAGAAATCTACTGAGTACTGTCTAGACTCTAGATCTAAATCTAGTCTAGAAAATTTTCTTTTTGGATTTGGACAAAAATAACCTTCAAACTGACAGAAATATTGTAGACCTAGATCTAGACTACTTTGTAGCGAATTTGTCTCAATCGCTATAGGGTCTAGATCTAGTCTAGATCTAGGCTAGAATCTATAATTATAAAAGTAGACTATAATTGTAAAACTTTTCTCTTGCCATCATTGTAGCGAAAACTATTAAAATTAATATATTCAAGATCTAGGGAATACAAATAAAAGTTAAAACTGGTCTGGAAAGAAGAATACACTTATAACCACTTTTAATTTTATGCCAGTCTCCTAAACCATAAATAATAAGATAGGGTCTCGAGTAAAGGAGCCGGTTTTCGGCCACTTAAGACAAAATCCTATTTTTTGGACTCTTTACTTCCTATTTATTATCATTTCTTGTTCAAATCATGAAGCAAATATTATTATTATTTAAACAAAAGAATCCCAGAAAAAAATCCCGAATTGCCATGACAATATTCATTTCAATTTTCACTGTTTTGGAGCCAGTTATCGACCTAGCGATTCAGTTTACGACCGCATGTACAAAGTCAATAGGAAGCGCTCGCGCGCGCCGTGCGTTTCCGCGCTGATGTATAGCATAAGCGGGCGGAGCAGGTATCATCCCACGCCGGAGCTCCCGGGTGCTCGCCTGGTCGAAGACAGGCACAGCGGTGATCGGAAGTTGGAATCTGAATCAGACAGACATATCGTGTGTGCGTGGCGGGGTCCGGCTGCATTGATTTAATACATGCGATGAGATACTTTTGAGCTTGCGACTAACACAAAATCAGGCTCTAAATTCTGAAAAATACTTGAAATAAAGCTCATTTTATGGTACCCATATTTCTTACATACACGCGTAAGAAACTAAGATTACATCGCTAAAATGTGATATTTTAGGATATATTTTCCATTGCAAATGTGGTTCTTCAGTGACTCTGGCATGGTATGGTATGTGTGGGATATGTGATATGCTATTATGCGATGTATTTTAAAGGGATTTTACCATGCATCCAATGGATCGGCCGAAAACTGGAGCTGGTCGTTTACCGGCTCCTTTACTCTAGATCTACTTCATAATTTGGATGGTTGCTGCGATCACCTAGTCTACTTTCTAGTCTTTAATTAAATCTGGAGCGCTAGGATCTCCGAAACAACACAGTTTGTGTGTTTGAATTCACTCTGTAATTGTAATCCGATACAGCTCACATACCGGTACACACACACAAATTCCTAATGAAACCAGACCAACCATGCGTCGTCCTACTAGAATGATCTAGATCTAGAGACTAGATCTAGACCTATAGCTAGTAGTACTATTACTAGTAGTACTAGTATACGCTTAAACTCATTGTGACGTATGACAATTGTTTTCCTTTTGTGACACTCTGTCTCTTCAGGTGCAACACACATTGTTTCACTCTCTGGGAAAACTCTGCATTGATTTGGCCATTTTCCCTCAAAGTTAGCTTCTAGATTCTCAAACCAGTTACACAATAAATTCCATCCTTTTATAGGTGAGTATTATTCTCACTGCCGATAATTAAGTATCAAATAAGTAGGAACTATCATGATTCTGTCTCTCTCGCAAGTCTCACACATCATGTACATGTAGGCCATAATCATGTCCCATTCGTTCATTTCTGTGTATCGAATCAAAAAGTCTTTCACTCAGTCACTCAGTAAATAACAAAAATAGTATCTTATTCCCTTTCATACTTCCAGCGATTTATAAGGCACGATAACCTGAGTCCGTTTTTCTGAAATATACAGACAAAGTCTTTGTGTTCTTGTTTAGAAATAGTAATAATTTTAATATCCTCTTAAATTCTATAGTAGTTCCAAATCTACTCTAGATTTCGTACACCGGCCATCATCAACAATGTATACTGAACTAGCAGTTTTCTACCTCACTACTTATGTACATACCAAACAATCTAATTTGATTTACTAGGCAAACCAGACTAACAAGATCTATAACTTGAAACCAATTTAAAGTCAAATAAAGAATTTATTGTTCAATAAGCCATTGGCATGATATTAACCTGCACTTGCTACTCTCCACCCAGGTGTTAAATGGGTACCCGGTAGGATGCGACCGTCATTGTTGGTCAAACAGTTTTTGAGCGTCAAGTAACGCCTGGCTGGAATGCTCCCCAGGGAGTGGAGATTGTGCACACAGTGTATGCGGGCAAGCACTGAAACCAATGACCGGGGTAATAGGATCTGTAAAGCGCTTGGAGACATTGTATTATTAAAGCGCTATATAAAAGCTGAATATTATTATTGTTATATAAGAACCATATAAAATCTCAACAAGGATAGAAATACTTTCATGAACTTCCCTTATGAGTGCTACTAGATATTTACAATAAATTAATCATTCTAAGTGTTTTACTGATTGTATTTTATACAATATTTCAAAGCTATATAAAGTTACAAGATGTCAACACTTAATCTACTAGTGTAGTCTGTAGACTGCGTAGTCATACCGTAAGTCAATGTATAGACCTAATGAGTTTAGAGGCTTTAGTATCGACTTTAGTAACCACAATGGCTGTCAGACCAAAGTTAACTATTCTTTCCAACTCCAACCAGTAATCCTATTCTGAACTGACTATACTGCAGTTACTCTTACCCCTTGACACACAAAATTCTACCAAAGCCGGACACATATTTGGCCATTGTGTCTGTCTATCGTCGCTATTCTATTTGATGTATGTTCAACTTTGCATCAAAAACTGAGGCTAAGTTCTGAACTGTATCTCTCATTTTTAAAGTAGGTGATGAAACTTGCACCCAATGATTATTAAGTATCCCAAATTATGTGGGAAACTTTTCATGTTCATTTAAAGGGAAATCCAACCTTAAAGGTATTACAAAGTTTTGGGAAATTTTGAAAAATGGGTGGATAGTGATTCTTTACAATATTAATATATTAAGATGCCCCTGTGGATGTATTAAAAACACCAGAAATTTTCGCCCCTAAAACACTTCTGCTTTCGAGAAAAATTGAATATAAAGATTTACCGGTGCTCCCGGTAAATTTTGATAAATTTCAAATAGCTCCTACGGCCGTACAATGGTAGCTGCGACCATGAAAATCTCAGAGTATGTAGTTGTGGTATATAATTTCCGAACGAGAATAGCTAATCAGTCAATTTTAGTCAATAAACATTGTTTTATAGCTTAATTAATATCTTGACCTTGAGAGGGAGCTATTCAACACAAAGTGTTTATTATTTACAATTGCATAACTTTAGAGTCGATTTCGACCGCGACAACGATCACTGAATATTGTAGGATCGTATATGCTTCCAATATGTTCATTTGAACCAAATTCATGACCCCATACCAAAACTTTGTATTACCTTTAATAACAAGCTTGTCTGGAATAAAGCAGAAAAATAAAAGAAGCATACTGAGGAAAGTTTGAATGAAATCGGGGAAAAAATAGAAAGTTAAGAATTTTTTAAAGTTGCAATTACAATAGGTATAGGCCCTTTAAATTGGCTGACTTGATAATGTCTATGTGATGTAGTGGCGGTCAACTTTCCCATGTGCTTTAATACGCAAAAGGACTAAAATTTCAACTTTTCATAAATGTCTGACTCATGATGGTCTTTTCTTTTTAGAGGACCTGTAATAATGTACTCTCCATGATATATTTTAAGTAGTGCCCCGAGGGTGAAGGCACTTGGGAGAAAAACAGAAATAAGTGATATTTTTCTACACGACAAAGGAGATAGTAATCCGTCACTTCGTCACAATCCACTGACAAAATTGCCGATTTGAGACTCGCATAGCTATAGTGGTCTCAAATTTCAAACACTCATTACTTTCTTAACTCTTAAGCTGCCCCTATGCAATTCACCCAGTGCCACAGTGCTAATCCCTATTGTGCCCGCTACTAATCTCCTGTGTGCCAAGTTAATTTAGGGTTGGTTCAAGTGCGTGTAGTTTAAATTGTTACTATGTTTGATCCACTATAACATCTCATCTGTATATTGTATAAAAAAGAATTGTACGTTAAAGTTGTAAGAAATTTAACCCTCTTTCTGTTGATACCAATATCATTTCATGAATCTGTAATTTTGGTAAAGTAAATAAGCACTATCAGTGAGTTGTCAAACCAATCCGTTGTCTCATTTCCTGCACACAATCTGAGGGGCCATGATCAAAACTGACAAATTTGATGATAAAATATCGCAATTTTCTCAGGAAAATCCAATGTAACGGTATATGTGAAGCACGCAAAATCAAAACAACAATAAACCCCCTCCACAAATACAGTAAGCATTCATGCGTGCACTCAATGCGCATCGCACAATAGGCATAAACAATTAGCTTGTGTACTTATGCACGAAAATGTGTCCGTGGCATGCGAGCGGATGAGAGTTTATGTGTATATGGCAAGTCAACAGAAACCTGATTATGTGTGCGTGGCACGCCAGCGCATGCACAGAACAGTGTTCTTGGCACGATAAGAGTTAATAGTGGTCCAATTCATTTCACACTTTCGCCATTCTGTTTCTTTGATTGTTCTGCTTCCATTCACGTGAACTTATTAGAAGGGTTGGATTGCCCTTTAAGCTCACTTTTCTTTTTGTATTTTATGATATGAAATTACAAATATTTCATTTTTTGGCTCAAAGAATTTATAAAACATGGTTTGACTCCTCATGGAATGTGTAATATCATCATTACTGTAACTTATTTTGATACAAAGAAGAGATTCTTTGTATACATCTATGAACAAAATAAAATAATCGAGATTTCATTATAATAAAATACAAAAGAAAAAGTGAGCTTATGACGTCATGGCTCACTAATTTGCATACAGCCTATGTTGTGCCTGTCACGATTTCACGAATAATGCAAAACTTCAGAATGCCGTAACTTTTTATTTTCATCTGATTTTGATTAAATTTGTACTGTTTTGCTTGTTTGATTTTATTCTATTAATTCAACTCAACTCATGTTTTTGGTGGACTTTACACAAATTTTGCTTGTGTTTATTACATCACCTGTTTTGAGTCTATTTGGCCAAATGCTACCAAATTTCTCAATAAGTAGTGCTCAGCGAAGGCGACACAATGGGGGGGGGGGGGGGGGGGGTCAATTGATTTGTTTATCTTTGACAAGCTTTCGGTGCAATTTTACATCAATCTCTTTTAACAAATTGTCAGATGCTTTTTGTATCAACTGATATAAAAGTGATACATTGATTGTAACTTATTTTGTAAAATGTGCTGCCAATCTTTTTCTTGCCTTTCATTTTTTTTTTAGGGAAATGTGCAAAAGTCAAGCAACAAAACATGGTAAGTCAAACATTAAAAAAAAAGAGTTTTTATTTGATTGATTATTCTTACAAGCACACATCAATTGTGAAATTCAGTATGCAAGTGTATCTGAATACATACATGTAGGGCTTGTATTAGACTACGTAATGTTTTTTTTTTTTTTTCACATTCTTCTTTGTCTGTCTTTTGGTTTTCGTACACTGAATCCCATTTGTTTTGCATGCATTACTTGTGATCCCTTTCTAATTCCCTTCTGTATTCCTGATTCCTTTTAAAATTCCATCTTATTAGCATATAATTGTGACCACTCATTGAACCCTTTGTTTTCCAAATTAGTTGCTCATTCATGACTGTCAATTTTTCCATTTCAGGTTCATTTTCATACCTTTCTTTATATATCCACTATCCTTTATGGCTTTTATGCGTTCCACTTGTTTCTTCAATCGTTCCTTCTTCTTTCATATATTAAGCATGAACTTTAATTGCGCCAAGATATAAGCATGCATATCACATGTACCAGTATGTTATATTTATTTTTCTAATGTCTTATGAAATAATCAAATTTGCACAGATCTGTGTATAAATTTGTAGAATAATCCAGATGTATTGGTTGACAGTAGTGAATTGAATTTGCATGTACTGTATCTGTGTATTTGCATTAAAGGTGAAATTCAAAGAAGATCACAAATATGTCAACTAATGTATCACTAGAAACTGGTAAGCTAACATATGGCCATCGTACAAGTTTTAGGTCAACTACATATCGGGTGATTTATACAAATACAAATACAACCACCTCCATAGCAGTTGGGATATACGAGAGATTCGCCGGAAAAATAACGATGTTTTTAATGACGTCACTATATGGACCAACACTGCCCAAGCAGACGACATCCCATAGAGAATGAACATAATTGCAAAGCTATTATTTCTCAAATTATAATGAGTTTAGTGTATATAAATGTAATGGCATGTCAAACCATTCAAAAGGGGATATGACCAGATTCTGATAACTAAAATCTTTTGCTTGTAAATACACAGGATAGGGATTAATTAACAATCAAAGAAACCAGACTTTCAAATTGAAAACCCCCCGGAATGATATTAAGGACGGCATTTGTTCCCTCTTGAAACGCCGAACATACCCCGGTGTGTGCAGCTGAATATACAATGGCGTCTTATTTTGATTACAAGCGACAGATTCCTTTATTTTTGTATCGCTGCATTTGTCATCAAAATAAAACCATGCGCGGGGTTTAGAGTGAGGCAATAGATTTGGCCTGACGGTAGTGAAGTAAGAGAAAGAACTCAAGAGAAGATGAAAACACAGGCACTGAAAATGTGTGAGATGTCATGGGATATCGTCTGCTTGTGCAAATCGTGTCCATACTGTGATCTCACACATCTCAGCAGCGTTCGGAGAGCTCTTCAGGTGCTATGCCGGGGCTGTATTTAAGCGTTTTGTAATTTATAATAATCATTACTTTGAATGTTTCCAAGCATTGAATTTTGATAACCTTGTCGAATCAAAGTTTCAACTTTGCAATAATGTAAATAAAGTTAGTTTTTAAAATCAATGAATATCTACTTTAAGTCCTCACAGCGCATGAAAAGAGTGTCACCTCGTAACCAGCTCAGCAACCTTTTAGAGAATGACCCCAGTTTCCTGGAAGTACGCTATGTTAACGATACTGTTGGTGAGTTTATAGTATCATGTAAATGAATATCTGAAGAAAAAAATTGTGGGCCACACATTATGGCAAATGTAAGTTTATAAAGAAGTATGTGAGTGTATACCAGATTACCAGGATTTTTATTTCAAAAATTAGTTTGATGCTTTTAACAAATTTCCCCAAGGAGGGCAAAGAAGAATGTCTTTTCTAGCTTTTGGCCATATCTACAGAAATCAACTAGCAGGCTATTTCCAGTGTGATACTTTCAGTCATTAATATTGTAATTTTTAAATAAAAACTTGAGTGTATACATGTCCTGTATTTTTTTCTTTCAGGGAAGGGTCTCTTTACTACTGAGGCAATAATAAAGGGGCAGTATGTCGGCGAATATAAAGGAAGACATTTAAGTGGGAAGGAACTTGACGAATTAACAAATGAAACGTACCTATATGTCTACCGACTTAATGGCAAACTACATGGGTAAGCAGGAAACTTCTCTTTTATCTTCTTGTCTGACAAATGTTCATGAAGAGAATATTCATTTATGTTTGTTGTACCGGTATGCAAATCTTTCTGCCTCCATATTTTGTTTGTTTGTTGTTGTTTTTGTTTTTTTGGGGTGTCAGTGTAGTCTTTCACCTGCACCCCAATACTTTGTTTGCCCTCTGAATGACGATATTCTATAATATGTATTCAACTTGTCAAAATATTATTTTAAAGTTTCAGCTCTTCAACTTAGTGTTCATTAATTTGGCATATATATGTTGATGAAACCTTTTGAGAAAACAAATTCTGACTGTAGGCTATCTACAGAATGATATCCATACTTTTAATGCAAATTTTATTTACAGTGTTTCTTGAACCTACCAATATAAACTGTCAATCGATTGACTTTGCAAAAATTGAAAATAATGATTTTCAAGAAAATGCAAAATATCTTCAACTTGATTTGAAATTTTGAATTTCATAGCTCTGCATGTAGCCGTATGAAAATTAGAGGACATGTATCCAACTGCTTGAAAATTGCCTCCCACCAAGTTTGGTTAAATTTGATGATGTGAGGCACATTTTAATGTAATTACAGCCCAAAACATGACTTTACTACATGTACATATATTTTGTATATGTCACATTGCATGCTGTAAAAAAAAAAAACAAGCGCAATGAACTGCCCTTAATATCATCCATGGTCACACAGAAATGTTTAAGTAAAACAAATACATATACAGTGTAGCTCTTAATAAATTTCACAACTCTTTCAAAACTCTTTTTTTCCTTATTTAAAAAAAAAATCTATCACTTATAGCATTGATGCAAGTGATGAAGCGTTAAGTGGAATACTTCGATATGCCAATGATGAGTGGAGAAGTCCGAATACACGAATGGAGAAAGTAATGATAGAGGGAAAATCTTTCTTGTTCCTAAAGACTATTTGCGATATTCCAGCAAACACAGAACTGAGATATGATTATAATTTTCCAGACTCACCATGGAGAGAGGTATATGTTACTATTAAATAACTTGTTGTGATTCAATTGAGAGCTTCTTTATTATCAAATCTATACAAATTGAAATATTTGAAATTTCATATAATGAAATAGAATAGTGAGTGTGTCACATCATCGGCTCACTCATGTGCATTTATATACTTCCCGTGTTTAATGCATATCACTGTTTTGTGAAACTATATATATGCAAAACTTAGAAATGCCATAACTTTCTTTACATTCAATTTTGATGAAATTTTCAGTGTTATGCTTGTTTTATTTGTCTCTATTTATTCAAATCAACTTGATGTTAGGCCCGGCCCCCCCACTCAGGTTTCAAAATGACCGCATGCGTGTTGCCAAAATGTCCTTTTCGTAACAAAAGAAAAAGGTCGAGCCGTATTGACTTTACACACCGGACTTTTGCTGAAAAGGGGGGGATGCTGAAAAAGGCTCGTATACAAAAGAAAAAGGTCGAGCCGTATTGACTTTACACACCGGACTTTTGCTGAAAAGGGGGGGTCGGTTGGAACACGCATATGCGTACCCTAAATAACACTGAGTGGGGGGGGGCCGGGATGTTAGGGTGGACTTGGCCTTTAAAATGATGAAAAAAAATTGCCAGTGATCAGTTACATACAAAAGTGCTAATTGAAGATGTGTTACCCTATACATCTGTAATTATATAGGACAGGGTTCAAACCAGGAATGGTTCTGTTTGCAATCACAAACTCCTTCCATTGTTTTAATTTATTTAGTAATTTTGGGCCAAATAGTTTCCAAGAATTAATAATGTATATTCAGTCGGAAATCAAATGAATACACCCAATTCACCCATTACTGGAACTAATCATTCTGCAATATCCACATTCTAACAGAGCATCCTAGAAGAAGAATCTACTACCCCAGCCAGTACTGAAATGTCAAATGGTAGAGAAGAGGTAATCATACACACTTTTGTTCTCTCTTATTTTACCTGGTATGTGTTTTAAATTTACAGTAATATACCTGCTATTTCTAATACACAGTAGAGACTCATTTCTGTGCTTTTCTGACGATCTACGAGAGGTCAATCACTGGGGTATTGATTTAACCTATGATGTGATTTGTCCTCCCATGAGTTGTGTAAGGCTGTGATGAGCTTTGTCCTCACATGGGCTGTAAAACATTATTATAGGATATGGTATTAGGCTGCGATGTGCTTTGAATTCAAAGCTATTCTGTCCCACAAAAGCCACACAGGTAATTCAAAGCTTTTCTGTCCCACAAAAGCCACATAGGTAATTCAAAGCTATATTGTTTAAAAAAATCACACAGGTAATTCAAAGCTTTTTTGTCCCACAAAAGCCACACAGGTAATTCAAAGCTGTACTGTTTAAAAAAATCACACAGGTAATTCAAAGCCATACTGTTCTAGAATTTCAGTGTATGTAGGTCATGCTCCGAAAATATGGTTTTCCGTTCGATAACTTCAGTAGGCCTAATTTGTTAAACAGATTTTAATGAAATTTGGCAAGAAGGTACATGGTATAAAGATATATCCTAAGTTTGATCTTCGAGTATGTACATGTAGATCAAAAGTCAAAGTTCACAGACATGCAAAAATAGCTAATTATATATGCAAAATTGTGGTTTCCATTTGATAACACAAGTAATGTTGTTGAGTATGAAAGTAAGAGGTCAAAGTTCACAGGTCATTAAATATGCAAAAATTGCTAATTATGAGCGGGTGTAATGAAAGTGCATTTTACTTGCAGAATGGAGAAGTGTCGGAGTTAGAACATCACGCACAAGATCTACCAGTGCATGTAAGTTATCAAGAAACTATACAACTTTTCTAGCCATCTTCAACTTTATGCATGTTTTATTTTCCATTGCTTTGTTTAGTGAAATCAAGTGCATTTTACAACAATAAAGAATGTAGTTTGCACATACTATATTTCCACTTGCTTTATCAGGAAAACCAGAAACATATACCTTGAGGAAATTGTTAGGCTGTCAATGTATTAGAAACTAATGTGTTAGAAGCTTGCATAAATATGAATATGGTTAGGAGAGTGATTTGTGTCCCTTAATTGTAGCTCTAAGAAAGTTAATGGAAAGGCCTGTCCTCACTGTAGAAAAATAAGAAAAAATACTTGTATGTCAAGATATGGAAAGCTACAGTATGTTGCATTTGAAACTATTTCACCCATTAGAGTAATTTCTTTGTGTACTGGGCTGCACATCCCTTGAGTGCTGAATTATTTGCAAAATGCAATTAAAAGGGGAAAAGCGTCCAATTATTTCCTATGTAACGCTAAGTATTAAAGGGTGTCATCAAAAAGCTAGGTGTACAGTGAGTATAAATTACAATTTAGGGCCAATAACGTTTAATACACAGGTATTATCTGAAACCAGTCAATACTGTAGCTGTGCTAAATTGTGACTTCATTAGCATGCCGCCGTATTATTGGGAAATTATAGGAACTGTAATATCACACACTTCAACTTAACGTAGGGGGGGGGGGGTATTTAATATATGGTGTGCGGAGGGTATGTGCCGCAGAGAGGACCCCATTTTCACACTCAAATTTCTGTTCAAATGTCTACCATTTTTTGTGTGTCACATCATCGGCTCACTCATGTGCATTTATATACTGCCCGTGTTTAATGCATATCACTGTTTTGTGAAACTATATATATGCAAAACTTAGAAATGCCATAACTTTCTTTACATTCGATTTTGATGAAATTTTCAGTGTTATGCTTGTTTTCTTTGTCTCTTTTTATTCAAATCAACTTGATGTTAGGGTGGACTTGGCCTTTAAAATGATGAAAAAAATTGCCAGTGATCAGTTACATACAAAAGTGCTAATTGAAGATGTGTTACCCTATACATCTGTAATTATATAGGACAGGGTTCAAACCAGGAATGGTTCTGTTTGCAATCACAAACTCCTTCCATTGTTTTAATTTATTTAGTAATTTTGGGCCAAATAGTTTCCAAGAATTAATAATGTATATTCAGTTGGAAATCAAATGAATCCACCCAATTCACCCATTACTGGAACTAATCATTCTGCAATATCCACATTCTAACAGAGCATCCTAGAAGAAGAATCTACTACCCCAGCCAGTACTGAAATGTCAAATGGTAGAGAAGAGGTAATCATACACACTTTTGTTCTCTCTTATTTTACCTGGTATGTGTTTTAAATTTACAGTAATATACCTGCTATTTCTCATACACTGTAGAGACTCATTTCTTGCTTTTCTGACGATCTACTAGAGGTCAATCGCTGGGGTATTGATTTAACCTATGATGTGATTTGTCCTCACATGAGTTGTGTAAGGCTGAGATGTGCTTTGTCCTCACATGGGCTGTAAAACATTATTATAGGATATGGTATTAGGCTGTGATGTGCTTTGTCCTCACATGGGCTGTAAAACATTATTATAGGATATGGTATTAGGCTGTGATGTGCTTTGTCCTCACATGGGCTGTAAAACATTATTATAGGATATGGTATTAGGCTGTGATGTGCTTTGTCCTCACATGGGCTGTAAAACATTATTATAGGATATGGTATTAGGCTGTGATGTGCTTTGTCCTCACATGGGCTGTAAAACATTATTATTGGATATGGTATTAGGCTGTGATGTGCTTTAGTTGTCCTCACATGGGCTGTGAAACATTATTATAGGATATGGTGTCAGGCTGTGATGTGCTTTGTCCTCACATGGACTGTGAAACATTATTATGGGATATGGTGTAAGGCTCTGATGTGCTTTGTCCTCACATGGGCTGTGAAACATTATTATAGGATATGGTGTTAGGCTGTGACGTGCTTTGTCCTCACATGGGCTGTAAAACATTATTATAGGATATGGTGTTAGGCTGTGATGTGCTTTGTCCTCACATGGGCTGTGAAACATTATTATAGGATATGGTGTAAGGCTGTGATGTGCTTTGTCCTCACATGGGCTGTAAAACATTATTATGGGATATGGTGTAAGGCTGTGATGTGCTTTGTCCTCACATGGGCTGTAAAACATTATTATAGGATATGGTGTAAGGCTGTGATGTGCTTTGTCCTCACATGGGCTGTGAAACATTATTATAGGATATGGTGTTAGGCTGTGATGTGCTTTGTCCTCACATGGGCTGTGAAACATTATTATGGGATATGGTGTAAGGCTGTGATGTGCTTTGTCCTCACATGGGCTGTGAAACATTATTATAGGATATATGGTGTTAGGCTGTGATGTGCTTTGTCCTCACATGGGCTGTGAAACATTATTATGGGATATGGTGTTAGGCTGTGATGTGCTTTGTCCTCACATGGGCTGTGAAACATTATTATAGGATATGGTGTAAGGCTGTGATGTGCTTTGTCCTCACATGGGCTGTGAAACATTATTATAGGATATGGTGTTAGGCTGTGATGTGCTTTGTCCTCACATGGACTGTGAAACATTATTATTGGATATGGTGTTAGGCTGTGATGTGCTTTGTCCTCACATGGGCTGTAAAACATTATTATAGGATATGGTGTAAGGGTGTGATGTGCTTTGTCCTCACATGGGCTGTAAAACATTATTATAGGATATGGTGTTAGGCCGTGATGTGCTTTGTCCTCACATGGGCTGTGAAACATTATTATAGGATATGGTGTTAGGCCGTGATGTGCTTTGTCCTCACATGGGCTGTGAAACATTATTATAGGATATGGTGTTAGGGTGTGATGTGCTTTGTCCTCACTTGGGCTGTAAAATATTATTATAGGATATGGTGTTAGGGTGTGATGTGCTTTGTCCTCACATGGGCTGTAAAACATTATTATAGGATATGGTGTCGGGTTGTGATGTGCTTTGTCCTCACATGGGCTGTAAAACATTATATAGGATATGGTATTAGGCTGCGATGTGCTTTGAATTCAAAGCTATTATACTGTTACTGTTTAAAAAAATCACACAGGTAATTCAAAGCTTTTTTGTCCCACAAAAGCCACACAGGTAATTCAAAGCTGTACTGTTTAAAAAAATCACACAGGTAATTCAAAGCCATACTGTTCTAGAATTTCAGTGTATGTAGGTCATGTATCCGAAAATATGGTTTTCCGTTCGATAACTTCAGTAGGCCTAATTTGTTAAACAGATTTTAATGAAATTTGGCAAGAAGGTACATGGTATAAAGATATATCCTAAGTTTGATCTTTGAGTATGTAGATCAAAAGTCAAAGTTCACAGACATGCAAAAATAGCTAATTATATATGCAAAATTGTGGTTTCCATTTGATAACACAAGTAATGTTGTTGAGTATGAAAGTAAAAGGTCAAAGTTCACAGGTCATTAAATATGCAAAAATTGCTAATTATGAGCGGGTGTAATGAAAGTGCATTTTACTTGCAGAATGGAGAAGTGTCGGAGTTAGAACATCACGCACAAGATCTACCAGTGCATGTAAGTTATCAAGAAACTATACAACTTTTCTAGCCATCTTCAACTTTATGCATGTTTTATTTTCCATTGCTTTGTTTAGTGAAATCAAGTGCATTTTACAACAATAAATAATGTAGTTTGCACATACAATATTTCCACTTGCTTTATCAGGAAAACCAGAAACATATACCTTGAGGAAATTGTTAGGATGTCAATGTATTAGAAACTAATGTGTTAGAAGCTTGCATAAATATGAATATGGTTAGGAGAGTGATTTGTGTCCCTTAATTGTAGCTCTAAGAAAGTTAATGGAAAGGCATGTCCTCACTGTAGAAAAATAAGAACAAATACTTGTATGTCAAGATATGGAAAGCTACAGTATGTTGCATTTGAAACTATTTCAACCATTAGAGTAATTTCTTTGTATACTAGGCTGCACATCCCTTGAGTGCTGAATTATTTGCAAAATGCAATTAAAAGGGGAAAAGCGTCCAATTATTTCCTATGTAACGCTAAGTATTAAAGGGTGTCATCAAAAAGCTAGGTGTACAGTGAGTATAAATTACAATTTAGGGCCCAATAACGTTTAATACACAGGTATTATCTGAAACCAGTCAATACTGTAGCTGTGCTAAATTGTGACTTCATCAGCATGCCACCGTATTATTGAGAAATTATAGGAACTGTAATAGCACACACTTCAATTTAACGTAGGGGGGGGGGGGGTATTTAATATATGGTGTGCGGAGGGTATTTAATATATGGTGTGCGGAGGGTATGTGCCGCTGAGAGGACCCCATTTTCACACTCAAATTTCTGTTCAAATGTCTACCATTTTTTGTGTGTCACATCATCGGCTCACTCATGTGCATTTATATACTGCCCGTGTTTAATGCATATCACTGTTTTGTGAAACTATATATATATATGCAAAACTTAGAAATACCATAACTTTCTTTACATCCGTTTTTGATGAAATTTTCAGTATTATGCTTGTTTTATTTGTCTCTATTTATTCAAATCAACTTGATGTTAGGGTGGACTTGGCCTTTAAAATGATGACAAAAAATTGCCAGTGATCAGTTACATACAAAAGTGCTAATTGAAGATGTGTTACCCTATACATCTGTAATTATATAGGACAGGGTTCAAACCAGGAATGGTTCTGTTTGCAATCACAAACTCCTTCCATTGTTTTAATTTATTTAGTAATTTTGGGCCAAATAGTTTCCAAGAATTAATAATGTATATTCAGTCGGAAATCAAATGAATACACCCAATTCACCCATTACTGGAACTAATCATTCTGCAATATCCACATTCTAACAGAGCATCCTAGAAGAAGAATCTGCTACCACAGCCAGTACTGAAATGTCAAATGGTAGAGAAGAGGTAATCATACACACTTTTGTTCTCTTTTATTTTACTTGGTATGTGTTTTAAATTTACAGTAATATACCTGCTATTTCTCATACACTGTAGAGACTCATTTCTGTGCTTTTCTGACAATCTACGAGAGGTCAATCGCTGGGGTATTGATTTAACCTATGATGTGATTTGTCCTCACATGAGTTGTGTAAGGCTGTGATGTGCTTTGTCCTCACATGGGCTGTAAAACATTATTATAGGATATGGTATTAGGCTGCGATGTGCTTTGAATTCAAAGCTATTCTGTCCCACAAAAGCCACACAGGTAATTCAAAGCTTTTCTGTCCCACAAAAGCCACATAGGTAATTCAAAGCTATATTGTTTAAAAAAATCACACAGGTAATTCAAAGCTTTTTTGTCCCACAAAAGCCACACAGGTAATTCAAAGCTGTATGTACTGTTTAAAAAAATCACACAGGTAATTCAAAGCCATACTGTTCTAGAATTTCAGTGTATGCATGTAGGTCATGTATCCGAAAATATGGTTTTCCGTTCGATAACTTCAGTAGGCCTAATTTGTTAAACAGATTTTAATGAAATTTGGCAAGAAGGTACATGGTATAAAGATATATCCTAAGTTTGATCTTTGAGTATGTAGATCAAAAGTCAAAGTTCACAGAAATGCAAAAATAGCTAATTATAAATGCAAAATTATGGTTTCCATTTGATAACACAAGTAATGTTGTTGAGTATGAAAGTAAAAGGTCAAAGTTCACAGGTCATTAAATATGCAAAAATTGCTAATTATGAGCGGGTGTAATGAAAGTGCATTTTACTTGCAGAATGGAGAAGTGTCGGAGTTAGAACATCACGCACAAGATCTACCAGTGCATGTAAGTTATCAAGAAACTATACAACTTTTCTAGCCATCTTCAACTTTATGCATGTTTTATTTTCCATTGCTTTGTTTAGTGAAATCAAGTGCATTTTACAACAATAAATAATGTAGTTTGCACATACTATATTTCCACTTGCTTTATCAGGAAAACCAGAAACATATACCTTGAGGAAATTGTTAGGCTGTCAATGTATTAGAAACTAATGTGTTAGAAGCTTGCATAAATATGAATATGGTTAGGAGAGTGATTTGTGTCCCTTAATTGTAGCTCTAAGAAAGTTAATGGAAAGGCCTGTCCTCACTGTAGAAAAATAAGAAAAAATACTTGTATGTCAAGATATGGAAAGCTACAGTATGTTGCATTTGAAACTATTTCAACCATTAGAGTAATTTCTTTGTGTACTAGGCTGCACATCCCTTGAGTGCTGAATTATTTGCAAAATGCAATTAAAAGGGGAAAAGCGTCCAATTATTTCCTATGTAACGCTAAGTATTAAAGGGTGTCATCAAAAAGCTAGGTGTACAGTGAGTATAAATTACAATTTAGGGCCCAATAACGTTTAATACACAGGTATTATCTGAAACCAGTCAATACTGTAGCTGTGCTAAATTGTGACTTCATTAGCATGCCGCCGTATTATTGGGAAATTATAGGAACTGTAATATCACACACTTCAACTTAACGTAGGGGGGGGGGGTATTTAATATATGGTGTGCGGAGGGTATGTGCCGCAGAGAGGACCCCATTTTCACACTCAAATTTCTGTTCAAATGTCTACCATTTTTTGTGTGTCACATCATCGGCTCACTCATGTGCATTTATATACTGCCCGTGTTTAATGCATATCACTGTTTTGTGAAACTATATATATGCAAAACTTAGAAATGCCATAACTTTCTTTACATTCGATTTTGATGAAATTTTCAGTGTTATGCTTGTTTTATTTGTCTCTTTTTATTCAAATCAACTTGATGTTAGGGTGGACTTGGCCTTTAAAATGATGAAAAAAATTGCCAGTGATCAGTTACATACAAAAGTGCTAATTGAAGATGTGTTACCCTATACATCTGTAATTATATAGGACAGGGTTCAAACCAGGAATGGTTCTGTTTGCAATCACAAACTCCTTCCATTGTTTTAATTTATTTAGTAATTTTGGGCCAAATAGTTTCCAAGAATTAATAATGTATATTCAGTTGGAAATCAAATGAATCCACCCAATTCACCCATTACTGGAACTAATCATTCTGCAATATCCACATTCTAACAGAGCATCCTAGAAGAAGAATCTACTACCCCAGCCAGTACTGAAATGTCAAATGGTAGAGAAGAGGTAATCATACACACTTTTGTTCTCTCTTATTTTACCTGGTATGTGTTTTAAATTTACAGTAATATACCTGCTATTTCTCATACACTGTAGAGACTCATTTCTTGCTTTTCTGACGATCTACTAGAGGTCAATCGCTGGGGTATTGATTTAACCTATGATGTGATTTGTCCTCACATGAGTTGTGTAAGGCTGAGATGTGCTTTGTCCTCACATGGGCTGTAAAACATTATTATAGGATATGGTATTAGGCTGTGATGTGCTTTGTCCTCACATGGGCTGTAAAACATTATTATAGGATATGGTATTAGGCTGTGATGTGCTTTGTCCTCACATGGGCTGTAAAACATTATTATAGGATATGGTATTAGGCTGTGATGTGCTTTGTCCTCACATGGGCTGTAAAACATTATTATTGGATATGGTATTAGGCTGTGATGTGCTTTAATTGTCCTCACATGGGCTGTAAAACATTATTATGGGATATGGTGTAATGCAGGTGTCAATTGTATGACCCACCCTATGGACCCCGGGGAAGGTGCGTCATGGTTGGGTCATTTACCTTCAAGGTGTGACTCAGGGTACCGTCATTTTACTCCTATGGTCAGTCACAATATTGACGGTGGGGTGTGTCGATGTCAGTCACTTTACATAGGTGCGTCACTGAATAAAGTCAAAATGTCAAAATGACAGTCAAAATCAACAACTGGTGCGTCATAATTTTGACCGAGGTACCGTCATTGGTAGCCTGAAGTTCGTCATAGTTTTGCCGCATATGTGCGTCATGGTATAGTAAAATCCGACGCACATTAGACAAGTGACGCACCATCCCCGGGGTTCATGGGGTGGGTCATACAATTGACAGGTGCATAAGGCTGTGATGTGCTTTGTCCTCACATGGGCTGTAAAACATTATTATTGGATATGGTGTTAGGCTGTGATGTGCTTTGTCCTCACATGGGCTGTAAAACATTATTATTGGATATGGTGTTAGGCTGTGATGTGCTTTGTCCTCACATGGGCTGTAAAACATTATTATAGGATATGGTATTAGGCTGTGATGTGCTTTGTCCTCACATGGGCTGTAAAACATTATTATTGGATATGGTGTTAGGCTGTGATGTGCTTTGTCCTCACATGGGCTGTAAAACATTATTATTGGATATGGTGTTATAGGCTGTGATGTGCTTTGTCCTCACATGGGCTGTAAAACATTATTATGGGATATGGTGTAAGGCTGTGATGTGCTTTGTCCTCACATGGGCTGTAAAACAATATTATTGGATATGGTGTTAGGCTGTGATGTGCTTTGTCCTCACATGGGCTGTAAAACATTATTATTGGATATGGTGTAAGGCTGTGACGTGCTTTGTCCTCACATGGGCTGTAAAACATTATTATAGGATATGGTGTTAGGCTGTGATGTGCTTTGTCCTCACATGGGCTGTGAAACATTATTATAGGATGTGGTGCTAGGCCGTGATGTGCTTTGTCCTCACATGGGCTGTAAAACATTATTATAGGATATGGTGTCAGGCTGTGATGTGCCTTGTCCTCACATGGGCTGTGAAACATTATTATAGGATATGGTGTCGGGTTGTGATGTGCTTTGTCCTCACATGGGCTGTGAAACATTATTATAGGATATGGTGTCGGGTTGTGATGTGCTTTGTCCTCACATGGGCTGTGAAACATTATTATAGGATGTGGTGCTAGGCCGTGATGTGCTTTGTCCTCACATGGGCTGTAAAACATTATTATAGGATATGGTGTCAGGCTGTGATGTGCCTTGTCCTCACATGGGCTGTGAAACATTATTATAGGATATGGTGTCGGGTTGTGATGTGCTTTGTCCTCACATGGGCTGTAAAACATTATTATAGGATATGGTGTTAGGCTGTGATGTGCTTTGTCCTCACATGGGCTGTAAAACATTATTATAGGATATGGTGTCAGGCTGTGATGTGCCTTGTCCTCACATGGGCTGTAAAACATTATTATAGGATATGGTGTAAGGGTGTGATGTGCTTTGTCCTCACATGGGCTGTAAAACATTATTATAGGATATGGTGTAAGGCTGTGATGTGCTTTGTCCTCACATGGGCTGTAAAACATTATTATTGGATATGGTGTAAGGCTGTGATGTGCTTTGTCCTCACATGGGCTGTAAAACATTATTATAGGATATGGTGTTAGGCTGTGATGTGCTTTGTCCTCACATGGGCTGTAAAACATTATTATTGGATATGGTGTAAGGCTGTGACGTGCTTTGTCCTCACATGGGCTGTAAAACATTATTATAGGATATGGTGTTAGGCTGTGATGTGCTTTGTCCTCACATGGGCTGTGAAACATTATTATAGGATGTGGTGCTAGGCCGTGATGTGCTTTGTCCTCACATGGGCTGTAAAACATTATTATAGGATATGGTGTCAGGCTGTGATGTGCCTTGTCCTCACATGGGCTGTAAAACATTATTATAGGATATGGTGTTAGGCTGTGATGTGCTTTGTCCTCACATGGGCTGTGAAACATTATTATAGGATGTGGTGCTAGGCCGTGATGTGCTTTGTCCTCACATGGGCTGTAAAACATTATTATAGGATATGGTGTCAGGCTGTGATGTGCCTTGTCCTCACATGGGCTGTGAAACATTATTATAGGATATGGTGTCGGGTTGTGATGTGCTTTGTCCTCACATGGGCTGTAAAACATTATTATAGGATATGGTGTTAGGCTGTGATGTGCTTTGTCCTTACATGGGCTGTAAAACATTATTATAGGATATGGTGTCAGGCTGTGATGTGCCTTGTCCTCACATGGGCTGTAAAACATTATTATAGGATATGGTGTAAGGGTGTGATGTGCTTTGTCCTCACATGGGCTGTAAAACATTATTATAGGATATGGTGTTAGGCTGTGATGTGCCTTGTCCTCACATTGGCTGTGAAACATTATTATAGGATATGGTGTTAGGGTGTGATGTGCTTTGTCCTCAAATGGGCTGTAAAACATTATTATGGGATATGGTGTAAGGCTGTGATGTGCTTTGTCCTCACATGGGCTGTAAAACATTATTATGGGATATGGTGTAAGGCTGTGATGTGCTTTGTCCTCACATGGGCTGTGAAACATTATTATAGGATATGGTGTAAAGGCTGTGATGTGCTTTGTCCTCACATGGGCTGTAAAACATTATTATAGGATATGGTGTTAGGCCGTGATGTGCTTTGTCCTCACATGGGCTGTGAAACATTATTATAGGATATGGTGTTAGGCTGTGATGTGCTTTGTCCTCACATGGGCTGTAAAACATTATTATGGGATATGGTGTTAGGCTGTGATGTGATTTGTCCTCACATGGGCTGTGAAACATTATTATGGGATATGGTGTAAGGCTGTGATGTGCTTTGTCCTCACATGGGCTGTGAAACATTATTATAGGATATGGTGTTAGGCTGTGATGTGCTTTGTCCTCACATGGGCTGTAAAACATTATTATAGGATATGGTGTTAGGCCGTGATGTGCTTTGTCCTCACATGGGCTGTGAAATATTATTATAGGATATGGTGTAAGGCTGTGATGTGCTTTGTCCTCACATGGGCTGTAAAACATTATTATGGGATATGGTGTAAGGCTGTGATGTGCTTTGTCCTCACATGGGCTGTAAAACATTATTATATGATATGGTGTTAGGGTGTGATGTGCTTTGTCCTCACATGGAATGTAAAATATTATTATAGGATATGGTGTTAGGGTGTGATGTGCTTTGTTCTCACATGGGCTGTAAAACATTATTATAGGATATGGTGTTAGGCTGTGATGTGCCTTGTCCTCACATTGGCTGTGAAACATTATTATAGGATATGATGTTAGGGTGTGATGTGCTTTGTCCTCAAATGGGCTGTAAAACATTATTATGGGATATGGTGTAAGGCTGTGATGTGCTTTGTCCTCACATGGGCTGTAAAACATTATTATGGGATATGGTGTAAGGCTGTGATGTGCTTTGTCCTCACATGGGCTGTAAAACATTATTATATGATATGGTGTTAGGGTGTGATGTGCTTTGTCCTCACATGGGCTGTAAAATATTATTATAGGATATGGTGTTAGGGTGTGATGTGCTTTGTCCTCACATGGGCTGTAAAACATTATTATAGGATATGGTGTCGGGTTGTGATGTGCTTTGTCCTCACATGGGCTGTAAAACATTATATAGGATATGGTATTAGGCTGCGATGTGCTTTGAATTCAAAGCTATTATACTGTTACTGTTTAAAAAAATCACACAGGTAATTCAAAGCTTTTTTGTCCCACAAAAGCCACACAGGTAATTCAAAGCTGTACTGTTTAAAAAAATCACACAGGTAATTCAAAGCCATACTGTTCTAGAATTTCAGTGTATGTAGGTCATGTATCCGAAAATATGGTTTTCCGTTCGATAACTTCAGTAGGCCTAATTTGTTAAACAGATTTTAATGAAATTTGGCAAGAAGGTACATGGTATAAAGATATATCCTAAGTTTGATCTTTGAGTATGTAGATCAAAAGTCAAAGTTCACAGACATGCAAAAATAGCTA
Organism: Strongylocentrotus droebachiensis; assembly: GCA_035222895.1. Taxonomy (NCBI): domain Eukaryota; kingdom Metazoa; phylum Echinodermata; class Echinoidea; order Camarodonta; family Strongylocentrotidae; genus Strongylocentrotus; species Strongylocentrotus droebachiensis. The sequence continues at coordinate 1,785,073 of JAVYIG010000002.1, forward strand.
ATTATATATGCAAAATTGTGGTTTCCATTTGATAACACAAGTAATGTTGTTGAGTATGAAAGTAAAAGGTCAAAGTTCACAGGTCATTAAATATGCAAAAATTGCTAATTATGAGCGGGTGTAATGAAAGTGCATTTTACTTGCAGAATGGAGAAGTGTCGGAGTTAGAACATCACGCACAAGATCTACCAGTGCATGTAAGTTATCAAGAAACTATACAACTTTTCTAGCCATCTTCAACTTTATGCATGTTTTATTTTCCATTGCTTTGTTTAGTGAAATCAAGTGCATTTTACAACAATAAATAATGTAGTTTGCACATACTATATTTCCACTTGCTTTATCAGGAAAACCAGAAACATATACCTTGAGGAAATTGTTAGGATGTCAATGTATTAGAAACTAATGTGTTAGAAGCTTGCATAAATATGAATATGGTTAGGAGAGTGATTTGTGTCCCTTAATTGTAGCTCTAAGAAAGTTAATGGAAAGGCATGTCCTCACTGTAGAAAAATAAGAACAAATACTTGTATGTCAAGATATGGAAAGCTACAGTATGTTGCATTTGAAACTATTTCAACCATTAGAGTAATTTCTTTGTATACTAGGCTGCACATCCCTTGAGTGCTGAATTATTTGCAAAATGCAATTAAAAGGGGAAAAGCGTCCAATTATTTCCTATGTAACGCTAAGTATTAAAGGGTGTCATCAAAAAGCTAGGTGTACAGTGAGTATAAATTACAATTTAGGGCCCAATAACGTTTAATACACAGGTATTATCTGAAACCAGTCAATACTGTAGCTGTGCTAAATTGTGACTTCATCAGCATGCCACCGTATTATTGGGAAATTATAGGAACTGTAATAGCACACACTTCAACTTAACGTAGGGGGGGGGGTATTTAATATATGGTGTGCGGAGAGTATGTGCCGCTGAGAGGACCCCATTTTCACACTCAACTTTCTGTTCAAATGTCTACCATTTTTTATGTGTCACATCATCGGCTCACTCATGTGCATTTATATACTGCCCGTGTTTAATGCATATCACTGTTTTGTGAAACTATATATATATATGCAAAACTTAGAAATACCATAACTTTCTTTACATCCGTTTTTGATGACATTTTCAGTATTATGCTTGTTTTATTTGTCTCTATTTATTCAAATCAACTTGATGTTAGGGTGGACTTGGCCTTTAAAATGATGAAAAAAAATTGCCAGTGATCAGTTACATACAAAAGTGCTAATTGAAGATGTGTTACCCTATACATCTGTAATTATATAGGACAGGGTTCAAACCAGGAATGGTTCTGTTTGCAATCACAAACTCCTTCCATTGTTTTAATTTATTTAGTAATTTTGGGCCAAATAGTTTCCAAGAATTAATAATGTATATTCAGTCGGAAATCAAATGAATACACCCAATTCACCCATTACTGGAACTAATCATTCTGCAATATCCACATTCTAACAGAGCATCCTAGAAGAAGAATCTGCTACCACAGCCAGTACTGAAATGTCAAATGGTAGAGAAGAGGTAATCATACACACTTTTGTTCTCTTTTATTTTACCTGGTATGTGTTTTAAATTTACAGTAATATACCTGCTATTTCTCATACACTGTAGAGACTCATTTCTGTGCTTTTCTGACAATCTACGAGAGGTCAATCGCTGGGGTATTGATTTAACCTATGATGTGATTTGTCCTCACATGAGTTGTGTAAGGCTAGCTGTGATGTGCTTTGTCCTCACATGGGCTGTAAAACATTATTATAGGATATGGTATTAGGCTGCGATGTGCTTTGAATTCAAAGCTATTCTGTCCCACAAAAGCCACACAGGTAATTCAAAGCTTTTCTGTCCCACAAAAGCCACATAGGTAATTCAAAGCTATATTGTTTAAAAAAATCACACAGGTAATTCAAAGCTTTTTTGTCCCACAAAAGCCACACAGGTAATTCAAAGCTGTATGTACTGTTTAAAAAAATCACACAGGTAATTCAAAGCCATACTGTTCTAGAATTTCAGTGTATGCATGTAGGTCATGTATCCGAAAATATGGTTTACCGTTCGATAACTTCAGTAGGCCTAATTTGTTAAACAGATTTTAATGAAATTTGGCAAGAAGGTACATGGTATAAAGATATATCCTAAGTTTGATCTTTGAGTATGTAGATCAAAAGTCAAAGTTCACAGAAATGCAAAAATAGCTAATTATAAATGCAAAATTATGGTTTCCATTTGATAACACAAGTAATGTTGTTGAGTATGAAAGTAAAAGGTCAAAGTTCACAGGTCATTAAATATGCAAAAATTGCTAATTACGAGCGGGTGTAATGAAAGTGCATTTTACTTGCAGAATGGAGAAGTGTCGGAGTTAGAACATCACGCACAAGATCTACCAGTGCATGTAAGTTATCAAGAAACTTTACAACTTTTCTAGCCATCTTCAACTTTATGCATGTTTTATTTTCCATTGCTTTGTTTAGTGAAATCAAGTGCATTTTACAACAATAAAGAATGTAGTTTGCACATACTATATTTCCACTTGCTTTATCAGGAAAACCAGAAACATATACCTTGAGGAAATTGTTAGGCTGTCAATGTATTAGAAACTAATGTGTTAGAAGCTTGCATAAATATGAATATGGTTAGGAGAGTGATTTGTGTCCCTTAATTGTAGCTCTAAGAAAGTTAATGGAAAGGCCTGTCCTCACTGTAGAAAAATAAGAAAAAATACTTGTATGTCAAGATATGGAAAGCTACAGTATGTTGCATTTGAAACTATTTCAACCATTAGAGTAATTTCTTTGTGTACTAGGCTGCACATCCCTTGAGTGCTGAATTATTTGCAAAATGCAATTAAAAGGGGAAAAGCGTCCAATTATTTCCTATGTAACGCTAAGTATTAAAGGGTGTCATCAAAAAGCTAGGTGTACAGTGAGTATAAATTACAATTTAGGGCCCAATAACGTTTAATACACAGGTATTATCTGAAACCAGTCAATACTGTAGCTGTGCTAAATTGTGACTTCATCAGCATGCCACCGTATTATTGGGAAATTATAGGAACTGTAATAGCACACACTTCAACTTAACGTAGGGGGGGGGGGGGGGGGGTATTTAATATATGGTGTGCGGAGGGTATGTGCCGCAGAGAGGACCCCATTTTCACACTCAAATTTCTGTTCAAATGTCTACCATTTTTTGTGTGTCACATCATCGGCTCACTCATGTGCATTTATATACTGCCCGTGTTTAATGCATATCACTGTTTTAAGAAACTATATATATATATGCAAAACTTAGAAATACCATAACTTTCTTTACATCCGTTTTTGATGAAATTTTCAGTATTATGCTTGTTTTATTTGTCTCTATTTATTCAAATCAACTTGATGTAAGGGTGGACTTGGCCTTTAAAATGATGAAAAAAAATTGCCAGTGATCAGTTACATACAAAAGTGCTAATTGAAGATGTGTTACCCTATACATCTGTAATTATATAGGACAGGGTTCAAACCAGGAATGGTTCTGTTTGCAATCACAAACTCCTTCCATTGTTTTAATTTATTTAGTAATTTTGGGCCAAATAGTTTCCAAGAATTAATAATGTATATTCAGTCGGAAATCAAATGAATACACCCAATTCACCCATTACTGGAACTAATCATTCTGCAATATCCACATTCTAACAGAGCATCCTAGAAGAAGAATCTGCTACCACAGCCAGTACTGAAATGTCAAATGGTAGAGAAGAGGTAATCATAAACACTTTTGTTCTCTTTTATTTTACCTGGTATGTGTTTTAAATTTACAGTAATATAGTACCTGCTATTTCTCATACACTGTAGAGACTCATTTCTGTGCTTTTCTGACAATCTACGAGAGGTCAATCGCTGGGGTATTGATTTAACCTATGATGTGATTTGTCCTCACATGAGTTGTGTAAGGCTGTGATGTAATTGTCCTCACATGGGCTGTAAAACATTATTATAGGATATGGTATTAGGCTGCGATGTGCTTTGAATTCAAAGCTATTCTGTCCCACAAAAGCCACACAGGTAATTCAAAGCTTTTCTGTCACACAAAAGCCACATAGGTAATTCAAAGCTATATTGTTTAAAAAAATCACACAGGTAATTCAAAGCTTTTTTGTCCCACAAAAGCCACACAGGTAATTCAAAGCTGTACGTACTGTTTAAAAAAATCACACAGGTAATTCAAAGCCATACTGTTCTAGAATTTCAGTGTACATGTATGTAGGTCATGTATCCGAAAATATGGTTTTCCGTTCGATAACTTCAGTAGGCCTAATTTGTTAAACAGATTTTAATGAAATTTGGCAAGAAGGTACATGGTATAAAGATATATCCTAAGTTTGATCTTTGAGTATGTAGATCAAAAGTCAAAGTTCACAGACATGCAAAAATAGCTAATTATATATGCAAAATTATGGTTTCCATTTGATAACACAAGTAATGTTGTTGAGTATGAAAGTAAAAGGTCAAAGTTCACAGGTCATTAAATATGCAAAAATTGCTAATTATGAGCGGGTGTAATGAAAGTGCATTTTACTTGCAGAATGGAGAAGTGTCGGAGTTAGAACATCACGCACAAGATCTACCAGTGCATGTAAGTTATCAAGAAACTTTACAACTTTTCTAGCCATCTTCAACTTTATGCATGTTTTATTTTCCATTGCTTTGTTTAGTGAAATCAAGTGCATTTTACAACAATAAAGAATGTAGTTTGCACATACTATATTTCCACTTGCTTTATCAGGAAAACCAGAAACATATACCTTGAGGAAATTGTTAGGCTGTCAATGTATTAGAAACTAATGTGTTAGAAGCTTGCATAAATATGAATATGGTTAGGAGAGTGATTTGTGTCCCTTAATTGTAGCTCTAAGAAAGTTAATGGAAAGTCCTCACTGTAGAAAAATAAGAAAAAATACTTGTATGTCAAGATATGGAAAGCTACAGTATGTTGCATTTGAAACTATTTCACCCATTAGAGTAATTTCTTTGTGTACTGGGCTGCACATCCCTTGAGTGCTGAATTATTTGCAAAATGCAATTAAAAAGGGAAAAGCGTCCAATTATTTCCTATGTAACGCTAAGTATTAAAGGGTGTCATCAAAAAGCTAGGTGTACAGTGAGTATAAATTACAATTTAGGGCCCAATAACGTTTAATACACAGGTATTATCTGAAACCAGTCAATACTGTAGCTGTGCTAAATTGTGACTTCATTAGCATGCCGCCGTATTATTGGGAAATTATAGGAACTGTAATAGCACACACTTCAACTTAACGTAGGGGGGGGGGGTATGTAATATATGGTGTGCGGAGGGTATGTGCCACAGAGAGGACCCCATTTTCACACTCAAATTTCTGTTCAAATGTCTACCATTTTTTGTGTGTCACATCATCGGCTCACTCATGTGCATTTATATACTGCCCGTGTTTAATGCATATCACTGTTTTAAGAAACTATATATATATATGCAAAACTTAGATGCCATAAATTTCTTTACATTCGATTTTGATGAAATTTTCAGTATTATGCTTGTTTTATTTGTCTCTTTTTATTCAAATCAACTTGATGTTAGGGTGGACTTGGCCTTTAAAATGATGAAAAAAAATTGCCAATCATCAGTTACATACAAAAGTGCTAATTGAAGATGTGTTACCCTATACATCTGTAATTATATAGGACAGGGTTCAAACCAGGAATGGTTCTGTTTGCAATCACAAACTCCTTCCATTGTTTTAATTTATTTAGTAATTTTGGGCCAAATAGTTTCCAAGAATTAATAATGTATATTCAGTCGGAAATCAAATGAATACACCCAATTCACCCATTACTGGAACTAATCATTCTGCAATATCCACATTCTAACAGAGCATCCTAGAAGAAGAATCTGCTACCACAGCCAGTACTGAAATGTCAAATGGTAGAGAAGAGGTAATCATACACACTTTTGTTCTCTTTTATTTTACCTGGTATGTGTTTTAAATTTACAGTAATATACCTGCTATTTCTCATACACTGTAGAGACTCATTTCTGTGCTTTTCTGACGATCTACGAGAGGTCAATCGCTGGGGTATTGATTTAACCTATGATGTGATTTGTCCTCACATGAGTTGTGTAAGGCTGTGATGCATGTGCTTTGTCCTCACATGGGCTGTAAAACATTATTATAGGATATGGTATTAGGCTGCGATGTGCTTTGAATTCAAAGCTATTCTGTCCCACAAAAGCCACACAGGTAATTCAAAGCTTTTCTGTCCCACAAAAGCCACATAGGTAATTCAAAGTTATATTGTTTAAAAAAATCACACAGGTAATTCAAAGCTTTTTTGTCCCACAAAAGCCACACAGGTAATTCAAAGCTGTACTGTTTAAAAAAATCACACAGGTAATTCAAAGCCATACTGTTCTAGAATTTCAGTGTATGTAGGTCATGTATCCGAAAATATGGTTTTCCGTTCGATAACTTCAGTAGGCCTAATTTGTTAAACAGATTTTAATGAAATTTGGCAAGAAGGTACATGGTATAAAGATATATCCTAAGTTTGATCTTTGAGTATGTAGATCAAAAGTCAAAGTTCACAGACATGCAAAAATAGCTAATTATATATGCAAAATTGTGGTTTCCATTTGATAACACAAGTAATGTTGTTGAGTATGAAAGTAAAAGGTCAAAGTTCACAGGTCATTAAATATGCAAAAATTGCTAATTATGAGCGGGTGTAATGAAAGTGCATTTTACTTGCAGAATGGAGAAGTGTCGGAGTTAGAACATCACGCACAAGATCTACCAGTGCATGTAAGTTATCAAGAAACTTTACAACTTTTCTAGCCATCTTCAACTTTATGCATGTTTTATTTTCCATTGCTTTGTTTAGTGAAATCAAGTGCATTTTACAACAATAAAGAATGTAGTTTGCACATACTATATTTCCACTTGCTTTATCAGGAAAACCAGAAACATATACCTTGAGGAAATTGTTAGGCTGTCAATGTATTAGAAACTAATGTGTTAGAAGCTTGCATAAATATGAATATGGTTAGGAGAGTGATTTGTGTCCCTTAATTGTAGCTCTAAGAAAGTTAATGGAAAGGCCTGTCCTCACTGTAGAAAAATAAGAAAAAATACTTGTATGTCAAGATATGGAAAGCTACAGTATGTTGCATTTGAAACTATTTCACCCATTAGAGTAATTTCTTTGTGTACTGGGCTGCACATCCCTTGAGTGCTGAATTATTTGCAAAATGCAATTAAAAAGGGAAAAGCATCCAATTATTTCCTATGTAACGCTAAGTATTAAAGGGTGTCATCAAAAAGCTAGGTGTACAGTGAGTATAAATTACAATTTAGGGCCCAATAACGTTTAATACACAGGTATTATCTGAAACCAGTCAATACTGTAGCTGTGCTAAATTGTGACTTCATTAGCATGCCGCCGTATTATTGGGAAATTATAGGAACTGTAATAGCACACACTTCAACTTAACGTAGGGGGGGGGGGGGTATTTAATATATGGTGTGCGGAGGGTATGTGTCGCAGAGAGGACCCCATTTTCACACTCAAATTTCTGTTCAAATGTCTACCTTTTTTTGTGTGTCACATCATCGGCTCACTCATGTGCATTTATATACTGCCCGTGTTTAATGCATATCACTGTTTTGTGAAACTATATATATATATGCAAAACTTAGAAATGCCATAACTTTCTTTACATCCGTTTTTGATGAAATTTTCAGTATTATGCTTGTTTTCTTTGTCTCTTTTTATTCAAATCAACTTGATGTTAGGGTGGACTTGGCCTTTAAAATGATGAAAAAAAGTTGCCCTGGAGTGATCAGTTACATACAAAAGTGCTAATTGAAGATGTGTTACCCTATACATCTGTAATTATATAGGACAGGGTTCAAACCAGGAATGGTTCTGTTTGCAATCACAAACTCCTTCCATTGTTTTAATTTATTTAGTAATTTTGGGCCAAATAGTTTCCAAGAATTAATAATGTATATTCAGTCGGAAATCAAATGAATACACCCAATTCACCCATTACTGGAACTAATCCTTCTGCAATATCCACATTCTAACAGAGCATCCTAGAAGAAGAATCTGCTACCACAGCCAGTACTGAAATGTCAAATGGTAGAGAAGAGGTAATCATACACACTTTTGTTCTCTCTATTTTAACCTGGTATGTGTTTTAAATTTACAGTAATATACCTGCTATTTCTCATACACTGTAGAGACTCATTTCTGTGCTTTTCTGACGATCTACGAGAGGTCAATCGCTGGGGTATTAATTTAACCTATGATGTGATTTGTCCTCACATGAGTTGTGTAAGGCTGTGATGTGCTTTGTCCTCACATGGGCTGTAAAACATTATTATAGGATATGGTATTAGGCTGTGATGTGCTTTGTCCTCACATGGGCTGTAAAACATTATTATAGGATATGGTATTAGGCTGCGATGTGCTTTGTCCTCACATGGGCTGTAAAACATTAAGATAGGATGTGGTGTTAGGCTGTGATGTGCTTTGTCCTCACATGGGCTGTAAAACATTAAGATAGGATGTGGTGTTAGGCTGTGATGTGCTTTGTCCTCACATGGGCTAGCTGTAAACATTAAGAGAGGATATGGTATTAGGCTGCGATGTGCTTTGTCCTCATATGGGCTGTAAAACATTATTATAGGATATGTTGTTAGCCTGTGATGTGCTTTGTCCTCACATGGGCTGTGAAACATTAAGATAGCTAGGATATGGTGTTAGGCTGCGATGTGCTTTAATTATTCTCACATGGTCGGTGTCACATGATTACTTTCTGACCAAACCCATTAACTTCCCAGAGAAACATACACCCGTAGGGATGAGGCAACACTTTCCAATGGTCTTAATTCCTTGCAGCCATCTTCAGCTCATGCAGCCCAAAATTGTGTTGAGCATCCACTTTTTTTTTTTTTTTTTTTTTTTTAACCATGTGGGTTCATTCCCATGGGTCATTTTGGGAGAAGGTCAACATGTAATAAGAATGTGTTTGAGGTACAATTTGAAAAAAAAGGTCTGGAGCTTACAGGGGTATACATGTAGGTCTTTTCTTTGTATTTCTGATTTTTCACAATATCTCAGAACCAATTCAAGCAACACAATTAGCTTTTACATCCTTATTGAAAATCCTAACTTGTTTTTTAGTGACAGATATATTGATTCCCTTATGGATCAAAAACTCATAGGGTGTTAAAAGCATACCTTGCCTTGATGATTCCACTTTTTATACCTTCATTAATTCCAATAATCCTTGTTAATCACGCACACTAGCTACCATGGTAGATAAATTTCTCAACTTCTTTGATGTTTCCATTGCTTTTTGGTGTATAGGATGTTCCTCATGCTGAACCAAATGATAACTCAGATGATGACCCTACCTACTCTGCTCATGTATCTGACAGCAGTGACTCCAGTAGTACCAGTAGTGACCGTCTTGAGGGTTTCAGACGTCCAAAGAAGTTTAAGAAGAGTGTAAAGACTTCCTCTTTGCCTAGAAAAAGAGTATGTATCACATTTCTTCTCAAAATTCAATGTTAGAATTCTTACATCTTATATGTACATGTACTTCCATTTCAAAATATTCAATTTCAGTTTAAAAAAATAAAAAATTGGTACCTCGATCCAGCTTGAAGTTTGCTTTGCAAATCTGCCAATCAGGAAGAGTGCATACATTTCGAGCTAAATAATTATTTTCATCCTGTCAGGGAAAAATGATTTGTATTTTAACGCCATGCATCTTTGGACAAAAAGGTTTTTGTCTCGCCTGGGTAAGCAAAAAGCAAGACATACATGTAGGGGCCACTTTTCCGGTGACGGCGGCGTCAACATAAAAAAAACTTAAAGGTAAAGACCAGTTTGGGAAACGCCCCTCTCTCAAAAAATGAAATGGAAGCTCTCATTACTAATCATGTGAAAGAATATGTTTTGACTAATACGTGATGATACAAATTTTGCCGGGAAATCGCCTACTAATTGATATATTTGGTAAATTATTATATCTATTGGGAGCAAAAAGACATCGCGCACGTGGTCACGTAGTCCCATATACATTTTTCTGTGTACAGTGCTTGTAACTTTACCAAGACTGGGCCAAATTTCTTATCATTTTGATGATTCCAGAACCTTGCAGTACACACCAATACTTACATGCTAGATGATCAACCTTTTCTGATCGATTCCACAATGTTTCTTTCACAATGCAATCGCACGACCAGAACAGGTCTTTATCTTTAACCAAGGTACCAATTAGGTTAAGATTTTTGAATTTTTAATATAATTTTGAAAGTATAAATTCTTATTCAATCAAACTTGGACTAAAGGGTTATCAAGTATCCCCATTCATATGAATAGAATTTAAGGTCACAAATTCAAGGGCAAAGGTCATTTCAGGTCAACAAAACTTAGACTATGTTGTGGCATCATCATCAAAAACTTAACCTGAGGTTAAGTTTTTGAATTTTTAATATAATTTGAAAGTATAAGTTATTATTCAACGAAACTTAGACTAGAGGGTTATCAAGTATTCCCAATCATGTGAGTGGAATTTCAGGTCACTTAGTCAAGGTCAAAGGTCATTTTCGGTCAACAAAGTTAGACTGTTGAGGCACAGGTTAAAATTTTGAATAGTTATCATAATTTTGAAAGTATACATTCCTATTCCATGAAACTTGAACATAAGGGTTATCAAGTATCACCAATCATGTGAATAGTCTTTTAGGTGACAACTTCAAGGTCAAATGTCATTTCAGGTTTGAAAACTTAGACTTTGTTGTGGCATCAACATCAAGATTTTGAATTTTGAGCATAATTTCAAAAGTGTTTGTTTAAATTCCATGAAACTTGTACCCAAGGGTAATCAAGTATCACAAATCATATGACACAAATTACAGGTCACAAAGTCAAGGTCAAATGTCATTTTAGGTCAGTAGACTTGGATTATGTTTTTCACAACTTAATATAAGAATTAATTATAAATTAATTTTTGTTATTTGTTCATATTTCATGAAAGTTATCAATCATGGTACAAATAATAGTAAATAATTCTTCTGAAGATTCTTAGTCAATATTCACTTTAAAATGCTGATTATATTCAGAGGATTTCATTTTGGGGGGCCTGCTAATGGGCCATCCTGCCTATCAATGTCCCAACCTCAATTTGTCATCATATCGAATAGCGTAATGCAGGCGAGACCGCCAAGAGCGCTTTCCTTGTTTTTGTATTATGGTATATTTCTTGCGAAAAAATGGAGAGTGTATGTTTTGGAATTTTTAATTTGAATATAAAATATGTAATTCCTCATAACATCACTTCAGTAGAACAAAACAAAATCTAGCATTAACCAACCCTGGAAAACCATCAAACACAGGTGGGAGTGAGCAGCATTGTATTTTTCAGTTTTCCATATTATGAAAAACTGGGGACTTAAGGATATGGTGTTAGGCAGTGATGTATATTGGCTACTTTTTTTCCCATATGTACTGTGGAACATTAAGATAGGAAATGGCATTACATGTAGGTTGTGATATGCTTTAATTGTCTTCACATTGGCTATAAAAAATAAAAATAGGATTTGGTGTTAGGCTGTACTATATGCTTTGTCCTCACATTGGCTGTAAACATTGGGGGATATGGTGTTAGCCTGTGATGTACTTTGTCCTCACATGGGCTGCAAAACATTATTATAGGATATGGTGTTAGGCCGTGATGTGCATTGTCCTCGCATGGGCTGTGAAACATTATTATAGGATGTGGTGTAAGGCTGTGATGTGCTTTGTCCTCACATGGGCTGCAAAACATTATTATAGGATATGGTGTTAGGGTGTGATGTGCTTTGTCCTCGCATGGGCTGTGAAACATTATTATAGGATGTGGTGTTAGGCTGTGATGTGCTTTGTCCTCACATGGGCTGTGAAACATTATTATAGGATATGGTGTTAGGCTGTGATGTGCTTTGTCCTCACATGGGCTGTAAAACATTATTATAGGATATGGTGTTAGGGTGTGATGTGCTTTGTCCTCACATGGGCTGTAAAACATTATTATATGATATGGTGTTAGGGTGTGATCATGTGCTTTCCTCACATGGGCTGTGAAACATTAAAATAAGATATAGTGTTAAGCTGTGATGTGCTTTGTCCTCATACGGGCAGTAAAACATTATTATAGGATATGTTACTAGCCTGTGATGTGCTTTAATTGTCCTCACATGGGCTGTAAAACATTATAGGATATGGTGTAATTAGGCTGTGATGTGCTTTGTCCTCACATGGGCTGTAAAACATTAAGATAGGATATGGTATTAGGCTGTGATGTGCTTATTGTCCTCACATGGGCTGTAAAACATTAAGATGTAAGATTGTAGCGCTGAGACAACACTTAATGGTCTTAATGGTCTTAATGGTCTTCCTTGCAGCCAATTTTTTAATGTTTATAGGCTTCCTGAGAAGTGTAATTAATGTTAATTACATTTTTGGCTTGCAGCACCCAGTAGATAAGATCGCATGTTCGATCTGAGAAATAAGTCAGAAAAAATCTGGAACCTGCGGGATTTGAACCTGTCATCTACTGCTTGCCGGGCAGCGACTACCACCAGGCCATTACAGGTCCGTGGCACACTCACGATGATCTGGTTCCAGAATATTTCTGACTTATTTTTCAGATCAAACATGCAATCTTATTTACTGGGTGCAAGCCAGAAATTTCTTTACATTATGCATCCAATTTTGTTATGTTTGTTCGTTTGTTGTTTTTATGCCTCCGCTACAAAGTTGCTGGATGCATTATGTTTTCTGGTTGTCCGCCCGTACATACGTCCGTACATACGTCTGTACGTCCCGTTCTCGTGATCGCGTTATGTCAAGAACCGATTGATGGATTCCCGCTAAACTCAATTTGAACCTTGCAGAGCCAATGAACTGTATAAACTTTGGGGTCACGAGGTCAAAGGTCAAAGGGTTCATTATGTATCCAAAAATAGCTTGTGATCGCCTTATCTCAAGAACCGAATGATGGATTACCGCCAAACTTGGGTCATAGATGTATCTTGTAGATCTAATGAAGGTCAAAGGTCGAAGGTCCTGGGGCTCATTATGTATGAGAAAATAGCTTATGAACACATTAGAACCGACAGATGGATTACTATGAAACTAAGGACATGTATGTATCTTGCAGAGCCAGTGAACTGATTAGATTTTAGGGTCATGACATATGAGGTCAAAGATCAAAGGGTCTTACATGTATATGAAAAATAGCTTGTAATCACGATATTCTGAGAACCTGTTAAAGGGCAATCCAACCCTTGTAATAAGTTGATTTGTATGAAAGCAGAAAAATAACAGAAACAGAATGGCAAAAGTTTGAAATGAATCGGACCAATAGTAAGGAAGTTCGAATATGTTTGAAATATATGAGATCACTAATTAGTCTATGCGAATCTCAAATTGGTAGTTTGGTTAGTGGATTGTGACGTAGGACGTGGATAACTCTCCCATTTGCTGTGTACGTAAATTAATATCACTAATTTCTGTTTTTTCTCGTAAGTTCCTAATTCTCCCTTGGGGCACTACTCAAAATATTTTATAGATTGTATATTATTATAGGTCCTCTAAAAAGAATAGACCCTCCTGAGCCATGAATATTTGAAAACTTTAAATTTTAGTAATTGATGGGAAAGTAGTCCGCCACTACATCACATTGACATTACCGATTCAGCCAATTTGAAGTGCTCATATGTATAGTGATTACAACTTTCAAAAATTCATAACTTTCTTTTATTTAGTCAGATTTAATTGAAACTTTCATCAGTTTGCTTCTCTGATTTTTCTGCTTTTCTTGGTTGTAAAGAGTAGTGATCTACTTGGGTTGAATTTCCCTTAAATGGATTACAGTACATTCATACTTGAATTTTTAAAATTGCTTCTCTTTTGGTTTGTAAAATTGCTCTATGGCCGAGGCATCATTTTTGACTGCACGCAGCCGAAGATCCACATCTAGTTTTTGTTACCATGTGGGTTCTTTCCCGTGGGTCATTGTTGGAGAAGATGAACATGTACATGTAATAAGAACGTGTTTGAGGCACAATTTGAAGAAGTACTCTGGAGCTGACAGAGTCTGTTCTTTGTATTTCTGATTTTTCTCAATATCTCAGAACCATTTAAAGCAGCACAGCTAGCTTTACATCCTTATTGAAGATTCCTAACTTGTTTTTTAGTGACAGATGGGTCATAGACTCATTGGCCCGAATTCACAAAGGAGTTTTAAATTTAATTTGTGGTTTATTAAACCCTCATTTACATAACCCATGGTTTAAAATTAGCGCAAATTACCGGTAAGCGTACCTTGCCTTGCGCGCGTTATATATTTGACATCTGACTGTGTCACGCTTAATTGCGCTAATTTTAAACTATGGGTTTTAGGTAAATGAGAGTTTAAACCATGGGTTAAATTCAAACCTCCTTTGTGAATTCGGGCCATGTTGAAAGCATACCTTGCCTTGATGATTCGGCTTCTTAATTATACCATCATTAATTCCATTAAACCTTGTTTAATAATCACACTTCCATGGTAGACAAACTTTTTTTGTTTACATTGCTTTTTGGTGTATAGGATGTTCTTCATGCTGAACTGAGTGACTCTGATGATGACCCAACCTACTATGCTCATGAATCCGACAGCAGTGACTCCAGTAGTACCAGTAGTGACCGTCTTGAGGGTTTCAGACGTCCAAAGAAGTTTAAGAAGAGTGTAAAGACTTCCTCTTTGCCTAGAAAAAGAGTATGTATCACATTTCTTCTCAAAATTCAATGTTAGAATTCTTACATCTTATATGTACATGTACATGTACCATTTCAAAATATTCAATTGCAGTTTAAAAAAACGAAATTGGTACCTCTATCTTGAAGTTTGCTCTGCAAATCTGCCAATCTGGAAAAGTGCATAAATGATGAGCAAAATAATCCTTTTCATCCTGTCAGGGAAAAATGATTTGTGTTTCAAATCCATCTTTGGTCAAAAAAAAATTTTTTTTTTTTGGTACTATATTTCTTGCGAAAAAATGGAAATGGTATGTGTTGGAATTTTAGATTTGAATATAAAATACGTAATTCCTCATAATGCAATTTCAGTAGAACAAAAAAATCCAGCATCAACAACCCTGGAAAACCAACAAACACAAGCGGGAGTTAGCAGCATTATATAGTGATAGCCCATCCCATTCATTAGTAGGACCGTTTTATCCTCAGAAGACTGAGAGGGGGGCGGGATGGCCATACGATGGCTCCCTACCATATCTCAGTTGCGAATTTCTCACACATCTGAAAAAGATAACGTAAAGAACAAGATTACATCAATCTTTAAAAAATGCTAATTTTTCATCAGGCCTTAAATTTCAATTTTAGGGCAAGGCCACAATTCTGTAGGGCACATTCCTATATTACAGCACAAATACGAAGAATTGGAAAGGGCACAACAAATCTCCAAGGCCAATGAGAGGGGCATTGAGGCCAATCAAAAGGGCATCCACGGTCATGGTGGCCTTGGAATAATTTAAGCCCTGTTTCATTTATAATTATAATTCATTCTTTTACTTTTGTTTATTTCCAATCATCTAGGCTATTCCATCTGACAGCCGTGCACCAGTAAAAATGAAAGCAGAGCAAGATGACACCATTTCTTCTTCATCAATTACAGTGCTGTGTGCAAACAACCGGGAAAAAAGAAAGTGGGACAAGAGGCAGGTCTGTGTCTACTGTGAAAAGTTTGTCTCTAAGCTACCAAGACATTTGGAATCTCATCATCAAAACGAGGCTCCTGTTCAAGAATTTCTCTCCCATCCAAAGAAAACCACACCAAGAGCTCAACTGCTAAAGATTCTTCAGAATGAAGGTAATCACAAGCATAATATTTCTGTCTTGGAGGTTCAGAGTGGAAGTCTCATACCAGTGAAGAGACCAAGTGGATATGTGGATTACAGGGATTATCTCCCATGTGATGAATGCCTTGGTTGGTTTGTGTCAAGTGACATGTGGAAGCACAAAAAAACATGTTTTGTAGCTCAAAAAAGTGGGAGAAAGCATGGCAAGACTCTACAGTCACGATGTGCGTTGATGTTGCCAATGTCCAAGAGTGCAACAGCAGACTTGCGAGAGACGGTCTTAAGCCGTATGAGGTATCCCTGCCCGATTTCTATGACAGCCAGGAACGATGATTTGATATGCAAGATGGGTTCTCGTGTTCTGAAACAAACAAAGGCGAGCAGCTCTACCTGCTACCAGACGGTAAGCCAGAAGATGCGTGAGATGGCCAGATTATTGAGAAGACTCAGAGAAGATAACTCTGTACTGACCATGAAAGACTGCATTGACCCAAAAATGTTTGACAATGTTATTGATGCAGTGAGGCAGGAGGCAGGATTCAATGCAAAAACAGGAAAATATGCAACACCTTCCCTAGCTTTGAAGTTGGGACATAGTTTGAGCATGTGTGCCACAATTTGTCGGGCAGAAGCCATCAAGCAGGAGGACAGAATCACAAAATTGAAGGCAGAAGATTTTGAAGATCTGTGCAAGAGCGAGTGGAGAGTAGAAGTGTCTAAAGGTGCACTACAAGGTCTTGAGGAGAAACGATGGAATGCTCCGCCCGCGATTCCAATGACAAGTGAAGTTACCAAGGTTCGCCAATGTGTTTTCAAAGCTATCGAAGAGAACAAGGCCATTTTGCAAGAAGCACAATATCCTTCTGGCAACACGTATGCTTCTCTTGCACAGGCAATACTTGCAGACATAGTGATGTTCAACAGGAGGAGAAGTGGAGAAGTGCAGCGGTTAAAACTTGATGACATTTCAAAAGCCAAGTTTGGAGACAATAATCCAGAAATCATGTGTTGCCTATCACAATGGGAACAGCAGTTATGTAAAGAACTTACACGACTCGAAATACGTGGAAAGAGAGGAAGGAAAGTCCCAGTCCTTCTGACGAAGGAGATGTCCGCAAACATCAAGTTCCTGTCAGAAAAAAGAGCATTTGCTGGTGTCAAAGACAGCAATCCTTATCTCTTTGGTATTCCAGGTTGTGATACATCTTACAGAGGTTCTGATTGCATCCGTAAATTTGCTCAAGCATCAGGAGTTGAACATCCAGAGTACATCACCAGCACAAAATTAAGAAAGCATGTTGCCACCATGTCTCAACTAATCTCTCTGAAGGAAAATGAGCTTGATGTCCTTGCAACGTTCATGGGGCATGACATCAGAACTCATAGACACTACTACCGTCTTCCTGAGGACACACTTCAGACAGCAAAAGTGGCCAAACTCCTGATTCTCGCTGACAGAGAAAGATTGACCTCTTGTGCAGGGAAGAGCTTGGATGCAATAGACTTAGAAGGTAGTTTCATCTATGTTAATTTTGTCTGTAAATGATTTCCTTCTTTCTTATTTCATAATATATGTATTCACTTATACAGACAGAGTTCCCATGGTCATGAACAGATTTGGAAATTTGTGGAATTTTTTTTGTAGAAAGCCATGGAAATTCATGGGGGGAAAACCCTCTGTAAGTTAGGGAAAGTCATGTAAAGTTGAATGTAGGTGTGGGCTGTATATGTGTAAGAAATAGAAATCAAAATGAAATTATCACAGGTCACCATCATCAAGGGAGCCAAGAATTGACTTGTGATTTCTATGTTGTCTGTGTTGATGTGACAGCTATAATTGCACTACATTTGTGATCCCAGTTTTGCAAATGATGATTGGTGTTCATTCAGTAGTTTTTGTTATCCAAAAATGTCACAGTTCAATTAAATTTAATTGTCACCATTTTCCTGCAGAGCCTTGCTATGAGACAGATGATCAGGGTATTGATGATTGTGATGATATTCAAGACGATGGTGATTGTGGTGAGACTTGTCAGCCCACAGATAGAGAGTCTACAGATAGAGAGTCTCCAGATAGAGAGTCTACAGATAGAGAGTCCACATCTCAACTGCAACCGATGAAGAAAGGTATGAATGGAGTGAAAATTTAAAAAATCACATAGAAGTTCTCCCTTCAGTAGATTACAGCTTATTCTCAAATCTGTTTGAAAAAGGTATATAAAATGCAAAATACATTAACATGGTAAATTGATTTGTTCCTTAATTCTTTGGGAAGAAAAGAGATAATTGTAAAAATCCTGCTGGAATTCAGGTGTGATATATTTCTGTTAATGAGATACTATCGTATATGGCATGGTCCACATTCGAGATAAAATCAGAATCACCTGTAATTCATTGGAGAACAAGTGCATGCACATTCCCTTTCATGAGTGGCCCAGACTCGGGTACCTTGTCGCTCCTCCTTTGGACCGTTTCTCTATGAAAGTTTGTTGATTGTTGACCTTTGCGCTGATGCATTAGTCAATGCTAAGAGATACAGTGTCAAAATATGACCACGGAGTCAGCAAACATCTCAGAGCCCCATAGTGCCATGACGATAATATCCCTTTAAAATTACTAGGGATATCAAGAAGGTAAACTGCCATCTACGAAGAAAAGATGCCAGGAATCCACAGCTCTAACCCTATTTCACTTTGATGGAGACAACAAAATTATCAACTTGCCTGTTGTAATTATTATTTTTAAACCTACACGTATTTTATATATTTATATTTCTGCACCCACAGATCTCGAAATTTGTGACTCATACATTTCTATCACGCCTCCTCCCCCTCCTCCTCCTCCGAGCCCTGCATCTACATTGGCACAGCATGTATCGAATCGTTGTTCTCTGTCATCATCTCTACAATTGGAAGAAACAATTGACTCATACACTCCTACACCACCTTCTTCTCTTGAGTCAGACTATATATCTCTGTGTTCTGCACAGTCCATTCCTCCAGTTGATGGTTTTCCTCTTCCCGATCCCCCTCCAACTTGCTATTTATGTCGTCATCTTCAACATGCCCCTCCTACATCTCACAATTATGAATCAGGGAGTTCATATTCTTCAGATTCATCCAAGCCTTATTCGCTTGTTTGTTTTCCTGATTCCTCTCCACCATCCATGCCCTCTTCCATGTCATCTTCCTCCCAGCCTTCTTCACTTGGGGTATGCACTCCTACCTGTACTTGCCATGATTATCCTCCACATGTATCTGTCCATACATCCATTGCCAGTTTTTCTTTTCCTCAACTTGCCCCAACCCAGATTCCTCCATCCTTCTGTTGTTTTCTTACAGTTTCCATACTGCTTCTTTTCTTCATGCTATGTCTTCTTGTGCTTCTCATAATCCTATACTGAGCTGTATTGCATTTGCATTTCCCTACCCTGGAGCCACATGGATGAACTCTGGGTATTGTTTTTTTTTTTGGGGGGGGGGGGATATCACCCTTGGGTAGTGAGTTTTATTTTTTTTCATTTTTAAGGTTTGTTATCAATGAGATAACGTACCTCAAAGAAAACAACAGAAAGATGGGGGTAAATGGAGAAAGAAATGGGTATTCTTATTCTTCTGCCCACTAAAAGACTGAAAGCAGGGCAGGAGGCATTATGTTTTGGGGTTGTTTACTGAAGGGTTTGATTTCCTAATAAGTTTATTGTTTATTGTTTATTTATAGTTATGAATCTATTTTCTATAGGAACTCACAAGATGGAGAAGTTGACATGGCTTGAGGAAGAAGGAAAAGCAGTGGACAATTTTTTCGCCTCACATGTATCAAATTGTCAAGTTCCACGGAAGCATGAATGCTTAGAATGTAAAGGCCAATATCCAATCTTGGAGAGAATTGAATGGCAAAAAATAAAATTTAGAGTTCACAACAAAATCAATCAGATGAAAAAATCAAGATCTCTCTTAGTGCAGCACAAGAAGTAAGTAAGTGCAAAATTGAAGGCAGGGTTTTTTCAGCATTTTGAATGCTTGTTATTATGCAAGTTTTAGAATGACATGTTTTTTAATAGAGTTCTTTGGTAACAGTGATATTTAACAGAAATTATTGTCCCATTGTTTTGACTATAGAATGGGGCTAGGCTTCCAGTGCCTTATTTGGTAGCTTATTGCATTGTAGCATATTGCATTGTAGCATAAGCTTGGCATAATTGTTATTGCAGAATTCAAACAAAAACAAACCAAAATAAAAAGACGAAGAGAAAGAATTAACGCATACAATTTTACATTCTGATGTAACTTTGAAATAATAGTGGTTGTTGAAGTTACTTGTATAAGTTGTATGTACATGTTTCTCTTCTCATAATTATGCTTACCAGAAATGTAACATGTATTGAATGGTTTGTACATTACAGATTAAACCATGTTTGCACATTGCATTTTAATATACTCATGAGTCATACCATACCTATATGATTATTTCATTAAAGGAGAAAGAAACCCAAACTATAATAGCCAATTTTGTTCAACGTTTGCCCATGCCTTGCAAGACCTCCTTCCGTGTGGTTGCCATTTTGATGAAAATAGTGACGTCCCATTCGACTACATATCCATTGATCTCTGTATAGTTGATAAGGTGTTGCATATAATTGACCATTGTACTTCAAACCCACCATTTCAAAGTAATGGCCATCTTGTGACCCCAGCATGTCACACATGAGAAAAAGAAATCCAGTAGTTCGGATGCATTGCACAAATGGCATTTAATTTATGGAGAGAGTGTCCTACTGTAGTTAGTATAAAGATCAATGGAGGTACAACTATGACATCACCAGTTCATTAAAATGGCAACATCCTTGGGATCAAATCATGTCAGGCAAAGGCAAACTACAGAGAGATTGTTCTCCTTACTAGATGATCAAATGGGTGTTTTTTCAAGATTGATTCTTGGAGCAAGCTCACATTTTTGTATTAGAATATCAGCTCATGCAGTGGATGTTTCATTTTCCTTTAACATTTCGTTAATCAATTTTGTTCTTGTTGATAAAGATAATTGCTTATGATCTTGCAGAAATTGTTATTTTCTCCATTTAAATCGTATATTGCAAAGATTGATTTTTAGTGATAAGTAAGGCAACTTCTCATCACATATAAGAGATTAAAGATTCATTGTAAAGTCATGTCTTGAAAATGTGGCACCCAATTGTGTTTTCATGAACATTTTCCTGAAAATTAAGATTGTTTTTAGGAGAAACATACTTCTTTGTATTACAACTGAGATATCAGTCTGATGCAGATGAAGTCATCCCTTAATTTCTGGAGGCCTGTTGATCCAACATTCTGTATTAAGTTCAAATAAAGAGACATTATAATTTTCTTTATGACATGAGCATCAGTTAGTTTTTTTAATTTCATGATCATGTTTGAGCATTCCTTAACCACATTTTTGTTGTGTGAAAAGAGTTCTTAAAGGAGAGTGAAACCCAAATTACAATGTCTGATAATACATGTATTTTACAAATATGTAAATGGCATTTTATTTCATGAGACAGTGTCCTAGCTAGTATATAGATCAATGGAGGTACAACTATGAAAAATGACAACATCATTTGTATGAAATCATGTCAGGCAAAGGCAAACTACAGAGAGATTGTTCTCCTTACTAGATGATCAAATTGGTGTTGTTCCAAGATTGATTCTTAGAGCAAGCTCACATTTTTGTATTAGAATATCAGCTCATGCAGTGGATGTTTCATTTTCCTTTAACATTTTGTTAATTAATTTTGTTCTTGTTGATAAAGATAATTGCTTATGAACAACTTCTCATCACATATAAAAGAGATTAAAGATTCATTGATAATGTCAGGTCTTGAAAACCTGGCACCCAATTGTGTTTTCATGAATAATATGAGTGTTTTTAGGAGATACATACTTCTTTGTATTACAACTGAGATATCAGTCTGATGCAGATGAAGTCATCCTTTTCTGGAGGCCTGTTGAACCAACATTCTTTATCAACCTTTCATACATGTATTTAGGGCTGGGCTGGAACTGGTATCAAAGTAATGTTGTCAATGTACTTATTCACCTATTCTTTAACAAAAAGGCAGACAACTCCCAGTGGGTATATTTTAGTTGATATAGCATAAAGAAGTTATTGCGCAGAAATCAGATATTCTGCATTACTTTCTGTGGTCCAAAGCACCCTAAGACTCTGCTGAAATCACTGTCAAATCTATGACAAGAGCAGTAAAAACGTTTGAAGTGATGTCTAGTTCAAATAAAGAGACATTATAATTTTCTTTATGACATGAGCATCAGTTAGTTTTTTTTAATTTCATGATCATGTTTGAGCATTCCTTAACCACATTTTTGTTGTGTGAATAGAGTTCTTAAAGGAGAGTGAAACCCAAATTACAATGTCTGATAATACATGTATTTTACAAATATGTAAATGGCATTTTATTTCATGAGACAGTGTCCTAGCTAGTATATAGATCAATGGAGGTACAACTATGAAAAATGGCAACATCATTTGTATGAAATCATGTCAGGCAAAGGTAAACTACAGAGAGATTGTTCTCCTTACTAGATGATCAAATTGGTGTTGTTCCAAGATTGATTCTTAGAGCAAGCTCACATTTTTGTATTAGAATATCAGCTCATGCAGTGGATGTTTCATTTTCCTTTAACATTTTGTTAATTAATTTTGTTCTTGTTGATAAAGATAATTGCTTATGAACAACTTCTCATCACATATAAAAGAGATTAAAGATTCATTGATAATGTCATGTCTTGAAAACCTGGCACCCAATTGTGTTTTCATGAATAATATGAGTGTTTTTAGGAGATACATACTTCTTTGTATTACAACTGAGATATCAGTCTGATGCAGATGAAGTCATCCTTTTCTGGAGGCCTGTTGAACCAACATTCTTTATCAACCTTTCATACATGTATTTAGGGCTGGGCTGGAACTGGTATCAAAGTAATGTTGTCAATGTACTTATTCACCTATTCTTTAACAAAAAGGCAGACAACTCCCAGTGGGTGTATACATAATACCCATATCATCCCCTGTACCCCTCAATGAAACATTTCAGTGTAGCATTGCTTCAAATTCCAAGTTGATAATACTGATTCAACTAGGAATCGCATGACTTTTAAATGTTGATCGCTTGTTAATTTGTTGAGATATATAGCTTGAAAATTGTAATCTGTTACCTGCACCGCCATACACTGTGATGAAGTTGTACTGTTTGAAATTGGCAACCAGCCTTTGGATCAAAATGTTTGTCTTTATTTTTTCCTTTTTGAAATAGTAAAGAAGGTTCATGTTTCTCTTACTCTCGTGAAATCACTGTCAAATCTATAATAAGAGCAGTAAAAACGTTTGAAATGATGTCTAGTTCAAATAAAGAGACATTAAATTTTCTTTATGACATGAGCATCAGTTAGTTTTTTTAATTTCATGATCATGTTTGAGCATTCCTTAACCACATTTTTGTTGTGTGAATAGAGTTCTTAAAGGAGAGTGAAACCCAAATTACAATGTCTGATAATACATGTATTTTATAAATATGTAAATGGCATTTTATTTCACGAGACAGTGTCCTAGCTAGTATATAGATCAATGGAGGTACAACTATGAAAAATGGCAACATCATTTGTATGAAATCATGTCAGGCAAAGGCAAACTACAGAGAGATTGTTCTCCTTACTAGATGATCAAATTGGTGTTGTTCCAAGATTGATTCTTAGAGCAAGCTCACATTTTTGTATTAGAATATCAGCTCATGCAGTGGATGTTTCATTTTCCTTTAACATTTTGTTAATTAATTTTGTTCTTGTTGATAAAGATAATTGCTTATGAACAACTTCTCATCACATATAAAAGAGATTAAAGATTCATTGGTAATGTCATGTCTTGAAAACCTGGCACCCAATTGTGTTTTCATGAATAATATGAGTGTTTTTAGGAGATACATACTTCTTTGTATTAC
This sequence comes from Strongylocentrotus droebachiensis, assembly GCA_035222895.1. Classification (NCBI taxonomy): domain Eukaryota; kingdom Metazoa; phylum Echinodermata; class Echinoidea; order Camarodonta; family Strongylocentrotidae; genus Strongylocentrotus; species Strongylocentrotus droebachiensis. The sequence goes on from JAVYIG010000002.1 coordinate 1,809,022, forward strand.
AACTGAGATATCAGTCTGATGCAGATGAAGTCATCCTTTTCTGGAGGCCTGTTGAACCAACATTCTGTATCAACCTTTCATACATGTATTTAGGGCTGGGCTGGAACTGGTATCAAAGTAATGTTGTCAATGTACTTATTCACCTATTCTTTAACAAAAAGGCAGACAACTCCCTGTGGGTGTATACATAATACCCATATCATCCCCTGTACCCCTCAATGAAACATTTCAGTGTAGCATTGCTTCAAATTCCAAGTTGATAATACTGATTCAACTAGGAATCGCATGACTTTTAAATGTTGATCGCTTGTTAATTTGTTGAGATATATAGCTTGAAAATTGTAATCTGTTACCTGCACCGCCATACACTGTGATGAAGTTGTACTGTTTGAAATTGGCAACCAGCCTTTGGATCAAAATGTTTGTCTTTTCTTTTTCCTTTTTGAAATAGTAAAGAAGGTTCATGTTTCTCTTACTCTTGTGAAATCACTGTCAAATCTATAATAAGAGCAGTAAAAACGTTTGAAGTGATGACTAGTTCAAATAAAGAGACGTTAACATTTTCTTTATGACATGAGCATTGTATGTTTCGTTGTTTTTTGTATTCTGTTCTTGTAGGTTCGGTAATCACGTTTATGTTGTCGTTTCAACAGAGTTCTTAAGGAGAATGAAACCCAAATTACGATTGCTGATATAATACAAATATGTAAGTCTGTTCGAGAAATAGTGAAACTGCACCTTTACTGACATATAGTATTGCAGAGAGTATGTTCTCCTTACTAAATAGTCAAATAGGTATAGTTTCAATGTTTTTTGGAACATGCTCAATTGTATTAAATTATCTGCCATATAGTTTGCGTTTCATTCAGTGGGGGCTAGTTTAAAGGTTATAATAAACTGATCATGAGTGCCTTTCATGTGCACATGTAGATATATGCTAAGCGAGTAGAAAGAATTCTTCTGGCTGAATGAATAATACAAACTCAAAGATTTTCCCAAACATGAGTTTCATATTGAATGAGGAGTTTGTTCTACGTCAAAACATACTGCAAGGATCCATAAAGCTATTTAAATATTCTTTTTTGCCAAATATAGACCTTGCAACTGGCCTGCATGATTCCATCATATCTATCCGAATCATAATCATCTATCACTTGACATACTCGACCAAGGTGAGCGCTATATGCAAGAACCCCTGATAATGATGATGATGATGATGATGATGATGATGATAATGATGATGATGATGTTTCCATTTCAATAATTTTCTATTTCCATACTTGAAGGAGAAAAAGACAATTCTTTGTGCTTTTTTCTTCCTCTAATTCATAAGATTTAAGGTAGAAATATAAAACAATGAAGGCGGTCAATTGAATACTACTACTACTAATGGTATTTATTCTCACATAATATGAAAGACACCCAACGTGCTATCAGAAATGAAACAATTATTTGAAAAAGGCAGCTTCCATTTTGTGTAGTCATATTTGTAATTTGTCCCCGGTTTAGCGTCAATGGAAGTAATTCCTTTATGCTAAGTTCAGTCCTCACTTTGGCAGTTAAACATGAAAAACATCCTCCAGTGAAGAGGTTAACATGATAACGTCCTCACTCTGTCCGTTAAACACGAATTGTCCTCGATAGAATATCATTTTTTTAAGTTCTAAAATTTTCATAAAATAAAAAACTGACATGATTTTCCTGTTTTTGTTTTTGTTTTTTGGAAAGACATTTAATCGTGTCTTAAAAGCATTACCCTAAAAAGGTGCCCTCGGAAGAAGGTGAAAAATCATTGTCCTCACATATGATATCCATACCAGTATGTGTGGGTGTGTGTGTGTGTTTTTTTTTTTTTAATGTCTTTTTATGTTCATGCCTTCTTCATGCATGCATGTTTCATGTTTTATTTGATGTACATAGTAAAAGTTCATTTGTATTATTTAGATGTTAATGTAAAATCATATTTTATATAATAATATTAACATGCAGATTATTTTATGTATTGATTTTGTTACTGTTTGTTATTGTTATTTTGTTATTGTTTGTGAAAAGCAATGGAGAAAATAAAACATCATTGAACAAAAAAATAAATATATAGCGTTGGTGTGGTGGAGATCAAAATTAAATGAGCCAGATTCTGGACTAACATCTTGACCGTTATCGTTATCATCCCCCCCCCCCCCCCGGGGCCCCCCTAAAAAAACAATTGCCCATTATGCCTTTGGCAGTGATGCGGATCCCCCCCCCCCCCAACAAAACAAAAACAAATGTTTTTGCTCATTACGCCACTGAGAATATTAGCATATGTGGCGATCAAGATGGCGCTGCAGTTCTTCATTATTCACAAAATCGAAACATTGAAAAGGCTATATACCATATATTCATACATGACTTGTGACTACAATTTTTTTAACTGTTTTGATCCGGGGGCAAAAAATAAAAATGATTAAAACTAATTGATGAAAATAGACTGGCTCGCTGGCCAAGCAGTAAGTCAAAAGTTTGTTCACGGTGAATGTAAAGTCTCTTATAATTACATTCTCCTCATTTTACGACAGGTAAATCAAAATACTCGTTCTATTTCAACGGGAAAGTCATCATGCCTCTTGAATGTCATGAAAATCCTTTGGTTATTTAGTACAATGTTGCCCTCTATAGACAAATCCTACACAATGAAACAAGTGTTAAAATTGGATTTGTTATACGAACGTTCGGGTTTTGACCAAAATTATTTGTGATTACCATACTACAGTGGCGATCCAGGATTCTCTAGCCGATTTTGGGGGCCTTAAGGGTTTTAAATAAGTTGTCGAGTGGGTACACTTAAGTGGCACCTTTAAAAAAAAATGTACGACAGTGATTGCGTTTGCCGGGGCTCGAGCCCCTATGCCAATGCAATTTAATTAATTTGTAATATTTTGCATATAAAATGGATGAAAAGATCCCCGACAAAGACAAGAATCCCCTAACCATTTCCTAATTATGTCGACTGCCATGCACCCTCAATGTTCTGTGCAGCAAAATTAGCGTAAAATGTTTATTACGGGGAAGCAAAATGGGGACGAGAGATTTACATTCCTTCCTACGAATTAAATCAGTTAATTAAATGAAAAAATATAACAGTGTAAAATAACATGATTTAAAGCAAAATCAAGTTAAACCTGAAATGTCATGGGGCGTAAGAATAAATATTCCTCCTCAAAGATCTGCAATGGCATGGATGAATTAAAGTCTTCGAAATTGTTGTTCACCCTCTTCGTTCACTTGGTACATTTATATCACATTGTAATCTGTTACGCATGTTTGAGACGTCACACTTTGTCTATTTAGGAGTTATCACTGCCAAAGTGGTAGAGGTGCTTAGTGAATACCTATTGTTTGCCCTCTTGAGAAGAATACTTCCATGTGTGTTTCAGAGAAGGTGTCGTCGGTGGATAAAAGAATAATGTTCACGAATACTTAATAGTGTTCATGAAAGTTTTCATGAAAGTTATATAATTATTAGTCATTTACAGATGTACAAGTGCTTTCTCCAAAACAATTTTTTCAAAAGGCCTTCTTTTTCTTTCCGCAACATGCTAATATTAGGTCATTATAAGCCCGCCCCCCCCCCCCCCCCCCACCTCCACCAAGTTTGGAGGGAAAAAGGGCTGTTTGATTTGCTCTGTAATCTCTGCCAATGCCTCTGCTAAACCAGCCATTGGTTTCTTTGATATGATATATTAAACGACCCCCACCTCGGCTTTTCAAAGCCCATAGAGATGAGACCTATAGATACGCTCGCCACTGCCGACTTCAAAGGGTATACCATGAATAATATGTCAATCGAGTTGTGAGTGCTAATGGCCCAAAATCGATTACCAACGATATGATATTGGATCTTATAAGGTCTTAAAAATATTATTGTGAGAAAAAAAATAAAAGTTCAGAATTGTTGTACGACTTTTTTTTTAAACCAGAAAATCACAATATAAAAATCTATGAAGGAAGAAAATGAATAGAATAGAGGGACTTTTTATGGAAAGGTTAGGACCGTCCTTTATGTGAAGAATATTATATCTTTTTGATACATGGCATTGTGAAAGCATTTCTATCGAGACGCTCGTGGTCGATTTATAAAATGAATCCAAATATTTTTATTTTGACTGACACATGAGGGCCGCTTTATAACTATGGCTAACAGATATGAATAGATATAATGGTTTATATTAAAGTATCATTTTCAAAAAGTAACAAGCCGCCGATCTTTTCTCTACTGTCATTATGTTTGACGATGTGCACAAGGTGATTTTTCAATAAAGTGGTTAAAAAGAACCTTGGATTTGTTTTTAAAAGTTGATAGTAATATAATATTATTAATGAAGCCTACCCTAATAACCGCAGCTCTATGTAAAAATTTCGTGTATGATGAAGAAATGACTGGCAAGGCTGTCAATATAAATTTTAAAAAAAATGTACTATGAATGGTAAGTAAAGAGCTCACCAAATTTATTGACTTAAATATTCTCAATAGTCCACATCAAACGAAATAGCCACTTTCCTTCCATAATCATCATGGAACACTTTGATTTGATCGACAGTACAGTGCGTCCCAGAAAAAACGAAACCGAGAAGTATCGATGTTTTATCATAACTTAATCACAACCATAATTAATGAATGATACATATTTGGAAAGCTTAGAGTCTCTTCTTTCAGTTGATGCTACTCAGATGATGCCGTAGCAAAAAGCAGATTTGACAAAAGACTTAACTCCGTTTCGTTGACAATCAGCCATGCATGAAGACTCTCGTCTACGGCTGATTGTCAACGAAACGGAGTTAAGTCTTTTGTTAATTTCGTTTATTGATACGGCAGGCAGCCAGTGAAAACGAATTCGTTTGTTAAAATTATGAAAATGTAAGGGCTACTTTAAACAAACAGAACTTTGTTATTCCTCGCTCATTTTTCCTGATTAAGGTGTCATATGAAAGGGCAGAAACTCAACTTTCTAGAAATGTGAATGTTTCTTCGAAATTCAGATACCGCCCGCCAAATGTCTTTTTGGTTTCCTTCCTTCAAATTGCTTTTAATCACTCATGCGTGAAATATGCATCATCTGAGTAGCATATTTCCAAATATGTATCATTCATTAATTATGGTTGTGATTAAGTTATGATAAAACATCGATACTTCTCGGTTTCGTTTTTTCTGGGACGCACTGTATACTGAACCATTGATTGGTACAGTGGTATCATTGATAGAATGATTGACGCCAATTGATGCTATGACATTATCATGTATAATTCATGCAAACATTGACGATGACGAAGGTTTTCGTCCAGATACACTAATTTATTTTCCATCGTCGATAATATAAGAGTACCTCGACTTCTAATGTAACCATACCTCGGATAACAGTCGTGACGTGTCCGGGATTTAGTGCAAACAAGTTGTGTTTGTTGCTTCGTTTTTTAAAGACACTGCTCAAGTTCGCATTATCATGTTAGTAGCTCATGGACTTGCGTAACATATCTTAAGTTTTGCTAAGGTACATCAAGACTTGAATTCAAACAAATTTATATCATTTTGAATTCAGATTAAGCTTGGTCGGTTCTCTTTTGGCATAAATCTCGCTGTGATTCTTCAGTATGTTTACCGACTTCAATATACTTCGAATGACTGTTGGTTGTCTGGCGGCTGCCGTCGGGATTCCAGGCAATATAGCCATCATCATCGTCTTTACTTGTCAGGGTATTAAAAATGCTACAGACATCACCTTCATCGCCCTTGCGGTTGTCGATCTCATCGCCAGTATCATCAACGGGATGAAGATCGTCATGGTCTTCTTTCACGATGAGCGCCCATGGGCATGCTACATTGAAGTCATTGCAGCGAGGTCGGGACTCTACGCCGGACTGTTTCTCACGATCTGGATTGCTGTTTACCGCTACCAAGCTATCTGTAAGCCATTTGATCGACGAATCGGACGACGAGCTGCCATCTTGATTTCTATCGGTTGCGCAATTATCGCCCTCGGTCTCCACGTCCCGTTCTTCTTCATCACGACCTCGATCAAACTCGGAAGAGAGTATGGATGCAATGTCTATGGCGATATACCATGGGGACGTGACGTATACGCCAAAACCCAAGCGATTGTATTTTGCGTTTCTGCCGTGGGTATTTCAGTTTTGTACATAAAGATTTACAAGTTTATTCGCGCAAGCCAGGTTATCCGTCAACAAATGACCACTGGATCTGCCTTTGTAAAAACCATATCGAATGCTGTAGCATCCAACAAGCAGAAAGCCCATAACGAATCTGCGTCGTATATTGAAGAGTCGTGTAAAACAAGAGCTATCCATCAGGCAAATGTGTCAAAACCTCTTAGTACCATCTCAAATACGACAAGGCCTTTTGTCACCAGCAAGATGAAAACCCAAGCTTCTTTGCCAGACGTCGAATCAGGTAAAACAAGAAGAGCTACACACCAACCCACCGATGATAAGAAAAAAGCATCATCAAGGAAGCTTAAGAACAACCAGTCGGACCATAAGACCACTCAGGTTGTCATCATCATCACCGTCATATTTTTCCTCCTCTGGCTCCCTAATATAGTCATCGATCAGATTCCTACTAATCAGCTCACCAGGATCCTTCTAGAAACACACAAAGGATCGTTCATCATCTATTTCTTCTACCAAATCAAGTATATCAGCCATATCACCAATGTATTTGTCTATATATTCACATATCGGCGATTTAGACAGACATGCTGTCAGCCATTCAATTGAAATAAAGATTCGATTTCATTTCATTTGTAAATAAAGTGAAATATACGAGTAGAGGTCTTGTTAATTATTTTGTTCTTAAACTGAAATAGCACAGGTATCCGGTAATGACATGAACATTTGATAAAGTTAATTTAAATGTTTTCTCCCTATCATTTTCCTCCTCCTTCTCATCATTCTACTTCTTCTTCTTCTTCTACTACTTCTTCTTCTTCTTCTTCTACTTCTTCTTCTTCTGTATGTTTAACTCTCCACATTCGGAGCGAATATCACTTATTCTGAAGATTTACAATTATGTTGTGATTTATATTGTTGTTTAGAAGAGGATGCATTATGCGGTATACTGTTGTACAGTCTGTACAGAGGTATCACAATTTCGTCAGTCGTAAATTTGTATAATTTCACTAAACAACTTAAGTGAAACATAAAATGCACAAATTGTTATAAACATGGTTAGTGGTTTAAAGGATTGTTTTAATATTACATTTAGTACCATGACAGTAGTTCTGAATGGCAGACGATGCCATCAACTTTATAAAAGAGCTCTTTGATTCGAAACCACAATGGGATGGAATGCCTCATTCCCTCCCCCCCCCCCCCCAACTTAATATATTGATATCTTTTCATTCAATAGTGACAAGAATGAATATATTTACAGTATCTTTACAGTGCACATGTCTTTTGTTGTAATAAATATAAAATAGATAATAGAGGCAATTAATTTAGTCTTTATAATTTGTGATTATTCAAAGCTATGTTGGCCAGGTTGTACAGTGCGTCCCAGAAAAAACGAAACCGAGAATCATCGATGTTTTATCATAACTTAATTACAATTATAATTAATAAATGACACATAATATTATTTGGAAAGCTTAGATCCTCCTCTTTCATTTGATGTAACTCATATGATGCATATTTCACGCATTAGCGATTAAAAGCAATTTGAAGAGAGGAAACCAAAAAGTCATTTGGCGGGCGGTATCTGAAGTTTAAAGGGAAAATTACATTTACAGAAATTTCAATTTCTCCCCTTTCATATGACACCTCAATCAGGAAAAATGAGCCAGGAATAACAAAGTTCCGTTTGTTTAAAGTAATGCTTGCATTTCCATAATTTGATCACCCATGCACAAAGAAGTCGAAAGACCTGATGCATGGCTGATCTTCAACGAAACGGAGTTAAGTCTTTTGTCAACTCTGTTTGATGCTACGGCAGGCAGCCAGTGAAAAAGAACTCGTTTGATCAAATTACGGAAATGCAAGCATTTTTTTAAACAAAGAGAACTTTGTTATTCCTGGTTCATTTTTCCCGATTGAGGTGTCATATGAAAGAACAGAATTTGAACTTTCTAGAAATGTAATTTTTCTCCTTGAAATTCAGATACCGCCCGCCAAATGACATTTTGGTGTCCTCTCTTCAAATTGCTTTTAATCACTCATGCGTGAAATATGCCTCACATGAGTTACATCAAATGAAAGAGGAGGATCTAAGCTTTCCAAATATGTGTCATTTATTAATTATAATTGCGATTAAGTTATAATAAAACATCGATAGTTTCGTTTTTTCTGGGACGCACTGTATATACCCCCTTGACATATCCGGATTTTTCTTACGAGTCCTTATGGATCTTTTACGGATCCTTACGATTTGGCAACTTTTACGACCGATTTAAGAGTTATTACAAGCTATTTACAAATTATTACGGATTATTACGATGTATTTACGGCAACATTCCACGATTGTTACGATTTGTCACGGTAACTACGAGCAACTTACGGGCATTTTACAACGAGTATTTACGAGTCCTTACGATTTTGCAGCTTCTATACCTTTCCCCAAATCGTAAAAATTACGTAACTATACACACACACGATACAATTGATGTTCCATAATAACAAAAATTAAATGAAATCGCCACTTTGAAGATACTATCATCATGTGGGCAGATTAAGATCATAAGTAAGCATACGTAAAGTATACGTTTTTATTCGTAAAGTACTCGTAAAGTGCTCGTAATAACTCTTAACAATCCGTAAAGCCATTGTAATCGTAAACAACACGTGAGCTTTCGTAATAATCCGTAAAGAAATCTGAAAGTAACCGTAAAAATCGTTTTAAAAAATTGTGACGAGTCATTTACGAGTTCTTGCGAGCAGTTCACAGATGGCTACGTGTTGTGGCGAGCGGTTTTATTTACGGACAAATCAATTCGTGGACAATCGTAAGAAGATTGTTGACATGTCAAAAAAATTGCCTCTCCTTTCACGGATCCTTATATAAGAGTGTCTGCGAGTTGTTGCGAGTTGTGACGAGTCATTTACGGATACCAACGAGTTTTTTTACGGATGCTTGCGACTGACTACGAGTTAGCGATCCGTTAGGACCAGGGGCGTCGCTAGACCTTCTTCAGTGGGGGGAGGGGGGGGGGGGTGTAGAGGCCAACGATTACCGACAAAACTAGCCACCAATTACCGAAAAAATTAAATGTCCAATATCTATAAATTCAACCCTAGGGCCGAAGGCTAAACTTTTTTTCCTATGGACTATCTATAGTACTTGCATATGCGCAAAATGGTCATTTTCCTCGACGACATAAATATACGAATTATTTCTTCAATTTAGTTAGCATCATAGCTATATATTTTAATGCAGGCGCGGAGCTAGGATCTTTTTTTAGGGAGGGGCGGTAGTGAGCAAGAGAATCATTTAAAAGCGCGCTCATTAGGGGGGTGTGGGTGATGGGCCTCCCGCGCGAAGCGCGGAAGCTTAGACGTTTCCTTAAATTATTAGGAAAAGAAGATGATTAATTGTACCGTTTTCGACTGGTAATCCTTGGCTGAATGAAGTCCTCCTTCCCCCTCCCGCGCAAAGCGCGAAAGCTTTGACGTTTTAAATTATTATAAAAAAGAAGACGATTTGCTGTACCGTTCTCGACTGTATATTCTTTTCTGAATTCAGTTCCCCCCCTCCCGCGCGAAGTGCGGAAGCTTTGACGTTTCATTAAATTATGAGAAAAAGCAGACGATTCGGTGTACTGTTCTCGACTCTTAATCCTTATCTGAATGAAGCTTCCCCCCTCCCGCGCGAAGCGCGGAAGTTTTGACGTTTCATTAAATTATTAGAGAAAGAAGACGATTCGTCGTACCGTTTTCGACTCTTAATAAGCCCTATTCATCTTAATTCAGTTTCCCCCTCTCGCGCGAAAGCTTTGACGTTTCCTCATATCATTAAAGAAAGAACACGATTCGTTGTACCATTTTCGACTCTAAATAAGCCCTATTAATTTTGTCTGAATTCAGACCCCCCCCCCCCCCCCTCTCGCGCGAAGCGCGGAAGCTTTGACGTTTCCTTAAATTATTAGACAAAGAAGACGATTCGTCGTACCGTTCTCGACTCTTATTAAGCCCTATTCATCTGAATTCAGTTTCCCCCCTCTCGCGCGAAGCGCGAAAGCTTTGACGTTTCCTCAAATTATTAGAGAAAGAACACGATTCGTTGTACCGTTTTCGACTCTAAATAAGCCCTATTAATTTTGTCTGAATTCAGTTTCCCCCTCTCGCACAAAGCGCGGAAGCTTTGACGTTTCCTTAAATTAATAGAGAAAGAAGACGATTTTAGTTGTACCGTTCTCGACTCGTCTAAATGAAGTTTCCCCTTCCGCGCGAAGCGCGGAATTTTTGGCGTTTCCTCACGATATAAAGAAAGGAAGACGATTCGTCGTACCGTTGTTGACTCTTAAACTTTGTTTGAATTTAGTTTCCCCGAAAATTTTAAACCTCTGATTTCTTTAGCTGATATTACAGGAAAGTGAAACTTCGAGAAAAAACAAGTATTGTAGTTGTAGTCATTCTCGAAGTCGTCACAGCGGATAAGAAGTCACAGTTCGTAGGGAAAAAAACTTGTCGGGCGACCGACAATATACATCTCACCGACTTCAAACTTCTGCATTGATATAGTACACGAGGATCGAGCAAGAATACCGACACAGCTGACCCGACACAGCAACATATTTACCCGTGTTTTTCTTGCTCCCTCGACAAGACGACTCCACCCAATAACCCCCTTCTCTCTTTTACTCCCACTCCTCCTCTCTCAGACTCTTACCTCCCCTCTCTCTCCTCTCTTTCATCCCCCGTTTCTTTTGTTTCCCTTTCACTCTTTTTTCTTTTGTTTTCCTCTTCTTTCTTTTCTTTCTTTTCCTTTCTTTCCTCTCCTCCCTCTTTTTCTTTTTTTCTCTTTCTTTCTTCTCTTTTCTCTCCTTTCTTTTCCTTTCTTTCCTTTCTTTTCCTTTCTTTCTTTTCTTTTCCTTTTCTTTTTTTTTTCTTTCCCTTTCCCTCTCTTTTTTCCCTCCCTTTTCCCCCCTATCTTTTTTCCCTCTCTTTTTTTCCCTCCCCCTTTTCTCTTTTTCCCGACGGTAGCGAAATTTTACCGACAATATCCTGAGATACACCCCCCACCCCCCCCCCCCCCTTTGGCGACGCCCCTGGTTAGGACTAGTAATAAAAATCCGTGTACTGTGTATGTGAAGGGGGTATTAATGACAACATTTCAACATTTGCAGAGAGATTGGTTCTGTATATGATAAATGTGCATACAGGTAGCGCTATGCACCGTCGTAGAAAACCACACGCGGCACATGCCCAAACTGTTTTAACACCTGACGAGGCAGATATTGGTTTGGCATTCATGGATACACTTTATTACGAAATACAATATTCAATTGTAAGTTATGAAGAAATTAGGGGGGGGGGAACTACATTCTCCTTTCCGCTCCTCCTTTTCACGATCCCTTTACGAATGTGAATATTCATCGGTGAATATTATTTTGGTATTGAATTTGATTTGCACTACAATGGACCTCAATAATTATCACTTACACTGTCTAACGAGTCGTCTTTTGGTTAACAAAATCTATCGGATGATAAGACTCTTTTTAAATGCTAACGTGCACGCTGTTATGAAGTGCAAAGGCAATTTAGCAAGTCGATATTCAATTTTTGCATACAAGACATACAAGTACATCAACACAGTGGTGGGGGACCGAGAAAGGGAGAGAGCATGGAAAGGGGAGGGATGAGAGAGATTGCTACATACAGGGAAAAAAGAGGTGAAGAGATGAGGGAGAGATAGATTACGAGAGAGGGTGAAGAGGGATAGAGAGAGAGATAGAGAGAGAGCGAGCGAGAGAGAGAGAGAGAGAGAGAGGAAAGAATATAGAATACACACGCTATCTATTTTCTCTCTTAATTACATTTCTTAATTTTATTCTCTTTCATTGCATTTGTTGTTTCTCCGCTCCTACACTATTCTTCTTGTTATTCACCTCCCTTCGCCTCTGCACCCCTCCCTAACATTTCCCAGCAACTCGGGACGGATTAAGCGGACACCACAGTGAGTCAGTCCAAGAAGCTTTCTGGTCCTCCGGTGCTGGGCAAGTGACCGAGAGCAATGGTCAACCAATATAATCAAAGGAGACATCCATATTATTACTACATGTACATAGCAGCTGTCAGTTATTCAGTTGATCCAAAATTATGTTGTCTATTGAAACGATATGGATGGAATATTTGGAGTTCGGGACCAAAGTTCGAATCCATCCCATTACTATCGTTTAGCTTATGTTTATCTTTTTGATACAATTTATGTTCCATAATAAAAGTTTTGGAATGAAATCGCCACTTTGAAGATACTATCATCGCGTGGGCAGATTAAGATCATTTGTACCGAAGACGAATACAGGATGGTTTGTGCTCATGAAAGTTATATAATTATTATTCATTTCTGCACCGACGGTGTACATTTTATGATACACAGGTGGAAGTATTCTTTTCAAGAGGAAGAAACAAAATGTATTCTAGAAGCACCTTGATCACTTTGGCATTGATTATTCTGAAAGGCACGAAGTGGAACCTCTCCAAATGTAAAAGATCTATTAAGGATATTGGGGGTCATTTGAATACTTGAATTTCTCCGAACTGGTCTATACAGATCACATTAAATACTATACGACTTTGTTTGGAGTGATGACGAAAAGTAGGGGTGTAACGTAATAACATCAGGGTTTTGTGTTCTTACCGTTTGAGCTTTGAGACATTGCACAATCCACAACAAATTTCAGATTGCGACATACTGATTTTGTAATAACATTTGCGTTTTTCATAGTCATAGCGATGGTATTGTCGTCATGCATATAGCCTTCTCCGATAATATGATTTGCATTTCCAGAGCGGGACTGCGCCTTTCGCGGAATGAAATCAAAGCAGAAGCTGAGAACGCCAAGATTTATGACTTGATCAAAATCTGATTTCATCCTTCATTAATTTTCAGGACACTTCTCACCAACTAACCGCTAGTAGTACTGGTCGTTAACACCTCAAGTCTAAGGTGTGAACTGTGTTCCTTTGTAGCATCTCCGTGGTCCATGGTAGCTGCTACCAAGTTACTGTCACAGCTGTCTGAAGGCGATTCCTCATGTTATCCTGAACTGTATTCTCCTGTAATAGAAAATTATGCCGTTACAATATGATCATAATGGTAAAATAAAAAATTTGAGGTAAAAAGTTGGGTTAGAACAAAAAACAATGTTGTATCGACCACTGGCCAATTATAGGTCCCGAATGTGCATGTGTTAAAGGGATAGTTGAGTTCTGTTTTTCAGACCGCAAATGCCTTCAAAGTGCATGGTTATTGCTCTTATTCTTATCTATGACATTTCTTGTGCACTTTTTTAACCTAAAATGCTATGAAGGTAATTTTAGACCCCAAAAATGTGTGAAATTTATCCAATACGAGCATACCAATTCAGCTCCACTTTAAAAAAAAACACGGTGACCGTTAATTAATTATAAACAAAATAACAATACATGGGCCAGCAAGTTTTGCGTAATATAAAATAACAAGAAAATGCCAACAAAATAGCCAACATCGGCATTGGCTGAAATACGACGTAAAAGGCGTTATTTCGTTTTTTCCAACGGTTTTCTCAAATTTTTCAAAATATCTAATATTTGTGGTGGTACACAAGTATTAGAAATCGTTATATTTCAGCCGTCTCTGGACAGATTTTGATCAAACAAAGATGATTTTGTCATTTGAATATTATGTTCTTTCAAATTTGACACTCAGTTTATCTCACAAAAAAATATTTTGTGTAGCGCCCTCTGCAACAAAACTCAACTATCCCTTTAACCTTTCAGCAGAATACCCACCAAAAATGTATGACGTTATACCAATATTTTTCTTTTCATTTTTTCCTTAGTTACCGTTTCACCTTTTTTTTTTAAACTAGGAAATATCATTTAAGAACCTCAGGATATATTACGGCTTGGTATCGGCGGCAAATTTTCACTTACTCCAAAGTCCACCCACAAAGCATTCCTTGCTGTCTTTGTCTCGAAGAACCTGCCAACTTTGACTCGGCTCCAGGAAGTATGAGTGGGTAATCTTGCAATACGGGGGCATAGAACCCGCACCCTTCTTTTATTTGATTCGGATCGCCTAACCACAGAACCTCATCATAACTTGGCTAGACTACAAGTTTTATATCAGTGAGTCAGCTATATGCATACTGACTCAGCCTCTAGCACGCACTATCTGGCATTAGGCATGTTAGGCGGCCATGGAATACGTACTTCCTGACTTCCAATGCAAGCACTCCTCTCAATTTCCAGCGAGGCTCTTCTTCTTTTTCCATAATTCCCCCCCCCCCCTCCCCCCTACATAAAGGGATCGTCTCATAAGCTAAATCTAAAGAGACCTCTGAAAACATGTTAGTATTGACAATATTTGAACCAGGCTGTGTTGGAAATATTTGTTTAAAAATTAAAACATAAAGCATTGCAAAAAATATAAAAATTAAAAAACGGAAAGAAACAAAAACTCAACAAAAAACTAATTAAAACAAAACCTGAACAAAAAACCCACATGATTAATATAAACGGAAGATTCTCCAATCAGGGATATCGTTATTATCCATGTAGACAAATATCAAATGACACGATCGCAAAGACTTTCAAGAAATCAACGCGAGGGAAATTTCAATATACCCTATTGTATTGCCAATAAGAATCATGTTTGATTACTGTGTACGTCATTAGCCGTGTTCACACGATGGCAATTTTGGTCGGCATTAAAGTCGTGTTTAGAGCTAGTCGGCGTAAGTATAAGGTCGGTCTATATAGGTCGGCGTAGTGACCGTCGATCTGAACGATTGTCGTGTTAGCTACGCCAAACTTTACGCAGACTGACTCACTCCTAAGTCCTAAATTATTACAGGAGTAACGCGCTTACACGACTAGAGGGTATAGTTGACTATGTGGACGCTCTCACCTGGCACTCGGAGTATCTGTGACCTTTCGAAAATGAAAATTAGATTTCGCGCGGTTTAGATGTGGAAGTTGGGTTGAGGGCGCCACCACTTCCGGAAGTTACGCCGAGTAAGACTGGGACGGTGGAAGGCCGTGTTAACTTGATCGTGGCAAGTTAGTCCGAGTAAGACTAATAGCGTATGGACAGCTAATGGTTTAAGTCAAATATTAATAGAATATTTATTGATGTAGAGTTAAGATTAACGCCTACTAAGACAGCCCCGTCTGAACATGGCTGTGGTGATGTTGTGCACAATAAGGCTACTGTACAGCCCAAGGTTGATTTCCCGAAAGTCTTTGTGATCGTATAGAGTTCACTGTGAGTACCTAAATTCACCTTTTTAAAATACGTCACCAGGGACTTGTTTTAGAGCTCAGGGAATTAATCCGACCTTGACCTGATATGAAAAGAGTCATTATGCACCAGTCATGGAAAGTCTTCTCGATCGAGAAATACGCAACTATTCTAAAGCGTCATCGGATAGAAGACACACTCGGTCAGGGGCGTATTCAGGATTGTCAGAAGGACGAGGGGCAGTGGCGGAACCAGGGGGTGGACTCCCTCCCCTGGGAAAAAACATGTAAAAATACGTTAATTTTACCTTTATTTGGGGACGGACCCCCTCCCCTGGTGCTCAAGGGGGGGGGGATTTTCAAATTTCGGGGCAACCCCCCCCCCTTCCATCTTATTCACCGGCCGGCTGTTTCGCCGCTAAATATTTTCTTACGAAATGGGCGCCCTCTTTAGCCCCCTCCCCTGCCGCCAGCCGGATCCGCCCCGGGGGGGGGGGGGGGGGGGGTTGATAGTTTTTAAAACATCAGAGGTCCTATCAACCGGGAAAGCCGAGGGAGCATATTGTGACACATCATAGTCAAATATCAGAAACGGACTCCGCATTCCCCCCGACATTTCTAATTAATTTCTAATTAATAGGGAAAAAGTAAACAAACAAAACAATTTCATTAAAATCGGATGAAAAAAAGAAAGTTATGGAATTCCAAAGTTTCGCATAACTTCATAAAAAAGTAATATGTATCACATTATTCAAATAGGCTGTAGGCAATTTAGCGTGTTGATGATGTCATCCACTCACTTCTCTCTATCTGCTTTGTACATAAAATTAACGAAATAACACTTTCTGCTCTGGGAATGTAAAACATGGCTTGAATCCTAATGGAATAAGTGCAAAATCGCCATTACTTTAACTTATTGTAATCTGAAGGAAATCCCTTAACTAAATGTGTCCAAGAAAAAGAGAAACTTGAACTTTTTATAAACAGAATAGTGGGGAATCGTGAAAGGATGACATCATCGATCCACTCATATTGTATACAGCCCATGTGATATATTTCACTGTTTCATTAATATAAGTTACTCGGAATTCTTATTTTCGACCGATTTTGATGAAACTTTCAACGTTTTGTTTGTTCATGTTATTTCTATTTATTCCATTCAACTTGAAATATGGATTGGACTAACCCTTTAAACCTATTATTCATGTAGAAATATATGATATTCTTCGATAACGCAAAGTACGAACTTTGAAGATGATCCCTGAAGTTTAGAAGGAGAAGGAAAAAAAACATGGCCCGTACTCGAGTCGCCAAACTTGTGGATATGCACCGATCAAAACACTGTCCCTAGCTCCTCCTCGCTACGTAAGCGGAAACGTTTTCATTACTGCTGCCTGGCAATTTAGGGACCAAGAGCTCACTACATGCACAGCTAGTCAGTTGAAAGGGAGAAAATGGTCATTGCCTTCGTCAATTCTAATGATATTTGTTCGAACATAATGTGATTTTGATATTCCCGATCTGGACAATTTACATTCACGCATATGTTATCATTGGATATTATACTTGATAACCACAAGGATTGTGAGTTTGTATATTGGACGTGGATAACCTTCAATCTGTCTCCTAGATTTGACTCCGATATTTGGAAAATGGAATCATAGATATTTTTAAAAGAGAGGTAAGAATTCCATGGGGTAATTATATTTTTGTTTTTCTTACTTATTTTCAAGCCAATTTGTCTTTAAAATTATTCTACCGTCACAATGTAAGGGTAGATTTTTAAGTATATACATGTATAACCTTTTATGGAATATACGCCAACTCCCTTTTACTTTTCTGCTTAATACACAATTCTAATGCTGCAATAATGAATGTGTAAAATTCGTTGAAATGATTACTTTACCATAAACAAATAATCAATGTCAATCATTTAATTCATAGATAATAATGATGCACGCTTTAATTTTTTTATTTAAATATTGTTTCCGTGGCAACGATATGTCATTTTAAGCAGAAAACTTGGGAGGTTGTTTTAGTATATTCAGTATTAAAAAAAGGGCGAAAATATGAGGGGGAAATACCGCCAATAAGGGTCGATATATCATAGCACATTTAGGCCCAAATCTTGTGAGTTAGCCTAAATGTGTAGTAAAAGGGCGTAACATGACTTAATTTGGGCACAATATTGCCTAAAGTTGGTCGGACACGTAATTGCGCGTATGATTGTGTTATACAGTTCGAACTCAGTATCTTTAGAAGTGAACCTAAAATTGTTCCTCTTGGTTTTTGGCATTCTGTCAGCAACTGTTTTAATTCGCTGCATTATCTTTTATCACTATCAAGATTTATATCATCGACCAAGCCCATGATTATAAAAGATAACAAATATTTGACACAGCCCATCCCCCCCCCCCCCCCGCGAAACTCAAACAAATGTCATACAACAAATCGTCCTTTTTCCATTTAATGACAAAGACACGGATTATCTCTTTACCTTTTTTGATGGAAGGTTGATATAGAGAAAAATAGAAAAAAATGACAAAATATTGGTAAATATGGATACACATACTGCGGACGTGGGAGAAAATGTGGGAGGATACACGTGGAATAATGATGTCCTCAATACTTTTTTTAACCAATCATGATGCGAACATTACGTGTATATTAATGTTCATTATATTAAAATTGTACAATCCTGAGAAACATGTTGTTCGTGTTCTTTGGCATTGTTTAGTTGCTCATAAACTGATAGAGTTTGAAAATTATCTTTCCAATAACTAGATCCCACATATTTAATCGCAACTTTGAGGGCGGGGGAGTTGGGCAATTCGAAATATTAATATATGTGCTGTTTTAAAAATCTAAATCAATACGCATATCTATCACACTATTTTCTAGTAGGCCTATGAAGTCCCTTTTCAAAAGGGGATTGGAAATATATTCTGGCACTGCACTAAATAATTGGGGGAAGATGAAGGAGAGTTGGCAACTCCTCGACTTCTTCCCTGAGTCATTGTTCCAAGTGATTAGCTGTTCTTCTATTGTTCGCTGCTGTCTCTTTATGGTCGTCCAGCGGCGATTCCACCGGGGGGGGGGGGGGGCACCGGGGGCACGTGTCACCCGGCCAAACAAAAAATGAGGGAGGTGAGGGGGAAATGAGAATCAAGGGGCTGATTTTCTTTTCTTTTTTCTTGTCACAGAAACTTGTGGACTTGTGCCCCCCCCCCCCACCCCCCACCCCCCCCCCCACCCCTTCACTTCCGAGACCCCTGCATGGATCCGCCAATGAGCATATGCAAAGTGGTTAACCGAATGATATCCTTTCGGGAAGGAAATAGAGGAAGGGTGAGGTCACATTTTTCATACTTTGTAACTTTTATTACTCAGTAAGGGGCAAAAAGAAGGGGAACAAAATAACTTTTAGAATTTCATTTGAGGGTCGAAGAAAATACTTGTAGGGTGGAATTCAGCAGGCATGTATTGAACAATGAGTATTGTGGATCTGTATTTTTTCTTCTGTCTTTCCTTCTTTGCCTCTCTCGTTTTCTCGTTCTTTCTTTCTTTATTTCAATCTGTTTTTTTCTTTTTCTTTCTTTGTAAGCGAAATTTTATGATAAACTATGTATTGTTTATCATTAATTTTTTCACAGGACTTTTCACAGTAATTTGATCTTTTGTGGCAATGTTAGTGGTAACCAGCGGCGTAATTAGAAAAGAGGCTATATAGGTCCTATAATAATGAAACAAAAATAGGATTCGAAAGTACATAAAGAAGATGGATCGAATTTAATCATTAGAAAAGAACAATAACTTTTAGTGAATAAGTGACATGGGTGAAAAAAGCTTGAAAAGGAAAGCCCTTTTCTTTTTCTTTTCTTTCTCGACATCGACAACGTTCCCCTTAATTTGATAACGGTTTTTAAAAAAACGAAACAAAATAATAAAACCCGCATTTCATCCAGGAACACAAATTCAAACACGAGGGTAGTGGATTTAAGACGTTGGATAAGAAATTATCAAATTATTACATCAATAAAATAAATTTAATAAGGAACACATGAACTTGATCATTGACAAAATACGGCAAATTTCAATAAGCTTGATCCCGTTTACACCGATTTGTATAGTACCTGTTATCTCTTCTAATCTAAAGTTGAATGTACTTTTTAGAGGAAAAGCAATTACCGTTAAAATGATATGGATTTTAGTTGTGCCTGGTAATACTGTTTATATGCAGGAAGTAACAAGCGGATTTTGGTAATAAAACTGTCATCAAAATTGTCGATCAACACGAAAAGGTTGAATATTCTGAAATCACAATCGCTCTTCACATGTCAACTTTGTAGTATCTACATATCAATTATGATATTATTTCACTCTAATACGATATTAATTAATATTAGTGTTCTAAATAATAAAATGAATAAAGGACTAATGACAAACACGGAATAACGTAGAGACATACAAGCACATTAAAGTTTGAGGAATTAATGTCTCTCGATGGAGAAAAAATGACACGGATTGAGGGGGTTAGGGTATGATGGGGAGGGAGGGGGTTGGTGAGAGCTGGCTGAGGAACATGTCGGTTGCTAGCATTCAAATACTAGTGAGGATATGTCAAATGACGGATGGAGATTAATTTCATGCTTATGTGGGGGTGTTTCTTTTCCTCCCCAAGCTCCCATTCCCAGGGCGGATTTTCCTCTCTTCCTTCCTTCTTCTTCTTCTTCTTGTTTTTATTTCAGAAAATACATGTACAGTGTACGTGTGAAGGCAAAGCGTGTCCATATATTGTCGGGGTTCTGTTCCTTTTACTTGAGATGTTTTGATTTTTCCCCTTGCCAGACGTTTTTATTTGATATACTACTTGGTGTTACAGCTATAGGGTTGAGTTTTCTTGGGGTAATGTTATGTGAATAAGCCGAAAAATCACAACGGCTTACCCGTTTTATGAACGTTGCAATGTTCGCGTATTCACTGAAATCTGTCATACGTGAATCATAATGACATATTACACTTATCAGAAGAAGAAAAAAGTTAGCGAGCCTCCATATCTGAACGAGGTTTAGGGTTAAGGTTAGCTACGGTCATGGTAGTATTCGGTCCAGGGTCGAGGAGTCAGGAATGTGGTTATAGCGTTCGAATGTGAATTGTTTGCAATACAAAGTCATGTACTATAACCGGAGTATCTGTCGCCGGAGTGTCGTTCGGGGATCCTATTTGTCATATGTTCTTAATAACAGGTGTGCCCCAATCCAGTGACCTTGTTTCTCCTGCAAGCCTATTCCCCCGAAACTTGCCTCTTCAGTTTGAACAGAGTCATGACAATTTTACATAACGCTGAAAAATATAAACACGTCATATGTGCATTTTTCGACTTTTATTTCGAACTAGCCAAAAAACCTGCATTATTTTTATTGCAAAAACCATTTTATCATTCAAATGACATTTCTAATACATGTAGTATGCCCGTATCTTAATTTTTTTTTTAAATCAAAACTAATTTAATAGTTTAATATTTCATTAAAACTAATCGTTAAATCGAAGACCTGAAGTGAATGATTACTGCATAAATTTGGTGAAATATTCGATATGAAGGAAATGGGTGACCAATTATACTTTAGAAATGATAATCTCGTATTTGAGACTTTCGGGGGCAGGATGTTAAGAATTTTTTGGAGAAGGATTAAAACAAGATAGGCAGGAAAGACAACTAATATAAGATCGAATTAGGATCAATTCATCATCTGCCAGAATTCTATTTAACTTAGAAAAAAGAGAATGAATCAAAAACAAAAATTTGACGAATATATTTTTTTGTAGGATGTCAACAAAATATTATGTTAGGTGAATAATTGTATCAGAATTGAATTAAAACATTCAGAATCCTTTTTCTCGTCAAAGATAAAGGTCGACTACAAATTGGTACGAGGGAGACTTGTTGAAGTAAATGTAGATAATATGCAGACGATTCTTAGATCTGAGAGACTGGATGTATAGACGGGGGCTTAGCTCATATTCCTTTTTACAAATCATATATTTGGTATGCCGCACCAGGATGCGACACACGTATATTTGGACGGGGAACGTCTTCCGAAAAGCTCTCCAATATTTCATCACTGGTCTCCCCCATGGCCTCCTTTCCATATACACCCGGCAAAATGATAAGGTGTTCTTTATATACATAGACGGATCCAGAGGGGAGGTCAAGGGGTCCGGACCCCCCCCCCCCCCCCCCCTCCATCTCCCTGTCGCTTTCCCCTTATATGCTCGTCAGAGGTTTGGGACTGTAAATAAACACCTCAAATCGGGAAATGTTTTGTGGGGAACTGAATCCTCCACCCCCTATACAAAATTTTACACCCGCCCCTTTATAATCACAGCAGCAGAAAAGCTAGTCTGTGATATCTCACCGTTTTAAATGATTTCATGTATATTTGCGTCATTGAGCTACAAATACATAAGTTATAATTATGCTGGTCGTAGTAGCTCAATTTAGGGGTGAATCCAACGAAAAGTTGAAATGGGGAGCATAATTTGCTAATGTGTAAGCCTATTCAAGTTTTAACATGGCACGGGCCGACCCCCCCCCCCCCCCCATCTTCCGCTCCTTGGTCCAAAATGATCGAGGTTCGGACTCTTGCCACTCTGGCCACGGGGTGAAGCTAGGGAGCGGGTTTAAAAAGCGCAGCAGACCAAATCGAGAGTTAATTAGCCCCCTAATCATCTAACTCGCATATTCCTGATTAGATTAGGACCTTTGACCCCGGCGGCTGACGAGCCATGTACCAAGACCCTGGCATGGCCATCGTGATATTCAATCTGTAATATGTAGCTTGAATCATTCGAGGAAAATATGAGTGGAATGCTTAGAAATCACTGGCATCATTTTCTGCTTTCCTAATTCAACATGTCTGAAATAGCTCATGTGTTCTTCCACGAACTTAGAAGAACTTTGGAATGACTCGAATCGTCGACACTACGACGTCCACTTTCATATTTTACATTAATTATTAAAGCAAGATATCATTTTCTATAACCTGCAGAGAATCATAAAGAGATTTATAAAGCCTAAGAAGCTCCATGTTTTCTCCAAATCGAGTAACTTTATCGGTGATATAATGTGAAGGAGGTATAACCTTCTATTTTAAATTTAACAAAAAAAGAAGCTTCTCTACAAAATGAGTTACACAAGTTATATTTGCGGAAACCATTTACAATTCTTTCATTAATTATTTTCTACCGACGTGTTCGTGAAGTGACGCTACCGTCGAACAAATCTGTCGGCGAAGATGTCAAAGTTTTTACTCTTGAAAAATATTGAATTAGTTTGAGCGAAATATTATCACTTTTTTGCACCCACTGACTAAAATAAATTCTTAATTGAAGATGCTATGAAATGTAACTAATAGCAATGTGGTGTTTTTTGTTTTAATTGCCCATCATTATGTTTCATTGGTATACTACGTGGATATACCTCCCAATGAAATGTGCTTGAATCGTTGAAATAACTACGTTTACTTGGATTTCTTTTTATTATCTATAAAGTACCATTATTCATATCGCCACGGGCCCGGTTACACACACATTCCATGAGTTTACACGAAGCGAAAGGTATCTTGTGCAACAGTACGATGATGACAAGATCCATGCACTTGGTTTAACCTATCATCTACCTTTAGTTGTAACTTTCCCGGTCCCTATCTCCTTGGTAGACTCCTTATATCCTCTTCAAATTACAAGTGATGACCCGCCTATAAGAGCAATAATAGGAACTAAAATACTAACCCGCAGGGCCAATCAACCTATGTCGGTTAACTGGGTGTGTTTTTCGAAATTGAATAAAGAAAATGTATGCTGGTCTTCGTCATAATTATGTAATTCTATTAAGTAGTAATAACGTTTAATTTCATTGTATAATCATCGCTTAACGATTAATATATACTTTCTATTTTTAACAGTTATGACAGCGAATAGGCTACTGGGGAGACTGCCTGGGTATCTAGTTATTCACGCTCTTGGTATTGTAAGAAACCACATGTTTGGTGGCGGATGAAGGACACAGGAGGGGGGCATGAGCCCAAACCCCGTAAACTCCAAACTGGCAATATTATTCCACTGAAAACGTTTGCAAAGATTTGTACACGACCCCTCTGGTCAAGTTTGAATTTTTGTCAGAATGTTTTTGGACTTGAAATTGTACACGTTTCTTTCCTACAGGAAAAGAATACCACCCCTCCTCCCCCCTTCCCGCCTGAAAACCTTTGATCTGCCAACGATTGCTGGTTGTATATAAATTAGCAAGGATGGCATTCGATCATCATACTAAGTTAATGTTTTCCTACTTATGGAAATTCTTTCTAAGCAAAAGTCACTTCCATCATTGTCTCTGGAGACACAACATGAAGGAGGATCCCTACAGAGGGAAAAGAATTGGGGTATTTTTAAAAACAGAATAACACAACCCAAACATTTTGCCCGCCTTACTGCGTGATACAGATAACCCAAGTCAAACTTCATAATCATCCCTTCGTCTGTTGATTTAATCCCTCCAAATACCGTCTGGCCTTGTGGCCCGGGAATGGAATACTTTGTCGAATTTTCTCGACTCAAAATATCTTCCTGCCTTTTCGTCACCAGACTATAGTTAGAACTAGTGGCGTAGCATGGGTCAAGCAAGTTAGGGGGCATTGGTGGGTGGGGGAGGGGAAGTTTGACGGATGAAACGAAAGAGAACGATGTCATATTCATAGAGTGTAGGTGGGGAGGTTTTTGTTGGGGACTATAGATAGGAAAGTCTTGTCACGTTGCCTTTTCCTATCCTTTCTCACTCTCTCTTCTCGTCATTTGATGAGGGGGGGGGGGGGTGGGGCTGCACGTGCCCCGTGTCCCCTGTACTTACTCCATTGGTTTAGACATGATGTTATGATCCTTTCATACTCTGCCTTAACTTTGTTTGGCTCAAATCATGCATCTCAACCTGGAATATTATCCTAAAATTGTTTGGATATGACGATTTTAATACCTGACAGCTCTTTGTTCTCACGAGCCATCATCAGGGAAGTGTTTCTATCATCAGACACAGGAAGGAAGATGTGATTTAACAGACAAGTTACCAAGACGAACCAAACTCACCTCTGACAAATGACAATTTGCGCATTTTTAGAAATTCCTTTTCATAACACAAACTTAAAATACTCGCGCTGTAGTTATTACTATCATTTTGCAAAGAATGTCAGCGGTTAGTAATAGGATATGGATCGTTAAATCAATATTTTTCTGTTGTATCTACACCCTTGTCTCCGTTGCGACCTAACGTGTACGTTTACGACAAATATTGAGCTTCATCTTAATTCTTTTATTTATTTGTTGCATTGTTTTTGTTTACTTCTCGCGATTATTGTAGTTTCCCATGTATTCTTTTGTCGATAGTTAGATGACCACAATTCCATTATTTGTTAAAATTCCTTCTTAATTTCTTTTCTCATTTCATGGAATACTTATTCGTTGCAACTTTTTGTCATGTTTGAATATATCATTAAACTTTATCCGCCGGTAATGAACTACAAACAAACTACTTCTACTTGAAAAATATACGTCAACATAAGGTCTACACTGTGAAAAGGTTGGCCAATATTTTCCAACACTTTGCACAACGTTGTGCCAATAGTCAACCCAACCATCTATTGGGCAATATTTTCGTATTTTGCCCAACAGTTGGTCAAGATTTTCGCAACAAGTGGGCTACCGTAGTCGGGCAGTTGAAGGGTCATATCTTTGCCCAAATTTTGGTCAAAATACGAAACAATTATGCACGTGTGAAGTAGGTTACTTACGTTTACCAATACCACTGGGCAAAATGTTGCCCAATAGATGGTTGGGTTGACTATTGGCACAACGTTGGGCAAAGTGTTGAAAAATATTGCCCAACCTTTTCAGTGTACCTTTAGCACTGAGCCCAGGGGCGTCGCCAAAGGGGGGGTGTGGGGGGGTGCGACACCCCCCCACCTGTCGGGATTTTGTCGGTAAAATCGCGCTGCCGTCGGGAAAAAAGAGAAAAGGGGGAGGGGAAAAAAAGAGGGAAAGGGAAAGAAAGGAAAAAAGAAAAGGAAAAGAAAAGAAAGAAAGGAAAAGAAAGGAAAGAAAGGAAAAGAAAGGAAAGAAAAGAGAAGAAAGAGAGAGAAAAAAGAAAAAGAGGGAAGAGAGGAAAGAAAGGAAAAGAAAGAAAAGAAGGAAAAGTAAAAAAAAAAAAGTAAAAGGGAAACAAAAGAAACGGGGGATGAAAGAGAGGAGAGAGAGGGGAGGTAAGAGCCTGAGAGAAGAGGAGTGGGAGTAAAAGAGAGAAGGGGGTTGTTGGGTGGATCGAGTCGTCGCGTCGAGGGAGCAAGAAATACACGGTCAAATATGTTGCTGTGTCGGGTCAGCTGTGTCGGTATTCTAGCTCGATCCTCGTGTACTAATATCAACGCAGAAGTTTGAAGTCGGTGAGATGTATATTGTCGGTCGGCCGACAAGTTTTTTTCCCTACGAACTGTGACTTTTTATCCGCTGTGAAGACTTCGAGAGTGACTACAGCTACAATACTTGTATTTTCTCGAAGTTTCACTTTCCTATAATATCAGCTAAAGAAATCAGAGGTTTAAAATTTTCGGGGAAACTAAATTCAAACAAGGTTTAAGAGTCAACAACGGTACGACGAATCGTTTTCCTTTCTCTATATTGTGATGAAACGCCAAAGATTCCGCGCTTCGCGCGGTAGGGGAAAACTTAATTTAGACGAGTCGAGAACGGTACAACGAATCGTCTTCTTTCTCTAATAATTTAATGAAACGCCAAAACTTCCGCGCTTCGCGCGGGAGGGGGAGAACTGAATTCAGATAAGGATTAAGAATAAAAAACAGTACGCCGAATCGTCTGCTTTTTTCTCATAATTTAATGAAACGTCAAAGGATTAAGAGTCGAGCACTGTTCAACGAATCGTCTACTTTCTCTAATAATTTAATGAAACGCCAAAACTTCCGCGCTTTGCGCGGTAGGGGGAGAACTGAATAGAGTCGAAAACAGTACACCGAATCGTCTGCTTTTTTCTCATAATTTAATGAAACGTCAAAGGATTAAGAGTCGAGCACGGTTCAACGAATCGTCTACTTTCTCTAATAATTTAATGAAACGCAAAAATTTCCGCGCTTCGCGCGGGAAGGGGGAACTGAATTCAGATAAGGATTCAGAGTCGACAGTACACCGAATCGTCCACTTTTTTCTCATAATTTAATGAAACGTCAAAGGATTAAGAGTCGAGCACGGTTCAACGAATCGTCTACTTTCTCTAATAATTTAATGAATCGCAAAAATTTCAGCGCTTCGCGCGGGAAGGGGGAACTGAATTCAGATAAGGATTCAGAGTCGACAGTACACCGAATCGTCCACTTTTTTCTCATAATTTAATGAAACGTCAAAGCTTCCGCGCTTCGCGCGCGAGGGGGAGAAACTGAATTCAGACAAGGATTAACAGTCGAGAACGGTACAGCAAATCGTCTTCTTTTTATAATAATTCAATGAAACGTCAAAGCTTTCGGGCTTCGCGCGGGAAGGGGGGGGGAGAACTTCATTAAAAAAAGGACTAACAGTCGAGAACGGTACAATAAATCGTCTTCTTTTCCTAATAATTTAAGGTAACGTTTAAGCTTCCGCGCTTCGCGCGGGAGACCTATGACCCACCCCCCTAATGAGCGCGTTTCGCGCGCTCTTTAAGTGATTCGCTTGCTCTCTACCGCCCCTCCCTAAAATAAGATCCTAGCTCCGCGCCTGCATTAAAATATAGCTATGATGCTGACTAACTTGACGAAATAATTCATATATTTATGTCGTCGAGGAAAATGACCATTTGCGCATTCGCAAGTACTATAGATAGTCCATAGGAAAAATAATTTAGCCTTCGGCCCCGGGTTTATAGGGTTAAATTTGTAGATATTGGACATTTAATTTTGTCGGTAATTGGTGGCTAGTTTTGTCGGTAATCGTTGGCCTCTACACCCCCCCACTAAAAGAGGTCTAGCGACGCCCCTGACTGAGCCTAGTCATCATTATCGGTTAGGTACATGACTATGAACCAAGTAAGGTTTGATTTCTACGAGTCACAATGCAATCGAAAGTCAGAGACAAGTGGCACAGTTCCAATTTGTTGTTACTCTGTTTTAGATGACCGCTGAGGTAGGATTACTGATGTTATCCACACAGGAAAACCTGACACACAAGTGTCGATATTTTCTTAAAAACGAACCCTCCCCGGTTCACATTTTTAATTAGGTGAGAATCGTTTCACCCCCGGTTAAAACTAGAACAGGATAAACCTGTTTGTAGGGCAATAACTTATATACGCCCTTTACTGGAATGAAAGGTATTTTTCTTTAGAAATCAATGTTCCTAACCCATTAATTGTTTCTACCAAATTTTAATGCTTTTGCTATAGTTAGACTGAATTGTGATGCCAATTGTTGTTGAATATTAACATGCACACACTCATGTCTGTCTGTATCCAGCGCTTTCGTTTTTCAACAAGATTTCATCAATTTGTTACGATTTTTTAGATTCTAAATTGATTGATTGATTAATTCCTGATTCCCATTATTGTTCCTATTTACAGATTAATTTTCTCTATAAATCAGGCTTCAGGAAAAAAAAATCTAGACAGTTTCTTTTACTAGGTAAATGCATAGCAACATCTTTAAGTGCAAAACATACATTAATTAATATTTTGTATGATGAAACATAACCCTTATAGCCTAGATAAACCGTACTTCTATTCTTTATCATGATTATTCTCATTTGAATAAAACAATCTCCTAATTGTCTTTATTGCTTCGTTTACGTGACTTTTGGCAAGATTTGTCACGTAGTATATTGTTTCAGATGTATAGTGTTGCTAATATAGCCCTTAACAATGACATTTTAACAAATTAAAGGTACATGTAGCTGTTAAAAACTTTGAGTGCCAAGAAAGACGTCATTTTGTGCGATGAAACTTCTGACCTGTCTTGGTACATTTGAAATTGGCATCCGCTTAGCCTAGATAACTGCACTTCTATTCATTATCTTCTTTTGAATAAAACATTTGAGTAAAACGATCTCCTAAATTGACTTTGTTGCTTTGTATACGTGACTTTTGGCGATATTGTTCACGTTTGAGTTAAAAAGTATGATTGTCATCTGCAAACATTAACGTATACATGTATATTTTAGAAAATGTAACAATCAAAACAATTCGACAATCGTTAGTGACACATACGCAAGAAAACAATCAAAAATAAGATGGGTAGATATCTTATTTAAAATCAACCCAATGCCTGACAATAAAATATCTGTTATTGAAGAAATGCGGGTGATATAGAAAGAGAAAAGAAGAAATAAAGTGACAAATCATATGACAAAAGGGATTGCTCAGACACAGAGAATAACACAATTTAAATCTAAAGTTATGTACATTCCCAGTGACCGAATAGTATGAGTATTATCAAATGTAATATCAAATATGTGGGAGGATTATTTAATTAGATTCATGGGGAAATAAAGGTAAACATTTACTTTTACAGGCAAAAAGATGTAATACAACTAATTCCTCTAATACTTATATATTGTGTGTTATTTCAATGCTTTTCATTTTGATGAACTTACTACAGATCTATTATATTGGAATTTAAACACATAGGCCTACATAAAGTTCATGATATTTAAAAACTAAAATTATATGAAACTTGCATATACATGTAAGAGAAAGATTTACATTTTAATTATCATGATGCTTTGCCATGGACTTCTACATAATTCACCTATCACACTTAATAGTTGAGTTTTTCTGCACGATGCTCATCTGTCGATGTCATTATCCCATATGATTTTTTTCAAATGCAATCTATATATTCAGCTAGGAGTTTCGAAACTAAATTTTGACAACACCGCGTCAAAAACAAGGCCATCTGCTTTCCTGAGTAGATATCTTTCATGTATAGTTCCGTTGTATCATTGTTATCTCGTTCGTATTGCTTCGTACATCTTTGGTTCACGATTAACAATCAGAATCAAAATCATTCATTATTATATCTTAAACTCTTTTAATTAGAAAATAAAAAGTTAAACCTGCTGCGAGCCAAAGGGTTAACATTGTGCTAAATTCTACTACTTAAAGCCCTTTTGGCTCTCAGCAGATGTCTTTATATTTTTTATGAATAATCTTGTGTCCAGTTTTTTTCCCATGAATATTATGCCTCTTGCTTTTTTGCTATATTGTTGTTCCTGATGTACTATTTTTGTTGTATCAGCGCCCTGTCCGGAAAAGTCCTAGCAAAGTATTGACTTCTCGGGCTGTACTTTTGTGTCCTTTGTGTATGACTTTGTTTTCTCTTTCGGAACTACCTACGCTCTACCGACATCGGGAGGGGTGGAGAAGGGGGTGAGATACTGGGATCAGATTACTTTTTAAAGCGGAAACTTGTGGTTTATATTTTCTTATGACAAGGCAATTTCATCATCACTCCCCGGCGAGTGACTCAAACTTTCTTTGTTCAAGTTTGCTGGAAACATGATCACAGTGGCGAGTGAACGACAGGCAATGACATTCATTTTGTCAAAATCTGAGTTCCAGTTCTATGAGATTATCTCATGCACGCAGGGGCCCCGTACTCCTTAGACCCTTTAGGCTAAATGTGAGACCCCGTTATTTTCATCTTTATATATTTATGCCTCCGTTACGAAGTAGCCGGAGGCATTATGTTTTCGGGTTGTCCGTCCGTCCGTACGTCCGTACGTACGTCCGTCCGTACGTCCCGTTCTCGTGATCGCGTTATCTGAAGAACCGATTGATGGATTCCTGCCAAACTTTGGTCATGTATGTATCTTGCAGAGCCGATGAACTGATTAGATTTTGGGGTCACGAGGTCAAAGGTCAAAGGTCACAGGGCTCATTATGTATGCAAAAACAGCTCGTGATCGCGTTATCTGAAGAACCCATTGATGGATTCCTGCCAAACTTTGGTCATGTATGTATCTTGCAGAGCCGATGAACTGATTAGATTTTGGGGTCACGAGGTTAAAGGTCAAAGGTCACAGGGCTCATTATGTATGCAAAAACAGCTAGTGATCGCGTTATCTCAAGAACCGATTGATGGATTCCTGCCAAACTTTGGTCATGTATGTATCTTGCAGAGCCGATGAACTGATTAGATTTTGGGGTCACGAGGTCAAAGGTCACAGGGCTCATTATGTATGCAAAAACAGCTTGTGATCGCGTTATCTCAAGATCCGATTGATGGATTCCTGCCAAACTTAGATCATGTATGTTACTTGCAAAGCCGATGAACTGATTAGATTTTGGGGTCATGAGGTCAAGGTCAAAGGTCATACGGCTCATTATGTATGCAAAAATAGCTTTTGATCGCATTATCATTAGAACAGATTGATGGATTTCTGCCAAACTTAGATCATGTATGTATCTTGCAGAGCCAATGAACTGAGTAGATTCTTGGGTCATGAGGTCAAAGATCAAAGGGTCATATATGTATATGAGAAATTGCTTGTAATCACGATATTCTGAGAACCTGTTAATGGATTACAATTGAACTTGAATTTGAAAAATTTCTTCTGTTTTGGTTTGTAAAATTGCTCTATGACGGAGGCATCATTTCGACTGCGCGCAGTCGAATTCCATCTAGTTTTCATTTGTATCTATTTGTTTTCATTTTGTTGGTGATGGCCTTTGTTATTGCGCTTCTCCCCCCCCCCCCCCCCCCCTTTGATTTGAAGTAACATGCATTCTATTTCCATCCGTTCTTTTCTATAATGATATCAAACCTCTGGCAACAAGTTTGAAGGTAGATGGATAGTTAACTCATAAATAGGAAGATTTTTTTTTTTTTAATACGCTAAGCTTATTTCCAATGATTAATTGATTATCTGATAATTCATTTCAATTATTGGTAAATTAAAGGTTTTTGTGCTAACAATGAATTTGTAAGGATTCACTTCTGCGTATTCATTTAAAAACTAATTGCAGTCAGAAATGCAAAGATTTTAGCTTCTTTTCGAATGAAGGTCTCCATACCGACAGGGGAGAGAGAGAGAGAGAGAGAGAGAGGATGGGGGCACAGCTGTGAGGTTATATATAGATGCAAGGTAGATTTAGGTGGTATCCGTAAATGAGACTCTTGACATCCCAAAACATCCTCCTTCAGAATAACTGTTTTGTTAGCATGTACCTAGGGTGTGACGGGAGGAGCAGGGGATAAAATTTCCCCCTTTTCTCGAAAATATCAAACTTGGTTGTTCCCCCATCTTATTGTTCTCTAAACTCATGAGTGACTGTGTCTTTTGACTGGTATGAAACACGTTCCTTCAACTAAACAGATACAATTAAATATTTGTTTCACAGCCCAACTTAAAATGGAAGGTGGAGATAGTATAAGGGTAGTTTAAGTATTGTGAATACAGGGGTTCTTTTTTTAACCAAAAATTCCCTAAATGTGGCCCCACATACTTTCAAGAAACCTGTGTCTCTCCGTCTCCTTGGATCGGAAGTGCCGGTCAAACACAAAATCTGTATAGCCGAGAATGTGTGGATATGTCGTGTTGTAGAGTTTCCTTCATTTGACTCTCAATCTAATGGTTGAGGGTTCGAATTCCAACCCGGCACTAACGTCCTTTGGCAAGACACTTATCCATATTTGCCACTGAATGGATACCTGGAAATTGCTGGGGTAATAATGATTGCATGGCCATCATGAAGAACAGCTTTGATGCTGACGAGGCTTCTCTGGGTTTAAACAAATTATGATTGAACAATCATAAGCGTTTTTCTTTTCATTAGAAAAGCTGACAGTTCATGTTATTACACAAATGATTTTGACAATAATTGTTGCCTTGCGCAGTATTTCTACATCACTGCTATTTGAGTGATCCTAATTATAATAAATATTGTTGTTGTTTATTATGCGATATCAAGTAGAACTACACAATGTGGGAAGTATGGTTACGGAATGATTTGTATTAATATAGTAATATCCGAATTGCATTACTTACCTTGAAATCTGTACATGTCAGATTAGAATGGGGCATTAGACCATTTTGTTTTACTTTTCATTTTCATGAGGTAAAACAAGAGGGTCTAAAGCCGTCTGGAATGTCCGTTGATTATGTTCTCAAATATTAATCGGTAAGTGAAGCTGATAAATGTCGTAATGAGGAAGCATAACACAAGGTGATATTTAATTCGAATTTTTCCTGCATGGAAACTAATATGTCAAACAACACACTGACTCATAGATTGGAATGAAATTTGAAGAATCCCTCGAGTCTCAAGCACGCAACTTGTCCTCTGTTGCTTCGGAAATCCATTTCCCTGTGTCCACTCTCATACTTCAATCACTCCTTACTATTTCGAAAGGGCACAGGTCTACTGAAGCGTTCCTTACATTTCCTCCCCCAAATGTTTACAAAGTTGACTCATAATTATAGTTGAAGTCAAGTTGAGCTATATTACGGAGACATATATGATTAAGGACATGCAGAGTTCGGATACACAACTCACTTGCGATATATTTCGTATTGAGATATTTCACAGAGATTATGATCTAGGGCAGAGTTTGGAAACACCACTTTCTTAAGAATCCGAAAATTTTCTGAGTAGAATCCATTCGACCCGTGAGATTTTGACTCAGTGGAAGTAATTTTGTGTAAATACCAGACGATGTCATGCAAGTTGAAAATTTCAAAGTGAGTACTATTTAAAATGTAATTTTGAAGCTTCTACCAACCTTGAATTCTGTTGCCCAAGCTTTCGTCTCCTCCTGTGGACTTTCTGAGTAGAATTTGTTTGTTTGTTTGTTTTACTTATTAGTTTTTAAATACGCTGTGTCAACAGATTATTGCTGTAAATACATCTTTATATTTTGGTGAAAATACCAAATTTACTCCATTCATTTTGATATTACATTTTTCTCTATTAGCTCGTGGTAAACTGTTCGTATCTGGTTATGGATAACTGAATTATCCTTCATCACAACCTGTATAGATTCTATTTTTTAAAATAGAAGACCACCTTAACACCTTTATGGTCGAGCCTGGTTAAGAATGAAAGCAATTTCATCATTTTTTCTCATTCCCATATACTAAACAATTCGGAACTTAATCTTTGTTCTTCTTCCATATTTGTTTGTACATGGTCATGTTGATAACCCCGTTTTGTTGTTTTCCATAATCGCTGCATCATTCGGAACACTTTTCTTTTATCTATAGTTTGTGTGTGAATGGTAGCGATGAACATGTGGCGGCATTAAATAGTTAATGGGAGAGCAATTTTGCATAGAGAACTTATATATTTGAAAGAATATCAATATGGAAGTTTGGTGATTTAATATGGAATTAGTAAATTGTAATTTATTATCTAAATTAAATTGTTGCTAGTAATATGTCAGGTAGACTTTTAACTTTTAAGTTCACAAACCATTCTCTTTGCGGTTAATATCGGCTTTCATTTGCTTTGCGTCTCATTTTACTAGTCATTATTTTGAACTCCCTTGTAAATTGTCCTGATTTGTGAGTCCCACCTCCTTCCATTTCTACCTTTTGATTAAATACATTTGTACGATCGAAAGACTTTTAATTTTTCTTTGCATTAATTCCTCTGGTGAAGGAAATGGGTGTTTGTGGGTTTTTGCATGATTATGACCTTCGGAATATACAACTTTATAAATAATGAATCTTCGTATACCCCCACCCCATCTAGATTCTATTTTACTTTTCTCATTCACCTCACTTCCTCTGCCGCTGCTCTCATCCTTTCCATGTGTGCTCTTTTAATATATATATTTTTTTCCAATTTGGAGGGGGTGTCCCTCATTATGGGTCATATAAAATTTAGATTATTGAAACTTTAGCAATACGAATAACCGAATTAGTCTCTAAAATATGGAGTATGCAAAGCAACCTCTCTCTCTCTCCCCCCCCCCCCCTCTCTCTCTCTCTTTCTCTCTCTCTCTCTCTCTCTCTCTCTCTCTCTCTCTCTCTTAATCACTCACTCCCTCTCTCTTCCCCTCTCCCTCTCTCTCTATCCATTGATCTCCTCTTCCCCTTTCTGTCTTTCGGGGCGAAAATGCTGGCAAGGAAATGGAACCAGAACGTGGCTAAATGGCTTCTTGGCCGTTTCCTCTCTCGGGCCCCCGTAGGCCTTCTCTGCTCCATAATGCCCCCTGATTGCACATATCATCACGCTTTTAGCACATACCCCCTGTAATAATAAATGATTTCTTATTTCATTTCTCGA
Organism: Strongylocentrotus droebachiensis; assembly: GCA_035222895.1. NCBI lineage: Eukaryota > Metazoa > Echinodermata > Echinoidea > Camarodonta > Strongylocentrotidae > Strongylocentrotus > Strongylocentrotus droebachiensis. The sequence continues at coordinate 1,843,763 of JAVYIG010000002.1, forward strand.
AATTTGAACCGAACCCTGCGATTATCAAGGGTTAACACTCAGTCTATAGCGTGAGTCACGGAGGATGAAGTAAGACGTGTATTGGCGCAACTTCAACCAGATCATAATGATGTGAGGGTTCGGCATTTTCAATGGGTTGGGCGAATTGACGTGATGTTAAATTGACGTGTGAAAGCGTTTTTTCCAGGATTTTTTGTCCGTTTTTCCCCTCTTATTTCAGATATTACGTATAATGAATATTTAGCCTGTATTCTCCCGCATGTATTTTTAATCTTTTAATTTAGTGTTAACTTTCTCAAACGAAGCAAATACCCCGTCTTCTTGAAGTTCAGAACAGATGACAAAGCTTTGCCCAAGAAAAAAAAAATCCTCATTGCACATTGTATTGTTTTTTTAAGGCTTCTATGAAGGGTCATCTGTTAATAATATTTGTATTTGCACTTAATGTATGATGCACGCATGAGTGCTACCTTTCACTTATAAACAACTTAACATTATAGGCCTACATGCCTACTCAAAAAGCACTAAAATCTCTCATAATGATTATTTCTTTAAAATAATGGGGAAATGTTGCATTTTTTTGTGTGGAAAACATTGAACAGTTACTTTCTCCTTGGGAATTCAATTGACTTCGTGTGACCCTCATAACATAAAGCCTTATAGACCAGGCTGATTGTATCTTCTTTCTTCAACATTCTTCACTGCATGTATACCTGGATATCATGAAGCACCTCATTGCCGTCACTTCCCCTATTGCCTCGCCAAGAAAATTGTCGATTAGGATCTCTCCCCCAAAATCACATTTTCGTTTTCCTGTCTCACTAGACATTAAATGACGTCACATATTTCGAGGACAAAAATGCGATCAAAAAGATGATGAATTATAAATGTATATAACAAACAGCAACAAAAGAAAAGAAATAGCCGTAACGACGTCTTCTCGATTTGATGGCTGAATGTACAGATGATGTTAGGGTTGCTTGCTTGGATATTACGTGATGAGGGTCATTCGAGGGTATGTCAAAATAGTGAAGTATTATGATGCAGATTTGCTTTGTTGTTGTTGTTCTAGCCTACACTCTTTGAATACCCGTTATAATGTTAGACCCTCTATATTACGTCATGTATTGCGACATTCGTACCTGAACTACGTCAGACGTTGTTTTTCGCAAATTATTTTTCCCTGTTATAATTAAATAATTTGAATTTATTGTGGAAAATTAATGAACTTTAACTTACAACAAAGAATTCTTTTTCACCATTTTCTTGTTCATTTCTTGTCCCACGAATTCAATTTTCATTCGATACAGTGAATGCTCAGAGAATTTACACTAACAAAATAAAGATTTTATGTGCTTGTTTTATAGCGAAATCGATTCTCTGAAAATTACGCATATACACTGTAACTTACTTCTCGGAAATAGGAGGAATTTGTCAGAAATGTAATTTGTTTGAAAATCGTTTTTAGGCGAATTTGGATTGACGTACCGAGTTCGAGTGCAATGAAATAAGTGTGTACAACCAGGCGCGGATCCAGGATTTCTTAGGGGGGGGGGGGGGGGGGGGCCCAACTTTATTTTATTTTTGCTCCCGAAAATTTGAAAATCGCGCCGGCCGAAAAGTCACTCAGTGGGGGGGGGGGGGGGGGGGGTGGTAAGCGGACACTTTTTTTTTTTTTTTGAAGTCCCAAAAAAAATCGCAACGACTCAGCCAGCCGAAAAGTCGCTCAGTGGGGGGGGGGGGGGGGGGTAGTGAGCACATTTTATTTTTTTTTGGTCCTCTAAAATTTTTAATTTGCACCCCCCCCCCCCCCCTTGAGCGCCAGGGGGGGGGGCCCAACCCCCCCAAAAGGTAAAAATCGCGTGATTTTACATGATTTTTTTCTCAAGGGGGGGGGGGCCGGGCCCCCCGGGCCCCCCCCCCCCCTGGATCCGCCACTGTGTACAACTCTTAGGAGCACGTACTTTGAGAACTGAAATTGATCCCCGCCCTAAATTCGACCTTATGCTCTAGATTGCATTATCAAGTTCTGCCACAATTACTAATGTTTTAAGATAATACAGATCATTACTTTGAATGCGTTTTCTAGTTTTTGTAGAGTTGTATATTAACTAATCATATTGATGTTTTGTTTGTCAATCGCCAAGGACTGGCACTGAATTATGTGTGTGTGTGTGTGTGTGTGTGTGTGTGTGTGTGTGTGTAATTGTTTTGTTTTTACAAAATTGTATTTAATAATCAGACATGATTATTTACGAATTGCACGAAGTTGTAGAGCCTCACACAAGGGCAAGTATTCTTCATACTTTGTATTGTCTCAGTATACTTGAATTATATGGAAATGTAAAAATATGGTCAACTCATATGAACTCATATGTCATGAATGAAGCTATAAATAAGACATTGTCTAGCTTATCAAGTAAACCAAACTTTGAGTAAAAAAGAACCCCCTGCTAAATAAAAGTCATGTTAGTATGAGGCGCAGCTGACAAATACATTATGATGTAACAATAGAACAATTGATTTACAGGACAATGTTAGCGTACTATCTGTTGAAAGTATTTCGACAAATATTTCATGCGTGGAAAATAGCATCGATATTTGTTATGGGTGATTATTATCCTTGTTTATAATGGATTTAATAGGAAAGAGTAAAGTGTGTTCATGTTATAAATGAGAGGTGTTACAAGTAGTGCATGTTTGAGGGAAAGAAAATGATATCATACTTTTTTTCAACGCATGCAATTATTTACAAACGCAGAAGTGCAGTCATGTGAGCGACAGATGTTGAAATGTACTACACACCAATGTTTTGCTATATACCCAAACATTACGTGAAGCAATCACAGAGTTGTACAGGCGATAATGAAATGAGGTCTACTCCTATCGTGTTCTCTCACAGGAAAGGGGGCAAGAGGAACTGATTAGAGGAAGGGGAATTACCCCGGTGGATTGTTATGACTGATGTGGGCCTCTGACATGAGACATTGATTCCCACCTGTCACGCCGTATTTCCCCTCTTTCATTCGCAATAATACAGCATGTATCATAGTATATAGTCATAACGTTCCATCTTCAATAGTAGATGCTTACGCTATCTGTTGGGCTTGCCAACGTTGCCATCCTATCTGGGTAGGTTACATGCAGGATCGCCTCTCAATCTAGAGACACCTCTCTGATAAGAGGAAGCATTATGTTGTTCGCTGTCATTGCGGATCCTTGAAAGGCACGGTGATCAAAGGAAGAAAGGGGCCGTCAACCTGCAACATGGAAATGCTCAATTTTGTTTCACTCATACCAAGCTTACTTCGTCAACGAACTTGATAAAGCTGTGCTGTGATTTCTAAGGGCTCCCAAGAGCTTGTGTTTTAATTTCTGATGTATCATTACGCGGACTTGAGGGAGTTATGATATAGGTTTTTTTTAATCTCAATTACGGAAAATCAATGTAAGTGTGCTCAGTTATTCATGTCCATACTAACTATAGTTTGTTCCTTATCACACTGTTATTATTTCCTCATAATTTGTTTTTTAAAGTTTGATTAGATGATGATGAGTACTACGCTACTACCACTTATTATCTGTCTATAGATAACAATATACTTCCTATGAGTGGGCTATGTTCCTTCTTAACGTTTGTTGTATTTCAGTGCAAGAAGGATGTCTTGCAATTACATCCGGCCGTTTAAAAGAGAAAGGAGGAGAAAAGACAGACGTTAACAAGGAAACGGGTGGAAGTATTTGATGACAGAGACGTCGTCTTGGAGTGTTATGTAGTCTATGTATAAGCATAGATGAACACCTTTAACTAATATGCGAGCATCTTCCTTCTCCACGAACAGCACATCACCCTAGTATTCCGATTACAGCTTTTTGTGTTTCACCCATTGCCTACTGGAACCGAATGGTCCATGTATGAAGCCAATGGAAATAAAAGAATTCATTAGACAACGAATTGTAAAACCTTAGATGATTGGTGAACCCATGTGTTTGAGAAACATTGGTTACTTTTTTATATTTATTATTATTATTATTATTATTATTATTATTATTATTATTATTATATATTATTATTATTATTATTATTTTTTTTTTTTTTTTTTTTAAGGGGGGGGGGGTAGGGTGGCCTCGGGGTTCTTGCATTCGTTTTTCTACATATGCAAAGTGATTTTTTTTTTCTTGGGTGGGGGGGGTGCTTGAAGAAATGTTATAGAGGGGGCGTGGGCCCCCAAGCCACCCTATAGAACCGCTACTGCTCAAAGAACAAGTTGAAGCCAAGTATGCTACAGTGCCATGCACGGTGGTTTTATGCTGATTAACATGATGGATTGCGTGATACAAATTAAAAACAAGTGTCTGAAAAAGATATAATCCCCGGCCCTTTTCCATGATATGTTTACCTACGTAATATCAAAGTCAAATGACGTATTCGTTACAAATTATTATTTAAATATTAAGATGATTTCCTGACTGACAAAATACGACCAAGCAAACTCAAGCCCCATTGCTGATAAGAGATATAACTATTAAACTGGATACTTCTCTTAATGAGTACTTGCTGATGAAAAATCATTGGAAAAATTATAAATTTTTGTAGCAGTCAATACAATAATTAATGAATCCATAAATCATACAAACATAATGTAAATTTCATGATGAAGTACACTGTTACAAAGGTTTCTATAAACTATGAAGCAGAGACAACGTGTGCCACTCAGCAATCCGGACGTTCCTCATCTGTCGTTGGGTGACAAAATGATCTACTTAATCAAATCAGGAAAGAATATGTGCGAACTCCTTCAGTTAATATAGACCGTAGAAATGTTCAGATGTATTTTTTTCCTACGACATGCTGGTTGCTGACAACATTTTTTTGATCGGATGTCAATCTATCCGTGTTGTTTCAAACAATTTCTGATTAATTTTGTTCCCCATACTGATTGTATTCATTCGCTGCACCGAATATTGGCCGTGATTGTTTTGTACAATATGCCTCTACTAAAGATTTGGTAATCTTGGATACCTGCCAGCTTGACTGATTTTACATCAACCTTACATTTGGATGATTTGTCGGCCCTGTCGAGTCATTGTTTGGCAGCCCTATTGCGATTGTCCTCATAAGAGTGAGCGTAAAACTGCCATTCTGAAGCATCATTCCTTATAGGCCTACATCCTTTTCCTTGTTTCATTTTACTAGTTTAATCTTAGTCCAGTTAACAGTAATTTCATTTAAGAGAGAAGGGGAACCGGAAAATGGCTCTTCAAATTTTTTCAAAACGTAAATGGAAAAGTCCAAAAGCAAACTAACATACAGAATTTGTAGATTCCAATGGTTCTTGCATGACCATGATAACACCGTAAATACCTCATGCAGAGTCGTCTTCTCATTCTTAACAAATAATTCGCATTCCATCTTAGAGTAAATTATCTTCCTTAATAATTAACATTTTATTTAGTAATAATTCTTGATCCGTTTAAATCTCTTTACAGTGACCTGCGTGAAAGATGGAGTAAATTCTGATGCTTTCTGAAGACTTCATTTGTTTCTTCTGCCCATCCAGTCACTCGTTTCTATTTGTCAGCTTGTAAGAATGCAAGACATGCCTACCGATGTAAGAAAAACCGTTGAGATTACCTGCGATTTGGATTGATAATCAGGAGCACCCCAAAGCGAAGATGGAGAATGTTTCAAGAGTATGTGTTGGACGATGCTGTGTTATAATAGTCGCGATACTGTTCATCAAAACAACGCCGACCTTTTCGCTTTGTCCTACGTCATGTCGGTGTTTGTCGCAAGCCAGAGTGGACTGCAGCGGATCGGCGCTGTGGGATTTTCCCGCCGATATCCCACCAAATACCGAAATCTTAAGCATAAGCACAAACTTAATTCATGTACTTAATCAGGACCACTTTAGTGATCTCACCTATCTTAAGGAATTACACGTTGACAAAAACGTACTGAGTGTCTTGAACGACAATACGTTTTTACTTTTAACCAGGCTTTTAATCCTGGATCTCAGATACAATAGAATAAAAGTCCTTGCGAGGGGGGCTTTCAACGGTCTCATGAAATTAACACACTTACAATTGGAGGGTAATTGGGTAACGACTGTTGATCAGCTAACATTTGTGTCGTTACCAGCTTTAATACAGCTTGACTTATATGACAACCGATTAAGAAATCTTCCCCAAGCAGTGTTTCACAACAATAAGAACATGCAGATACTCAACATGGGAATGTGTGACTTGGAACAGATCCCTCCGACCCTCCTGAAAGGTCTTCATAGTCTTGCGTATCTCAACATGAGCGATAATCATCACTTGACAGGGATTGCTAAAGGAGTCTTCAGTGATCTTACAAACATTACCAAGATCACACTAAATGGTTGTGGTCTAACAAGCATGCACGTGAGCACATTTGCAGGATTGCCAAAGCTACGGACAGTCTACCTTGACGGCAATGAGTTTTCAGAGACCATCAGATGGGATGTGTTTGCCAACATGCCGCAGTCGGTGAGGTACGTATCACTGACGAGCAATCGTTTTACGGCACTTCATGAGTTTTCATTGCATTCTCTCAGCCGCATTCAGCAGGTAAATCTAAGTGAAAATGAATGGCACTGTGATTGCAGCCTTCTTAATGTAAGGATGGCTTTCATGGAGCGGCGTCCACAGTTCCTAACACAACCCGGTATCACTTGTAGTACACCTGACCTTGTTGAGGGTCAGGATTTGTGGTCCGTACCAGTCAAAACAATCATGAAGAATTGCGTCACGTCTCTCGTTTCAATGGTTCACAAATCTACGATAGATTTGGGATCTGAGGTCCAATTTGATTGCCCTATTTCGAGGGTTAACGAAAGTCAGCTTGCATGGTACACACCGACACCTACTTACCTCTCCTCTTCTTCAGTTGAATCATCCAATGGAGCTGTTCCATCGGATCGTAGATACCGACTATTACCAAATGGAACACTTTTCCTCAAGGAAGTCAAACACAAAGATGCTGGATTGTACATTTGCTCTGTGAGATATGTTGATGGTTCAAGTTCTTGGAGCGTAGTCGAATTAAACCTGGCAGACGGCGGTGTCGATTCTCATCCAAATCATGCAACAATTTATGTTGCTGTTGTCACAACGTTCGCGATAATGCTGGTTTGTGCAGCAATTGCGGCCGTCATCTACAGGCTCCGACGTAAGAAGGCCCAGTCGGCACCACTTGTCAGCATTCGCCCCATGATGAGTCAAGGAATCATGTCTCTTGCTTCTAGAATGTCGCGTAAGTCGCTGCCTCCTGAAGACACCTACGCATACGCTTACGCAGAGGTACCCATCTCCAACTCCAAGTCCCTTAACACTAATGCGTACGCTGTTGGCGCACTGCTCAAAAGAGAAAACTTTGGTCCTATACACGGTGGTCCTGGAACCGGCAATAACAACATGAATGGCGGACTGACTGGGACGTCCGCACAACGTATCGTCGCGAGGTCGTGCCGAGAGAAAACGGAACCAAAGGTTCCTATTATTAGAACATCGCGAAGTATTGCGCGGTGTGAAACGTATGGATACGTCTCACCAAACTTTCCGAGTGGGCAGAGGGTGGATCAAGCTTCCCATGAAAATGGAAGAACAAATAATGGAAAGTCTACGATGTTTTACGATGTTAATAGACCAGATAGTGCAGGTTACCTTGAAATAATTGGGTAGAACTCTATATTTGCTTTATGGAAGTTTGGAGTTCTTGATTATGTTGACTTGGTTATTTCCTGCGCTATTGGAGGATAATTTCATAACAAAATGTTATCGTCACCAAATACCTAAATACCTCGACGAAAAGTTGCTAATATTTTAACTTCTAGGAAGTGATTAATGGTGAGTAGACTTCAGCTTGAAATTAAGATACCAATGGTCACATTCGAGAAGGATGGACGTAATTTTATACTGCATGTAAAACCTTCGTTTTCGAGCTTTTTATATGTTTTTTTATTCATCCAGCTGCTAAGACGAGCGAAAATTGATCTTTAACAAAAAAGATAATTCTTCATGTATAATACTGATCTTATTTCTCAAGATGTTTCAGATCGCTTTTCTACGCCGCTATAAACTGGTCTCGTTTCAAGAGGACCTCTCTTTGAACCACAATAATTGAACATTATTGTACCTTTCTTAAAGGCTATCTGCACTAGTTTGCCCAGGAGGGATTAGACCTCATCAAATCAGCTCTCAATGAACATAAGATAAGGGGGATCATGGTGGACTAACGGGTAACGCTTAGGCATTGTTGGTTATATAGAGGGCCCAAGTAGATACAAGTAGTGCAGTCCCGCTTTAAGTTCCTTTTATACCATTCCTGGTTTTGAGACAATGACAGGTTTGTGCATATCTCTGATATAACAGTAGCTAGCGTGGATTACCACATACCTTCGGCATAATCCTGTAATCGTAATAATTCGGAGGCTGAGTTTTTTTAAAAACACAATGTCGGTATTTTTATTGATGGCTTATTAGTGGAACAAGCCTTTGAAGTAAAAGTTAAAGAAAACCATATCGCCATTTACGTGACATACATGTATAACTTTGTAACAATATTTTAAATTTCTTCCACCAGTATGGTAAAGACACATAAACGGAGAGTGTTTTATATTTCTACTAACGACCATCGAAGCAAGGAGTTATTAAGTCACCACCCTGATCGAAGTAAGTACATGTACTTATGAAGTAAGAAAAAACAAACACCTATTGGCATCTATTCTCAAATCTCTGGATTCTTAGCGAATTAGGCCTTTTTCCGACTGCTTGACTAAAGATACACCCCCCCCCCCTAAAAAAAAAAAAACTTGTTGTTATCAATAATAATTTCAAAATCAATATGGCCATTGAGAATCTTCTTTTTTTTTTATTCAGGAAGAGTTCACATTAAAGTCATGTCCAACACTAAATGCAATTTCCCTCAAGTTTAGTTGTTGAAAGCTGGTGTGTCCGATGGACTTAACTTATTTAAACGGGTGAGATGTCCAATTTACATCATTTGTCTTTCCCTTAATTTCACTAACAGTGTCAGTGATACAACATGATGTATTAGCTACGATAAGTTGAGTTTTTATGTATTGTATAATTATAACGTTAACCGGTGTGTAAAGGAAGTTAGGAGTAATATTAGTTAAAGATATGTACATACTAACATGTAAATTAGTGTGTAAATATAAGGACATTTTACAATGTATGATATTGTAAATACGTATCTTTCTGGTTTTCTTTTGTATCTGAATAATAGGTTATTTCTATGGTAGAGATTGTATTGATTATTGAAGAGTTGTTTATTAGTGTATTTATATAAATATGTTATAGCGCGTTGACTGCTAATCTGTACTCTACAGCGCAAGCTTTCAAAGTGACAAATGAAATTAAATGCCAAAATTAACACATCTACATGTATCTGCTTTCCCATTTATTCTTATTAATTTTCCAGCATTGTGATATAACTGGGTTCTTCTGGAATAATTATGGGTATAAAAGTATTAATTTTAATGAAAACTCAGCTAACTAATTCGAATCACAGTCCTGTAATATGATTCGACAATCAGGTACCGTCCTTCATACCTCTTTGCCACATTCAAGACCAACTTCGGCTTGTTCCTATCTTATGCGGAAATGAGACATTTCACACATAATCCACCCAATCGTGGATGACCTTAAACTATAATGAACAATTGACTGACAGATATGCAAGGGGATAAAAACCATGCCATCATGGGCCAACATTCCAGTCAGAATCCAACCATATTTTCTGCCCCAAGAAGAGTTTGTATGGAATTAGACTAGCAGCACACCCAGAAACGAAATGTGATGTTTTCACAACACAGAAACATAATTCCCCTTATGTTGCTGTTTTGGTTAGTTTTGTTTGGGTTATGGATGATTTGTTTATCTGATCACCTTGTATGGAAGGTACATACTTGACGATATTGAGGATATCATCACACTTCAAAGAAATACCATCGGTTGTAGTTACCTCTGTCATTACTATCTAGCGCCAGGAGGGTCACATCTGACTGACATGAGCGCTATACAAGAACCCACTATTATTATTATTATTATTATTAGTAAAAATGTTATAGTCTTTGACAATTATATCTCAGTATAAAAACATGGGATGTAGGCATACGCTATTAAACTACTATTATGATAGATTTATACTGCAGTTAGAAAACGCTTGAACTAAACCTGTAGCCCCCATATGCAGGATCCCTCACCTAACTCTGTGCAGAATTTATGATTAAACAATTATATAAAAATAATATATTATGTTAACATCGATAATACTCAATTTTAAATCATATAGTTGTAAAAGATCATAAGCACAATCATGACAAAAGTGCACAATCCTGTTTTAAACAATTATATAAAAAGAATACATTATGTTAACATCGATAATACTCAATTTCAAATCATATTTATTTGTAAAAGATCATAAGCACAATCATGACAAAAGTGCACAATCTTGTTTTAAACAATTATATAAAAAGAATACATTATGTTAACATCGATAATACTCAATTTCAAATCATATTTATTTGTAAAAGATCATAAGCACAATCATGACAAAAGTGCACAATCTTGTTTTTAAAATAATCTTCAAAATAAATGTAAGTGAAGAAATACTGTCCAAATTATTTTGTTATGAGCTCAATGATATAATATTATTGAGTTTGATAACAAAATAATCATGGATACTAATGTATTTATCGAACTTACATGTAATGATATTACATGTACAATCATAAGCATAATTATTTATGTATGTATACATGTGCACATTGATTGAGACCATGCATATACTGAAATTGAGTACACCATTCCGGAGAGGATATCAAAGCAATCTCTGTGTGGGAACGGATTAGCCTGTTGAAGAGTGGATTAACCCTGGTTTAATCAGATCTGATTCACCTGCGGGGGGCATATCATCATTCCATATTGGATACCAATTACTCACTATATAACCTCTACAGCAAAACAGTTTGTGAAGATGAAAGTATTTTCCGTATTTTGTCACAAAAAGACCAAAATTATACTACGTTAAGCTATAAACTGTGCAAATTTTTTTTTTTAGAGTTTATAGTTGTTGGACAGTATTCCTTTGATACTCTTTGTTTATGTACAAATTTTCCCCATTGATGAATGCTCCTTCAGGATGAAGATAAAGCTAAACTACATTTTGTGTTAGCAATTGGATGACGAATGATTTTCAAAAGGGGATTCCTACTACCTTGAAGGCAGAAATGAAACGAGCTGACCAGTGATTCTAATATAACATCATTCCCATTTGTATAGTTTATCACACATTACGGCAACGCTTTGATTGTCTCTCAGATTATATTTTAGGAATATACTGCTTGTCTATACAATTTTTCTTTCCCCAAAGAGCATCTTGTGAAAAGGGACATGATACTTGCACAGTTTCCATTCATTTTAGGGAATCGCGCCATTGAGACAATGATTTGTAAAATTACATCGCAATTCATATGAAATATACTATGCTATTCGAAAACGTACGTATATACAACGGATGAAAGTGGTCGATTATATCCCTTTAACTCCATGGAACCCCTACGCAGTTGACGAGAAACAACAGCCTAGGAACCCATAATGACTGGTTTCCGCACAAGTCATCGGCAAACCTAACAAAATGTAAGTTAACGGTGGAAGAGGATCCCTGTGCAAATGGAGAGACTAGCATGAATCGATGCCAAGTCTACCTGATTTGCACACACACATTCACACACTCACACACACTGCAATGCAGAAGAGTAGTGTGATGTTTAATGCACACACGCTACATATCGTTCGAGAATATAACTCACATTATTTTGCATAAAGAATGAACATATCCTAGTTTGAATAACGGATTCGTTATGCTATACGATGTTAATTAATGAACGTCCAACATCCATAATTGTCCCTTTAGTATAATTTGATGAACAATTAAAATTAAATATTATACAATAGACTTAAAAGTTGTGTACACAATCCATGATAAACAGAAATATATAAATAACAAATTTGTTCGACACTCATACATGTATAGTTCAATGATATACAAATGCAGAAGAAAGAACATACACAATACGATTGATAAAACCGATAGGTGTATTTTTATTATAGTTACGAATATTGTTATTTAAGTTGAGCTCGTAATTTCAAATCAAGCGTTAATTCAACCAGTATCAATTTCAAGGACAGAAATTTATTTAAGTTGAACATACTTTGGGAAGGGACAATACCCTCGACCCCCCCCCCCCCCCCACTTTTATACCTTAAAAAGGTGCCGTCACTATAAAAAAAAAAATGGAAAACGCTGCTCTAGTAATAACATTACAATCTGAAAATTTATGAAATTGATGCACAATCCACCAATAATGGATACACTATGATTAAATATCAAACTTTATCTTGCTCGCAAAATGTAGAAGCTAGGAAGTTGGTATTTGGGTACAAGGCGTTAGCCCCCCCCCCCCCCCACCCAAACTCGCCCCCCCCCCCAAAAAAAAAAAAAATTTTAAAAAAAAAATAATAATAATAATAAATCATCATCGTCTTAATCATCAGATATTTTGAAGAACTCGGTAGATATGTATTCAGATGTGAAAGGCTCTTATATACCTCATTGCACAAAATCTGAACCTGAACTTGGGTGTAATGTATACCTCTATAGTAATCAATGAGCACGAATATAGGCATGGCAAAAGTGACGTCATAGAAGTAGTATGAAGCAAGGAAATAAAGGGGCCATGTGAAAGAAAACCCACCACATTCTGGTTTGCGCTATCAACAAAGTGCTTTGACATTAAATTATACAACAAGAACAAAATAGAAATTACGTCAATCTGTTTTACTTACTTTCGAGACAACTGTTAACATGTTTCAACATTTTGTTCCCACTTGATTTAAGTGAGTTCAGGATATTTGTTTTAAAATAAGTATCGACGTAAATGACGTGTTAGTGAACTGAGAGTTATTGTTTTCTTTAGCTCGCCTAAAGCTTGCCTGATTCTAGACTTCCTGTGTGTCTTTCTCCGTTATTAAAGTCATGTGAAAAGAGGGTTTACGCTAGGAATTATAAAAAACAGGAAATGTGTCAATACACTTTTAATCTGACATATAAGTTTATTAATCGTACTTCGACGAAGAGCAAACAAGATGAAGAGAAGTTCAGCAATCCAACGTATGAAGCTAAAGATTATATCTTACTCGATGATCTCACAGATATGTGAAGATTGGCGTTCGTCGGAAACTAATGCCCCTTCCACAAAAGGCGTCATTTTGATCGCGTCATTACACGTGATAATGAAGCCCGTAAAGGCAATTATCCTATATTCTAGTAATACAAAGCAATCTTCATTTATGATTCGTTTTCATTCAATTCCGGGAAGTCGTAATCCTAAGATGGCGAGACCAAGACGCACAAGTCGCTGACGCAGTCCTACGTCACTCAGCAAAATGACGCACCGTATGCAGCTGACATCATGTATGGTCTGAAAGAAAAAGGTGAACAGTTATAGTCATTGGCAATAGTCTTAGTATAAACACATGGGGTTTAGGCATTAGCTGTTACACTAATGCATTAAGAAAACCCTTGATATACATTTATGACCAAAAGAAATACAAGAAGTTCTTTTTTAACGCAAGGGGTATATGAATATTGAGAAAATATGTATTTCAGAAAATGGTGGCAATCGGCTTGAGGCAAGTAAGAGAAAGTGATAAAGAGAAGGTGCATTAACAATACAACAAAGAGCAATACATTTTTATAAAACGAGATATTATCGTCAGTTTGGAGTTAGCAGGGCGTTAATTCATTTACTTAGAGCTAATCTTGAGCTCTGGTAAGGGAATCATATTTTGAGAGAAAACGATTTATTCTGGATTGTTTATCCTGCAGTAGATTGGTTGTTTGAACCAGTGAAACAAAAACGAACGCACAACAACTTACTGGACATAATCTTCGATAAAAAACACAAGTCCCATTTGCACATAGTGATCTGTGTTAAGCACATGGTGTCGGGCCTACTTATCCGGATTTCCTTTTCTTTCTATATGCTGATTACTCAGCCACTATACATTTTCTACCAACATTGTTTGGCACATGTCATTTATTTATAATCTTGAATATTCAGATTAAGTTTCGTTGGATTCTGTGAAAATTAATTTTTCATATTTACCAGAACTCTATCTTTAAGCGCATTATGTAACGCCAATCAGGCTTTAAACATACGTTACGAAGAGTAAGAGTCCATTTTATAAAGGCGGACTAAATCATCCTGGTTAACCTAGACCACCGATATACCGAACGCTAATTCTCGATCTGTTTACCTCGTATAGAAAACTGTCTTTCTGTAACTTAATGAGTTAATAAAATGAATACACTCATTAAAAAAAAAAAAAAGTTGACACACAATCGTCGGGGGGGGGGGGGGGTCAAAAACTAAAAAGATATAAGAGGCTAACGAAAAGTCATTCTAATGCACTTTCAGGAGTTTGGTGTGTGAATCTCTTGAATCGTGCCAAGAGTAGAATAGCGCTGTACTCATACTGAACATGATTTCGAAAAGCAATTGCAATATGGTTTTGAACTTGCCCCAAGTTGATATCTTGAAAGACATCGTACTAGATAGTCTGCATTGCATAATTATATCGACGTGTGTAAGAGAGAGAGAGAGAGAGAGAGAGAGAGAGAGAGAAAGAAAGAGAGAGAGGGGGAGACAAGATGTAATTAGAAAGAGAGGGGTAGAGTAGAGGGGGTTATTATGATGAGAGTAAGGGAGGGAAGAGGTGGGAGATATTAGAGAAAGAGGGGTTAAAAGATAAAGGGGGTTTAGGAGCGTGAGGACAGAGAGAGAGAAAGAGAGAGAGAGAGAGAGAGAGAGGGAGAGGGAGAGGGAGAGAGGGGGAGACAGGGATGGGGAGTACGTGGAAGGGAGGGGGTAGAGCGATACGTAAAAATCGACTCTATGACGTGGAAATCGAACACAAGCACTTTCATTTCTACTCATACACCCACACTCTCATTTGCGCACAGACACACAACCGCATGCCCTCACACTCATACCTTTCAATAAAACTCTATAGAAACTACTTTCCAAAAATCAACCGAACGAAATGTCAATAGCTTTGTGCTGACCTATTGAAATGTGCGAACACGACAATGACGTATGAAGACCTAAAGATGATGTCTATGGGATAGGCTAATGAAATTGCCCGAGTTGATTTATAGAAAATAAATGCAATTGTGCCTTCAAAACAAAGATGGTGTATTGCTCTTTGCGGCCGACCCAAAAATCTTGAAATCTACGGACGGCTTTTTTTTTTTTTTTAACCGTTTTTTAGAGAAAAAAAAATTAAAGCATTAAAAACTGAGAAATATCAGCCCAAAGAGGGAGAAAAAAAAGTTAAACAAAAAAAAAAATTCCGACCGGCCGACCCATGTTTTGGCATCTAAACATCTTTTTCTTTTAGGCCTTGTGTTATAAGGACTGTGAAGAATACCAAGCTTATCAATCAGTACGAGTAACGTGAAAGGTTATACTCTCTTCTGTTTGATATACCACGGCTACATGAAAACAATATCTGCTAATGTATTAAAAAATATCAAACTGAATACAATTAAAAGACAACACGGTTAAAACATTATATATGAGAAAGAAAGATATAATTTATTATTGTTAAGATATTTTGTGCACTATGACTAGATACGAATAGAATTCATTGAAAAAGTCGACAGATGGCGCTATGACCTCAGTCAAGAAAGCCATCATGTTTATGACTTTGCATCAAAACATGATTATTGCCCAGTTACAAAAGATATACGAAAGGGAAAAGAGGGAGGGGATAGGAGGGGGGAGAAGGAGAGAAAGGTTTACATTTCTACCGGAACCAAATTTTTAGTTTTACCCTTTTACATATTAACAATGTGCCATCTGATTTAACCGATCACCCTTTACCATCGACAATCGAACTAATCTGGGAGGACTGTGGTATACCGATGATATTTTGTTAAACTTTCATTCGTGAGGTTCTGCATCTGATTCTTGCTCAGTACTTACATCCTTGGACAAGGTAATCTGCTCATATTTCTCCCTCTTGACCCTAGTGCAAAATGGGGACCTGGGGAGCGTTTCACAAATATCCTAAATTGAACTTATCTCTATAAGTTGGACTTAAAAATTATGGAAAGCCGTTAATACTTTGAAAATATTTTGTAAAAGTTATTTTAAAAGGCATAAAATGTTAGTTCATATTTTCTATTATCAAGGAGATTTCATGTTCTTGATGTGTAATTTATGACAATTCTAAAATACTTGAATTTTTTATTTGAATATATTTTATTTTAAGGCTACAAATGGCTCTCCATATTATTTAAGTCCAACTTAGAGTTTAGTTCGACTTAGGATCTTTGTGAAACACCCCCTAGGTGATGATGATGGAGTAATAATAATTGTAGGGTCTATAGAAAGAGCGGTAGTAGTAATAATAATGACAATGTTCTTGGTTTATACAGTGCTTAATATTATGTCTACGATGCCTCTAAGCGCCTTTAGTTATACCGATTTTTCTATCTTGTGTATAAACAATATCAAATTTATATTTATCCTAGTCATTATCATTATTATTTTTAAATTACTCGTTCTGACCTCATTAAAATATATCACCCAGTACATGTACATAATCATATCATTACATTAAACAAAGCACATTACATTGAACATCAGAATTGTGCGCCATTGACATACATTTCTATGCAGAACGTAGGCAAATAATACATTGTAATTCACTGTTTACACTATTACAATAAACCCTTGCAAACGTAATCAAAATTTCCACGTGTAACTGATTTTTTTTTATCCATTAGTAGGAATATTATATAATAAGTCCCTCCATAAATTACACCATAGTTCAACGCATATATAAAGCAGACATTATAAAACATTTCACCTCCTCCACATTCATGATCGCAAGCCTATAATATACTATTTCGAATTAAGAGAAAATGCTTGTTATTGTACTCCATGAAAATAAATCGAAATATAAATGATCAGAACCCCCGAACCATATAACGGCATTAATCAATGAGGTACATTGAATAAATAAAGGCGAATAAATACCATACAACATTTCAGAGCATTTCAAGTACAGAGTATTAGACTTAAGAGTTCATATTATGATACAAAACGCTTTCTTCCAAATACCTTACTTAACAGAAAAAGTTTGTTTGATGGGTACTATTGAGATCCTAAAGTTTCGAAATGCAGAAAGGGAGTACACTGCCCATCAACCAATCACTTATCCTTACCTTGAAACAAATAATATAACGGGATCAACATTATTCTCTAACAACCCCCCCCCCCCCCCCCCCTCTCACCACCTCAAAACAGCAACCGGGTCGGCGGAGCGTCTTTCAAAGTGGGGAAGGGGACACCAACAAAAAAGGGCACTTTCTAGAAGAAAAAAAGGAGCACCTACAAAGCACTTATGGCAACGAAAAATGGCATTTATTTCAAATGAAAAGGGGCACTTATTACAAGTTAAAGGGGAGCACCTCTCAAATTTGAATAAGGGCACTCACCGCGGATGAAAAGGGGCATACAAAGAAAAAAGGCACTTGTTAAAATATAAAGGGCACCACTCAGATTTTAAATAGGTTATTATAAGAGGTGAAGGGCACTTATCAGAGGTGGTAAGGGGTACTTCTTGTACCTGAAAAGGGGGCATTTATCTGAGATGAATAGGGATACTTGTGAGAATGAAAATTTGCACTTGTTAATGAAAAAGGCACATATGAAATTTCAATAGAGGCATTTATGAGAAGGGTAAGGGGCTCTTATTTTTTTAAAAAGGGGGCATTTATCAGAAGGAAAAAGGGCACACATTAGACAGAAGGGGGGCACGTGACAAAATAAAATGGGACGCTTATCAGGTGTTAAAGGGGCACTTATTACAAAGGAAAAGGGCACTTGTTAAAGTGCCCTCTAAGATTTGAATAGGGGCAATTACCATTGTTGAAGGAGGCACTTATCAGAGTTGGTATAAGAATGCGGAACGGGCACCTATTAGAATTAAACAGGGACACTTATCTGAAGTAAAGGGGGCAATTGGAGGTACTTCAAAAAATGGGGGCACTGCCCCCTGCTCCCCCTCCCCCTGGGTCCGCCGCCTCTGACAACAACCATAAAATGTCCCGTGTTGGGAAAAAAAAAGACATGCAAAACATTACTACTACCGTAGTCGTTGAAAGATAAGTAAATTAACTTCTTGACGAAGCGGGCGCCCTTTATGTTCCGGACAAACATGAAGAGAGTACTCGTGGAGACAACATACATTCTTATGGCTAAATGTCCCGAATTCAGCTTTGAGAAAAAAAAAGAAAAAGAGTACGGCATTGGTCACGATGCCGTATTTTTCCAAAATGCATTAGGTATTGTATACCCGGGGGGGGGGGGTACTCACATATTAGGACCGCTCTAATGGGTAACTTTTTCACAAAAAATCCCTACACATGGGTCCCACTTTTAACAAAAATTAAAGAAAAATTCGAAAAAATGCCCCAAAATGACTCCTAATAATGGGTAGGGGTTTCGAGGTTTGAGCGGCACACCCCGTCCAAACCAAATCTGAGTACCCCCCCCCCCCCCCCGGGATATTATGAAGGCTCTGACCATTGATTTACTGATTATCATAATTGCCTCAGTGTACCTTGTTTGAAGGTACTTCCAGTCATTTGCAAGTCATAAAATGGACTGCAGTCAGTGAACAAACGTCATTAGAACGATCGCGAAGACATTCGGAAAATCGATCTCAGGCGATTCTAATAGCATTATGCGTCACGTTTTCAAAATTTGCGTAGGGTGCAATGAAATCATATAACATAGTCAGAATATGATTTCCTTTTTTTAGCAGAACACCTGAGAGTGAGAGAGAGAGAGAAAGCGAGAGGACTGTGTAAGCAACTGATGCGATATTTTGACGCGCCAAAATTATGAGGGTGATGATGGTATATAAAGCGCATGCAAAATATCAAAACCACGTACTACCCCCCCCCCCCCCCCCCCCCAGGTCAGAGGGACCGCATTCATGTTCCAAAAAATCTCTAGTAAAGTCCGGCCCGTATTGACTTTACACACTGGATAAAGCAGGGGTGTGCTTTCAAAGGGAGGGAACATGCATAATGCGTACCCTTAATAACACTGAGTTGGGGGGGGGGGGGGGGTTACTAACGCAAGTGAAATACGCCCATGCACATGCAAGATGTATATCAGATCGGGAGCCGGAGAGGCTCACACTAGGGGGAGGTGGGGTGTGGGAATAGCGTTGTTCATGTACATAGCAATGATACATGTACAAAACCATGATAAAAAGAAATGGACGACTGAAATGCACTGTGCGCTGATAAGGCTGCCGGAGCTAAAGCCAGGGTAATAAAGTCCAAAGCTCTTTGGAAGCGCATAGAGATGTTATTTCATAACGTAATATGCGCTATACAAGAACTGAACTATTATTATTATTATTAATGGCACAGTTCGGTGGAGGCTGTCATTAGGGCCATGACAGTGGACCAAAAACTTAAGCTCATGTAGCAAAAAAGTAACGGGTTGAAACCTTGCAGAGAATGTTCAGCATTACCTGTATGTACATGACTTCTAATCCTAGATTGGACTCATGGTATTTTCACTCACCAACAGATCTAATTTGTTTGTACATGTAGGTATACACTGTTTGTGACAGGATTGCACATGGCTGAGATGAGGCGTTGCATTATATTCATTGACACATTGTAGTCATGTCCGCATAATGATACACCAATCATCGTTATGACATTCTCTCATCCTCAGCCTACCCACGAGTTGATGATAAATAACAGAAGGCACCTATAATTAATAAAGTATTAAAGAGGTGATTATTATATCAAGGTGTTGATCTCCGCGCTGCTTCCTCTGCAGCACGACGCACCATACCTTTTCGAATCAAAGACGTATAAGGTACGTCAGCGCGAATAAGGTCTTGACAGAACTCAGAATTATTCTTCAACGTGAGTTTATCTTCTCTCTTATCTCCGGTGTTATTCTTCTTCAAATTAATACACATATTCATAGCATTTGTTTCGATTTCTCTAAAATGCGCCAAATCTTCTTGGAAGCTTGGTCCGTATTCATCCACCTTTTTCCAAAATGTTCGATTGAAGTGTTCGTAGAGCATGACATCAGCCGCGCTCCATGCTCTGATTTTGTTCGCCATGTCTTGGTTGACAGCAAATCTGTGACTTTTACTACGGATCCCATTTGAGATGTAGAGAATGTCTGAATAATCCCAACACAAAAGCTTTCGTAAAAGAATGAGTGACTCTTCGAAATATTCAGTGATCATAACCAAATCTATCTCTTTAGAGAGCTTGTCAATTTTTTCCTTAATTTTTGCTACATTTTCATCATTTACGTGGTCGAAACCCAAATCATAAATCTGTCCATTTCTACTCCTTGTCCAGAAGTACGTTTTCATTGCGTAGTATTTCTGTGGCTGAGACATGAAAGTCTCAAACGGGTTTTTCGAAACAATTTTGAGATGATTGCCCATCTCAAAATAGCCGAAGGCCGACTCAAGCTGGGTCACGGGATCTCTTATAATGGTAATATACTTGGCCCCAGGCACGGCAACGTCCATTTCATTCCTGTTATATCGAACATGGTTTACAAGCATGTCGAAATCTTGCCGAGTTCTGTTCGGGATTTGGTATAGCATTGATCGTTTGAACAATTGCTCGTTTGATATGATATGACCTCCTTTACCCATTGCGAAACTCAAATTGCGCAGGTATCCAAATCGCTCTAATATAGATGCAGTGGTTGTGGAGCCCGTCTTGTGCGTTTTGACGTAGACTATCCTTTCCACGGGATGACAACTATGTTGTGGGTCTGGAGGACTGGGCGGAGTGAGATCTGGACTAGCTTGGGTAACGATCGATGTTGTGGACAAACTTCTTGTAAGGCTTGGTGATGCATCTGCAGTGGAAAACGTCAAACTGCTTTCGTTTTTTGATGAGTCTGTCTTAAGACCAGATCCCTCGATCAACGGGTGAAATCTGGAGAGAGGTGGAAAGTTAAAATGATTATCAGAATAATTGTTCCTCACAATTATTTATGCCAACTTGCCTTCACCCCAGAAGAGCATCAACATATTTATGCAATTTGCGTTCTAGCAAATGTAGTACAAAGGATAATAGCAGGTGAATGAAAAAAGATCACCACACAAATCTGGGAATGAAGCATCCATACATTTTGAACATATTTACTTGATAAATGACTTCACATAGTACGTCACTTTATCAAGAAATTGGCGATGCCAATGTCGTGCTTAAAAACTGTTCATTATTCTTGTGTTATGCCTCTCTCATATACTTTGGTGGAGGGTCTTGTAGATTAATGGGCAAGAATATAATAAATCTCTCAGAACATCTAAAGTTATTTATTGGGGTTGGGTTTCCTTTAAAGCCTATCTGCACTACTTTGGCAAGGTAGAGGGATTAGACCTCCCTGCTGGTCACTGTCAAGTGGTTATCTCATCAAATCAGATCCAAATTATCGTGAGAAAAAGGGGACCATGGGGGATCAACGGTCACCACTAATTTAGGCATTGTTTGCTATATAGAGGACGCAATTAGCTACAAGCAGTGGCGGTCTTGAGAGAGTGTTTTACAAAATGTAAATGAAAAATGAACGGTGCTAATATTGCGTTAATAACGGGCGTGTGCAATAACAGGCTTGATTGAATCATAAAAAGTCATGTAGTAAATCGAATTGACGTGGACAACGGGTTTAACAAAGAAAAGAACAAATAAATACATGTATCATTACATCTTTACTTGTTTGGACCCGTTGCACACACATACACACACACGCACTCATGCACACACATAAATAAATATACAGTTAATAACATAATTATTCATACCCCTTTTCGTAACTTCCGAATGACTGGAAGAATTAGATGTCACATTCTTACGAAACGTAAATCGGGACAAATCAAGTTTTCATATACTTGAAATATTACAAAACTTGGTAATGGTATGAATACTGTATATATAGGCCTTATACAGTGCGTCCTAGAAAAAACGAAACTGAGAATTATCGATGTTTTATCATAACTTAATCACAATTATAATTGATAAATGATACATATTTGTAAAGCTTAGATCCTCCTCTTTCATTTGCTGCAACTCATATAATTCTTATTTCAAGCATGAGTGATTCAAATGAATTTGAAGAGAGGAAACCAAAAAGACATTTGGCGGAAGGTATCTGAATTTGAAAGAGAAAATAAATCTTATTTCTAGAAAGATGAGTTTCTTCTCTTTCATATGACACCTCAAACAGGAAAAATAAGCCAGGAATAACAAAGTTCTGTTCGTTTAAAGTAGTGCTTGCATTTCTATAATTTTATCAAACGAATTCGTTTTCACTGGCTGCCTGCCGTACATAGCAACAAGCAGAATTGACAAGAGACTTAACTCCGTTTTTTTTGTTTTGACAATCAGCCGCATTCCTTGCTCATTTTTCCAGATTGAGGTGTCATTATGAAAGGGCAGAAACTCAACTTTCTAGAAATGTGATTTTCTCTTTCAAATTCAGACACCGTCCGCCAAATGTCTTTTTGGTTTCCTCTCTTCAAATTGATTCGAATCACTCATGCGTGAAATATGCATCATATGGGTTGCATCAAATGAAAGAGGAGGATCTAAGCTTTCCAAATATGTGTCATTTATCAATTATAATTGTGATTAAGTTATGATAAAACATCGATAATTCTCGGTTTCGTTTTTTCTCGGACGCGCTGTAAGTATATCTTAAATGTGTTACACATGTATACCTGGGTATTCTAGGGCTAGGCACTGGTTCTACTATGGGCGTGGCGAATTTGGTCCTTGTCGGAAGATAGATACAGAGCACAACCACCAGACAGCACAGCGGTAAGATAGTCGACTTGACATGTTTTCCCGGTGAAGTTTGGTTGGCAGAAGGGGTAGCGTCATGCCTACTCGTCTTCACCCGACCGTTGGGATTCATCGTTGATTCGTCTTCTTGATGACTTTGAAGAAGACAGGCTGAGAAGATCAAAATAAATGAAAACGTCGACCTTCTCGTGGAAACGAAACTCCGTGGTCACTGAAATTAAATTGAATTGCAAGATAGGGTTAAGAATGTTTCATGGCAAAGAATAATCTTATTACCGCTCTTAACAAATAAAATAGATTAACTCCAGTCTGTCGATTTTAATCCAGTTATTATTAGGAGGTACATTTTCTGTATTTTTTTTTTAATTCTCTGGTGTTGGCAGGCACAGTGGTACCTAACCGCTCAAGCCGTTTGTTTTTCTCGCTAAATAGTTCAAATGGTGGTCCATTATCATTATCATGACTCTCTTGACCGCTACCACCGAAGTCGGCATGCACTGCACTCACTGTGCCCGACATAAATTAATATAGGCCATTATCGTAATGTAATCAAATTTAATGCATAAATATTAAAGTGCCATGTTACAAATTATTTCATTCACATGCCGTGTAAATAAAAAAATACGCGGGCCGCGTAGGATAAGAGCTATTGTTCTTAAAACAACATAATTTCAATGAAAGAGAGTGATTCAATGAATCTCCAGAAAGCGAGACTAAAACTTATTTTCTCTTTCGGATGGTGACGTTCAAGGTCGGTCCCCAGACGTAAATAATCATATCTGATTGATACACGTCTGTAAAAACCCAATTACACACACACACACACACACACACTCCTTTGTCCCTTTTGTACTGAAATTTCAAGTGACCGATACATAAGCAACTGATTGGTATCTTTATTTGTTCTTACTCTACAAGTATACTTCCAAAGTTTCTAGATGATTGTTTTATTTGTAATAGAAATGTGACTAATTATGAAACTTGTCAATCAAATCTAATATTTATGCCGGACCAAAATTATGGAACAAATTGCCCAAAGAACTTCAAATATGCCCAACAGTATAAATTTTCAAAAGAAAGCTCAAGAAATATCTCGTAAATGAATGTGTATAACTAGGATTATTTTCTACATAAATGCCTTTCCTTTTCTTTTTTGTTGTTTTTAATGGATTTGTCTGGTTTAATGCTGTATATTGATGCTTTGTGTTTTTTAATCTCTGTATATCTATCTCGTTTTTAGTACATTTAAGAAACTTTTTATGTAAATTGTATTATCTCTGGGAATAACCTTGAAAGGCCATTGGCCTTTGTTTTTCCCCACCACATTATGATTTAAATTGAAGATGTTTCATTTTAACGTTTGTTAATGTATGCATATAAATTGTACTTGTTGTTTTTGTAAATCAGATGTGTAAATAAAATGTGAACTTGAACTAAAATGTTGTAAACCAACGATGATGTACATCTACAGGTTGTATATGTTAAAAATATCAATCACACGCACGTACATGTACATCCCCGTGTTAACGTGATGGCGGGACTCTATGCTTTATAATTACTTTTACATTATTCATTTAGGTCCCGAAGCAAACGTATAATATAATTAAAAAGAAGAAAGGAAGGAAGAAAGAAGAAGAAGGAAGAAAGAAGAAGAAGAAATAGAGGAAGAATGGCTGTTTTTGTTTGGGGTATCAAATGAGGGCTGAATGTAGACTATCCATCTCGTTACTATTGTTACCAATGCTGAGAAACGAGTATTTTATGTCTTTATTTTATTCTTTTCGGGGGGGGGGGGGGGTAGCTGTAAGTAAAACAAAATTGAATCATATTATTTGTGTACGATAGTGAATTCAGTGTAAATGATCAAATCCAAATACTTTGACGGTTAAATATAATTTGCACTGTTTGCCTAAATATGAAATAGGATGAATCCCCGGACATAATGTCGATAATCAGAGTACACTGGTGAGCATTAACCAAACTCCCTCTATCGCTACGTTGTACTTATAATGGGTGTATTTTCGGTATCTAAATTTCCAATGTTTCTTCACAGAAAGAAATTAAACGTTAATCAAAAATATTATACAGCCATAAAATTATGAACCCATTAGCATACAGAACAATTTTGTTTGGAAATCGTCCCTTATTGCTAATGCTAACCTTCTTCTAACCGCAGAGCATTAGTTGGTTTTCGAAACATTATTGCACTCATAAAAATGGATTCTCTCTTTTTAAAGTGTATCACGTGCATTTTAATTTCATCTCACAGCAAGCAACAGCAAAGTAGGAGTGAAAGCTATCATGCAACCTTTTGCAACAAAATACAAATATTTAAAATCAGAATAAGTCATATTCCTGAATGAATGGAGTCTGACCAATGCTGCGCACATACATGTAAACATCAGACTCTGGCTACGCGCCTGATCATCATTCTGTACTACCAGAAGACTAGGAATCCATTTCTGTTCATTTTGATTAATAAACATTTCAAGTACAGATACATATTTTGCATTATACAGGATAATACATACGTATATATATATATATATATATATATTTGTTTGTCTATGCGATCAAAGAGCTACTACAACAGCTACTCTGTTTCTTTAGTGGTTTAGAAAATATTCCAATACGTGCTGGCTCAGCCAACTCAAAATATCTGTTAGAGTTTAGGATTTTTCAGAAAAGGTGCGTTCCCTTCCAGCGTTATATTGCTCCTAAACTCATATTACTCAAAAATTTCCATTATCAAAGCACGGTGCGCATGATAGGAAAGTATTTGATAATGATGATAATAATAATAATAACAATAATAATAATAATAATAATGACGATAATGAATGTGATTTATAATATTATAGTAATAATTACTAGACATTGAATTCGTTACGGAGACGATTTGGGTGATCTGCCACTTTGTCGAGACATAACAAACTCAATTGGAGATTTGGCCTTTAAAAAAGATTCCACCCTCCACTCTTTTAACACGCCTATGTTCAAGCTCATTTAGTAATAAAGGATGTAGAAAAATTAGAAATGATTGTGCTGGCTATTATTTGGTACTAGACATTGTATTCGTCACATATAGGTGATCTGCCGCTTGGATTTAGACATAACACCTGTAGAAACTCAATGGGAGGTTTGATGTTTTAAAAAGATTCCACCCTCCACTCTTATGACACGCCTATGTTTATGTACGCCAATAGAAGGGGGTTTATTAAACAAATTCCATCGTCGCAGTCTTACAACTGAATTGCCATTGGGATACATTTGAAAAGTAGATGTATTTACAAAGTACAATAGTCTTGGAACTATGATATAATAATATATATAAAAAATATCATATTAGAACTCTATATCAACATTCAATGAGTATGGAAAGGAAGAAGGGATGAATGAGGAATAGGAGCAAGGAGCAAGAATCAACAAAATGTGAGAAAAGAATGAAAGAAAAAGAAAGGAAGGGTTAAAGTAAGAGGAGTAGATCAAGAAAGATGAGGTGAAAAACATGTGTAATGAGCCTTCTACTAATTAGCTTTAAATAATTATACCGATCCTCATGACTTGTACAAACCATATAAAACATGTATAAAAAATGATTGAACTATACATTTGACAAGAAACATAAAGTATTATAGTATTGTAGTTATGACACTAGTCCAGGTGGTTAAATTCAAACATAGTACAATAGTGAAAAAAAAATTGCATTCACTTTGCGTTACGATTTTCCTCACTACCGTCACTTCGTGAAAACAAGGACGAGATTGTGAAATTAAGTATGATCAACGATCATAGCAGTCGTGCTAAACGTACGGTAATTTAAAAGACTAGAGACTAGTAAATAGAAAAAACCCGGAATAGGCGGAGGAGGAAATAAGGATGAGATTAAAGTGTAAAGATAATAATAAAGCGTTTCAGTAGGAATTCAAAAACAAACATCCTAATCCTGCATACTTAAGTATTTCTACTGTCCATTTCTTTTGAGATTCATTTAATTGTAATAACTAGTTAAATTTGAGTGTAATCAATAATCGTAAGTCTTTCGTCAAATAACGATTCACACGGATGTTCAAGTAAGGTTCTATAGACAGCCTGCATTTTATATGGATGATTACGTAATGATTCCATCAACCGAGTAGACCTACTAGTTTTTCTGGTTACTCAGCATCCTGATTAACCCTTTACGGCCGAAATGATCGGGCGGCTGAGTAAATGGAGAAGCATTCATAGCTACAAAGACACCCGAAGCTAGCCCATTGACAGACTGGGCTACCTCGTAGTACAGCTTGACGGCAAGAACATACATACAGAGATAGGATAAAAAATTCATTTCGCTCAGTTTATAATTTCAAGTTCTGCAAGTTACTTACACAAAAGGAGTCCTTGTCATTTATAACGTAAAAGACACATAGAGTTCTCAGATGAAATCATTAAATGCAATATTCGTAATAATTATTGGCCTACTTGCCATGTATAGGCGTCTTCTTGCAGCGCCATCTTTAGTAATCAAGGATGTAGAAACAGTAGAAATGATTGTGCTGACTATTGTTGGGTACAACCCTGTTACCATTAAATTAATGACAGGAGTATATAGGGCTAGGCGAACAAACAACAAAATAAAAAGTCGTTCATAAAGATAAAGTTTTTTTTGTTTTGTTATCATACTGTACGAATATGTTGGATCGTACAGAGATGCAAGAAAAGCGATGTTGACGGTCGAGAATCGTGAGGAGAAAAATAATGTGCAGATAAGAATTGTCAGAGAGATGTACCAAACTGAACTTAACTTTCTAACTTGTTTGAGAGAGCCAGCAAATTGTTGACATTTTCTCGGCTATTTTGTTATCAAAATATAAATTTAAAATATAAAATATAAAAGAAATACAAGGAGGTGCTATGGCTCAGTAGTCAGTAGGAGTCTCGTATCCGTATCATGGAGGTCCTACCTCCTTGGTTATACAATTTTACAAAAATTCTCCTCAAGACCCCAACCCCAGCTTCTTTCTCTCTCATCTCCCTGCTCTTACATAGGCCCAATCTCTATGTAGTCTAGGTGGGATATAATACATCATTATTGACAGACAGCAAAAATAAGTATATACATGTACATGATCATGATATAGGCCTGAAATCACCGGGCTGCGTTTTCCAAAGTTCTATATAAAGTTTGATATAGACCGTGGTAGACATTGACATTTTGCAGAGTGTTCATCTGGAATTACTAATGGCAAAGATTCCATAATGACTTCTCACGAAAAGGAGAGAACTGTAAGTACAAGTATACGTAAAATGTAAACTTACCACCAGCATCTTTATAATGTAGACAAGCTGAATCTGGAGGTCAAACAATGATGACTATTGGTTTCTCTTCAACTACATACATACACTATAGGCCCAGGCCGTACATCATTACGTGTTACGACATTCGCAAGGTCGAACGTAGTGTTGCACTCTCGCTGTTTCACTTTCAGGGTTGCCGTTAACTCACGAAATTGGTTGAAGCTTCCCGTTTAGAAAATATTGAAGATGTTCATATGGTATTTCACAGTACTGGTTTTACGAAAGTGGATCATATTTGAAGTAGAAGTGATTGTATTCTTGCTCTGTTGTGCATGTTGAGGAAGATCGCGATCGACCAGCATTATATTTCCACACGGCAGAATATTTGTACGATAAAGATTTACACGCTTCGATGAGTTCTTTAGATTTACTCGTCTCAAGACCCCATGTCCATTACTCCTTAGTCAAAAGTCCCAGAATAACGCTTAAAATTGCTTTAATACGGATTTGACCTTTAAGTAGATTGAAATAAAAGGTCTTTTAGCTACGAGATCAATGTTTCATTACTCATCAGCAATGACAGAATAAGCATTAGCATAATGAAACTAAATACGAGTATGCATTTACTAGACTAATAGAATCATAATCTGGTTTCTCTTCGCTTTTGTTTGATGGCGTCGCAGGGATAATGAAAGCAACCGTTACGTAACTGGAGGCTACCTGACACGGCCGATTCGATTTCTGGTCTGCTCGTTGTTTACATTCAGACCCCGTTATTTTCCTTTCGTGGTTCACGTTTCCGCTTCCGTATCAAAATGTTGCCTGGTCCCTGCAGAACAATGTAGGCCTATCACCAAACGGCATGTGACAAATCTCTAAATTGAAATTCACCCAAAATCACCAAATTCAAAGAATGGCCGATATCAATGCAAATAAAGATTACTATTCGTAATATTTTTAAATTTAATTTAAACTTTTGGCTTTCGGATTTTTGTCACAAATTTCGTTTGCATGCAGAAAAAAACCCTCACCTTATTGGTAAGTTGTTATCTTTAATCTTTAGTGGTGCAGGCCAACACAAAC
Source organism: Strongylocentrotus droebachiensis (assembly GCA_035222895.1). Lineage (NCBI taxonomy): Eukaryota > Metazoa > Echinodermata > Echinoidea > Camarodonta > Strongylocentrotidae > Strongylocentrotus > Strongylocentrotus droebachiensis. The sequence goes on from JAVYIG010000002.1 coordinate 1,873,122, forward strand.
TTATTTAGCATCTAACGCGAATTATTTGAGAAAACTGTGCTCCTGCATTTACTAAATTGCCATTTCACATGCCGACTCTCTCTAGTGCTTTCTCTCTCTTTCTCTCTCGATCTTTCTCTGTCTCTCTTTCTCACTTCCAAATCAATCCATCTGTGATTTTAATAAAAAGATGATCACAACCAAAGTTGAATAAAAGAAACCAACTAAATTAACCTACTGCTGATAACATATATTTATTTATTTATTAAAAACACAAATAATATGTGTACAAAAGATGAAATACAAGTACATATATTAATGGATTCCATTTACAATTTAGAAGGGATTAGCACTTTACCACTTGACTTGGCCAAAGCGAATAAAATGTACCGTTTTTCATGACATCATTTTAATAATTTTGTTTAATGGTCAAATTGGATATTACTGACTGTTTTTTTTACTTTTCGTCAGAGCGGAAAATAGGCAGTTGGCCGAAGCGGGTAAATTATATCACTTTGGTCAGTTCGCCAAATTGGATAAAGTTTGCCATTTTGAAAAGTTGTCAAACCGGACAAAAAGTCTTTTTTGTCCGTCTGTCTGATATAAAATTATGTTTACTTTCTAAACAGATAAATATAATTGGTTTTAAAAAAAGAAGAACATGTTCGTTTATTGGGTAAGAATTAACCCAATATTGGATTAATTTTTACCCGAATCTTTGTAGAGTTTAGAGTGTGTGTGTCTGTGGGATATAATACAGAGAAAGAGGGGGGGGCAAAGAGACAAAATCATAACTCTATTTCACCATAATACACACTGTCACATACCAATACATAGGCCAGCCTCTGGACCGTGTCCGTGTCGCGCGCCCAATTAGACATTCTCAACATTGACATTACAGTTAGACCATGGTTAGACCTTACCATTCCTCTCATTCTGTACCCTGATAACTGTTTTGGAGATCGCGCGATGAGTGGAGACACCGCACTGTGTGTGGGATCCAGGGGGGCTCATCCCCTGGGAAAAAAAAACATTTGTTTAAACAAAAGAAAAGACGGCCCCCCCTCCCCTGGTGCTTAAGAGGGGGGGGGGGGGTGGAGGGGGGGGGGGGGGGCGGGTGGGGGAGCGATTTAACAAAAATCGGGGGCAAATAAAAATTAGTGCTTACTATTCTCCCCCCCCCCCCCCCCCCTCTCTCTCTCTCTCTATCTCTTTGCATCTTTCGTTTTAGTTGTGTTGGGCATGTGTCGAAGTGAGCAAAAACAGGATTTTTTTTTTGTTAGCGGCCAAGCCACGCGGCCGCACAATTTGTGCCGTTTCGACGGTCCCGGTAGAAAAGTTTATTAGCTTTTAATCGTTTTTCATGCATTGTTTATTATAAGAAGGGTGTAAAGGTAGGAAGATCACAGCTTAACGAATTGTGCGGGCGGCCAGTGGCAAGTGTAATGGTTGCTTGCACTGTTTGATCATCTCTTTTATTACGCATTTTGTGCAAGATATGTTTCTGAGTGTATACCCACGGGGGTTACCTTTGCTTTTGTATTTGTTATTTCCTTTTATATGAAAGAGTACATGTGACCAGGCATTTATTTTGCCTAACACGTAAATTTACTAATGACCGTTCATTAGAAAATACTTATGACCGGTCATTAGTAAAATCATTTTATAAAACAAATAAAACATCATCTTACAAAAGAAATAACACCATTTTGTTCGGGCATAAGTAAAATGTTTTGATTACTTTATTTACCCAAAATCATCGATACAAGTTATACTTTTATAAACAGAAACCCCTTGAAATAGCAACCATGTATACATTTATATGAATATGTTGTTTAAGTTTGAAGGGACAAGAATTGCACCTAAAACGGATGTATACAATGTATACAAAATAAGTGTAAGTGTCAGGCAAATCGAAGCCCAATTAAGGCACGAGAAAAAGCACAATATCAATGGTTTCATAAACGTGAACATACTAGGGATGAGTATGATTACAGCTTGTATTTCTGATGCAAATAGTCTATTGCTTCGATCGAATTACATGTATATACCGTGGCATATGTTTTCTCTTCCTAATTTTAATTATGTGATCCATTCCATCTCTTGCTTTGTCATCCTCTCACCTTAAAAAGATATGTCAAATTCGGAGGCGCGGTTAGATTTTATTATCCTACGTGCTGGGATCGCAGAGCAACCTTGTCTAGACGTATTTTCCGACGATTGTCATAAGTACGATGATTCATTGTCGTAAGTACGACGGTTGTCATAAGTACGATGGTTGTCATAAGTACGATGAATGTCATAAGTACGATGATTGTCATAAGTACGATGATTGTCATAAGTACGTGGGAATTGGCGCACGCTGCGGTCTGACCACTTATTACTCTTCTTAGCTTCGTGGACAGCTCTGTTCACCATACCCTTCATAATCAGCGACGCATAGGCCACATCGTCCCGAAGCATATCTTTACAGAAGTTCGATGAGTCTTTTTTCAGTATTAATTTTTCAACTCTTCTATCTTTGCGGTTCTTTTCACCTTCATTGATGCATTCATTAAATGCCTTCTGTTCCAAGCTATGGAAATATTGCAGATCTTTCTCAAAGTCTGGTCCGTAATCGTTAACCTTTTCCCAGAATGTTTGGTTGAAATGTTTATATAGCATGGCGTCTCCTGCGTTCCATTCTAATACATCGTCAGCCAGGTCGTCCGACACTCTATACCGATGAGTTTTACTTCGGATCCCATGCGATAAGTACAAAATATCCTCAAAGTCCCAGCAAAAGAGCTTTCGTAAAATAATCAGAGACTCATCAAAATATTCATTGATTAGCATAAAATCAATTTCTTTGGAAAGTTGGTCGATCTTTTCTTGGATTTTACGTTTATTTTCGTCGTACTTGTGATCAAGACCCAGGTCGAACAATTGGCCATTTCGAATCTTCTGCCACGCGCTGACCTTTCGTTCGTAGTACATTCTTGGATTTGACATGAATGTTCTAAAGGGGTTCGATCCGGATATCCCGAGATGATGACCCACTTCAAAGTAACCGAATACAGATTCAAGTTGTGTGACCGGGTGTCGGATAATCGAAATATACTTGGCATGGGGCACTACTTTATCCATTTGAGGACGGCTGTATCGAGCATGATTGACAAGCATGTCAAAGTCTCGTCTCGTTCTAAATGGAATTTGATAAATCATTGATGTTTCAAAGAGTTTTATATCACATATAATATGTCCATTTTTTCGCATGGCAAAGCTCATATTCCGCTTGTAGCCATACCGCTCTAGTATAGACACCAACGTCGTAGATCCCGTTTTGTGCGTCTTAATATAAACTATCCTTTGTATGGGTACTTTGCAGGTTGGAGGGATGACACCCAGTTCAGGGGTGAGAATCTTCTTTTCAACTTTGTTCTCTATCGAAGGCGCCAGAAATCTACTAGCCGAAGACAAAGCGGTATTCGCAGTCAATCCATTCGTTTGATTCCATGAAGGCTCAATGCACACTCTATGAGACGGGCTGTAAAATAAAAACACAATATAATATAGTTGTGTAAACTTCAACACGATTGCATATACTTTCGAGAGTTCAACTTTTGAAGGCAATTTTTAAACCCTGGTAGATTTCCCACATATATCATGATCGAATTAAGTAATAAATAATGTAATGTTCGCCTTCAACAGGTGATGGACAAGGCTATGGCAATCGCCTACGTTGTTCTACCATTTTAAAAGAGATTTGTTAAGAGGGGATTCTATTTACTCAAATTAAGAGCATGTTGATGCAAAATCCCCCATAATTCCATGAAAATATCCCGTAACAAAACAGCCCACATATGGTTTCAAATGGAAGGGCTTCATTGATACGGTGACAACTTTTGACCCGGTGGAAAATCTGTATTTGCATAGACTGGTTAGTCTGACTAGTATGCACTTAAAGATGAAGTTGAGTTCTGGTCATGCGATTGCATTGTGAAAGAAACGGTGTGGAATCGACCAGAAAAGGTTGATCATCTAGCATATAAGTATGTGTGTGTATTGCAAGGTTCTGGAATCATCAAAATGATAAGAAATTTGGCCAAGTCTTGGTAAAGTTACAAACACTCTACACAGAAAGATGTATATGGGACTACACGAACACGTGGCGTAAAAATCCTACCCCCGAGTTTTACGATGTTACATGACATATTTAGAATATGAAGGCATTTGAAGAGCCATGCTTTTCAGGGAACATGTCTTATCTGATATTCTTCCACACTTGCATAATAAGAATGATAACGCTCACAAATTATTTGTCACCTCTTCCCAGAACTCAACCTTCTCTTTAAAAGCAAGGAACATGACATTAGACGTTAATAATTTCCCCTTTTTTTCTCACTTTTCAATGAGCATCATGAGCACAGTCGCACAGACTTTCAAGAAATCAAATCAAGGGCAATTTCAATTGCTTATTGTTATGCCCTTTGAATGCACGTTTGGATTATGTGTAATAATTATACCATCTTCATATTTGAATATTCAAGCTCAAGGCTAATGAATTCGCCTCAAGGTGATTTTGGGAAAGTCTTTGGGAAAGTCTTTGCGATCGACAAGCCAGCAGTCATTTAAAAAAAAAAAAAATCGTTATTACCTTTGAACATTGCTGATAGTATATTTCATGAAATCTTGGTGTACTGAAGAGATGTAGAGAAATGCTGAGAGTCCCATGAAGATAATGGGCAGGGTCCAGGACTTGGAGATGACATAATGAAGAATTTTGACGGGACCGCCGGAGTCTTGCATGGTGTCGTCCCCGGTGGCTCTGTAAAAAAGATATAAACAAAATTAGCCTAAAACGATTTTTTTTTTTTTTTTTTTTTTTAAATCAAACCTTGGCAGATGAGACATCTTATCTGTATTTTATATATACATTTTCACTTCACTATATTTATATTTTACACCAAAAATGCTTTCATTGGTGCATTTTATATGCCCAACGTATCTAGCTCACAAGTTCGACCCCCCCCCAAAAAAAAAAAAAAAGAAGCCAGATGAGATTTAAATGTATAGGTTTCAATAAGCAAATATCAAATTGTCACATTTTTTTTTCAACATACACTTTTTTCTTGAATAAACATGTACTTTTCATCCTGTGATTTATTAAAATTGTGTGTCTTGGGAAACAGGATTTGCAAAAGATTGATAATATATCGATGTTTGTAAAGTTATTATTAGCTTTGTTACTGTGAGGTAAAATTGTATGGTAGTTTATGGAGGAGTGAGTTCTGGCGTGTTTTATTAAAAAAAATTAACTATTGTACTTTTAATGTTTAATATTTGTATTTGTATTTGTATACTGTGCAATATCTTGTTATCTTGTTACATGTTTACCTACATTATATGACCAGGGGCGTAATGAGCAAAATCTTCTTCTTCTTTTTTTTTTTTTTGGGGGGGGGGGGGGGGAAGGGGGTCAGAACACTATCTGCATCACCACCAAGTAGCATAATGCAAGGGCGGCGGAGTGTCTTCCAAAGTTGAAGGGGAGCACACAAAAAAGGGGCACCAGGTCACCTACAAAGGGAAACATAAAAAAAAACTTACACCAATTTTAGACATTGGTATATACCCCTACATCTTCATGAATGTGATTACGGATGACATCAATATAAATTTCCGAGCGAGCAAAGCGAGCAAGCAATTGCTTTTTGATCTGTGAGGTCCCAGTGCGAAAAATTACATCTTATAAAGAAGACCAACAAAAAAACCTGATGCGTATCAAGCACAATCTAATGAGGAAAGACTAAACATTCTTTTTGTAAGTTACATAATTACAACATCTATAAATGCGAGCGGGCGAGCTCAAGGGAAAATTAAAGAAAAAGAGGCTCTAAGTCGCCTTGAATAAGGGGTGCATGTTATGGAGAAAGGAAAAGTAGGCCCTTATCAGAAAGGAATAAGACAGTTCTTAGAAAAGTGCTCGTGTAAAAGTAAAAGGGGCAATTATCAGAGGTGAAAATGGCATTTCTTGCACCTGAAAAGGGATACTCAACAGAGATGAAAAAAGTACTTGTGAGAATGGAAAAGGGCAGCAATCAGATTTTGATAGGGGCATTTATCCGAAAGAAAATAAGGTACATGTTAGGAAGGAAAAGGGGCACGTATCAAAAAAGAAGGGGCACTTATCAGAGGGGAAAAGTGGCATTTAAGAGAAAGGGAAGGGGTTTTATTACAAAGGGAAAGGGGCACGAGTAAAAGTAAAACGGGGCATTAACCAATTAAACATATCTAAGTTAATTCCAGGATACAAGCAAATTAACATAGAAACTAGGCATTTTTTGTTTTTGTACATAGCATCAACATCATATCTTTACGAGAATATTTAGTTTTTAATATTAAAGACTACGTACATATTTTTTCAATCCAATTGTTAAACATATTTTGTTCAAGGTGCATAATGGTTATTTTCAGAGAGCCTTGTTAATCATGCCAAATGCAGGCATTGAACTTTTGAATGATGTAAATCTACCATACCTAGGTCTGCATTTTCAGCTGTATTTATTAAAACAGATCTTTTGACCTTATTTCTTTTCGAGTTCCTTAGAAAATTATAAATAAATTTATTCAGATCCACAATCAGTTTCGGAGGAATTGATAATACTAAAGCAAAATACACAGATTGCGAAATAGTTAACAATTTAATAATAACAAATTTACCATAAATAGTTAAATCTCTCGTTTTCCAAAAATTGAGGATTAATTTTACTTGTTCAAGTTTCATAGCCCAGTTTAGGCCATCCGATTTATTTTCATCCTTAGTGAGGCTAAGTGCCCAGATACTTTAATTGGATCATCAATCCATTTTAAGCCATTAAGGCATTCAAATTGGGTTGACATATTTATTGCTTTTGTTTCCATAACATTTAAATTCGGCCCAGCATAGTGTCCAAAGCTACCTACTCTCCAAGTGAAATGTCGGCGGATTCAACACAATTAAGAAAACGGAAAGCATCGTCAGGTAATTGAGATATTAAAAAAACTTGCGAATTATCATAAAATTTCGAGAATTGACATTAATGCCATGTATATCATTATTTTGCTTGATTTTCAAGGCCTTTATACTTCAAAAACAAGAATAAACAAAAGTGCAGAGAGCTGACAGCCTTGTCTAGTTCCCCGCCTTTTTTTTGAAAAAAAATTGACATCCAACCATTGTTTATAACACTTCCCATCGCATTAGTATAAATTACCTTGATCCAGCCAATAAATGATTCTTTAAAATTCAACTTATATAACTGAAGAAACAAAATTATGATTAACCATATCAAAAGCTTTTTAAAGATCAAGAATAACAAAAATACAAGAAAATCACCAGATTCACAATATTCAAAAATATCTTGAGCTAAACGTACATTTAATTCATACATTGTAGCTGAACGTTGCTTCAAATAACCTGACTGATCAAAAGAGTCCAATTTATCTATTACAGATTTCAGTCTTAGAAATAACACTTTTGCTAAGATTTTGTAATCGGTGTTCACTAACGATATTGGTCTCCAGTCATCTACACTTTGTTTATCCCCTTTATCATCTAAGAACATCTAATTTGGGGGTTTCGGTTAATATTTTGTAAAACCTTCATTAATACATTCTATTACAAATGTTTTTAATTTCTTCCCAAGAGTATCTACAAAAATAAACAGATAGACCATCACTACCAGATGACTTTCTGTTTTTAGTAGAAAAAATAGCTTTCTTGTTCAGTAATCAGTCCTTTACAAGACAACGCTTTGTCTTCCGTTATAGTATAGGACGTTCAATTGCGGCCAAATAATTATCTATTCCAGACAAGTTAGTTCCATCATTTTTTAATAGTATATATACATCATGTATAAATAAATAACATGTATAGTATACATACAAATTTACGATTACAGTAAGAACAGGTTCTTGGTTTGTAATTCGTTTTCTTTTCTTTTTAATACAATCAGTTTCTTTTCTCTTTCCTTTTTTTTCTCTTCAGTTTGCTAAATATATTTCGTTGATTCCACCAATTTTGGTCTTGATCTAATGAAAGCTCCTCTACATGTTTATGTTAACCATTGATATAATTTCTTTGTAATTTTTCCATTTTCTCTTAATTTCACTTCATTTTATTCAGATGGATTTTCGTCATTTTCATTACTAAACTAAGTAAATTCTTCTCGTAATAATTTAAAATTTTGATCTAAGGTTTCGGCTCGAATATTCTTTAATTTTAATTTTGCACCTTTCCCATTACATCTGCGCATTTAGGTCTGCCTTTTTCTAATTTGATTTTACTATGAGAATCGAACATTCTATATTCACCTCATAGTCGGCATCCTTAAAAAGGGAATTATAAATTATCCATGAACCACATCCTTTAAAAGTGTTATACACATTGGCCCGAATTCACAAAGCAAGGTTTGAGCTCAGACCAAGGTTTAAGTTTAAACCTCCTTTTGTTTCGCCAAACCTCCTTTTGTTATTTATGAACCTGGTTTGTAAATAGCAAAAGGAGGTTTGGCGAAACAAAAGGAGGTTTAAACTTAAACCTTGGTCTGAGCTCAAACATTGCTTTGTGAATTCGGGCCTGTAGGTTTTCAGACTTAGGGTGACTGCCCAACTTCATCTCGGCTGCGGCCGTCACACGATGATGACGGTGATTATAAATTCAGCATGTGCATGTATAGATACGCCATTCTATGCTGTACATTTAACACAAAACTACATGTAAATGTTGTACTAATCAAAACTATTTCATATCAGAAGAGTACTCTTTCAGAGATGGTAGCAGAAGTTTATAAACAGTAAGATTGTCAATATAACATACCATATACAAATGTTACTTCTGGTTTGACGTGTCCGCCGGTCAGCTCGTTCTTCTACTCTCAAAACACTACTTACACTACCCTTTGTACATCCCCCTCCTTATGTTATAGTCGCTTTTATTTTTGTCAATAGCACGCGATCAATAATTCTAGGGATAATCCCTTTGATGAAGATCTTGATGAAGATGAAGATAACTGCGGACGTCATAGAGGTACTGTACATATCCGCAGTTTTTATATAGCCTGGCATTTAATACAGAAAAAACAAATAGGTGAAATTGGGAGATGCAAATAAGCCCGTTCACGGTTGCAGTCTGAGCATGAGCATGAGCAGATAAAGGTCATTGCAGACCAAATTGTGAAATAGACAGAGACAAAATACTGGATACGTGCTCATGAAAGTTATGTTATCATTATTCATTATTTTATGCACAAGCAGTGCACTCCATGACACACAGGTGGGAGTATATGCTTTGAAAAGGGGGAAACAAAGGCTATCTATGTAGCACCTCCATCGCTGTAGGAGTGATTATTTCAGAATATACAAAGTGGGAACTCTTCATGATTTGAAGATCTGTGAATATTCGGGGTCATTTGGGACATGTGCTAGTCGTGAACTGGTCTATTGGTGACTGAAAGGGGACAGAAAGTGGATATTGAAGGCTGCCCCAAGCCCCCTTGGGGGGGGGGCATATTTATAACCTTTTTGAATAACTTTAGAACTCCCTTTCCTGCAGGTGATTCCTACAAACTCTAGTTTGAATCCAGCCGACGGGTTTCAAGAAAAATAATAAAATGTGCAATTACTGCCACTGATGAATTTGAGGGGGTGCCTCTAGGCCCCCACTGGCGGTACGTACTCCATTCGTACAACTTCATATCTCCCTTGCTTAAACTTGCTTCCTACCACGTTTGGTTTATATCTAGCCTTGCATTTTTGAGAAGTTGAAAATGTAAACAAGAGGGAATTTCAAGGGGTTGCTACTCCCAAACCCACTCCTCCTAGAGGGGTCAGTAGCCCTTCAGAACAATTTCAAACCTCCCTACTGTACCTGAGGATTTGCTTTGTTACTATTTGTGTTTTTGAGAAGTAGTTGAAAATGTATACAAGAGAGGATAGATAGGGGGTTCGTAGTCCTTTGGCTAAGGTGAGCAAAATATGATAAAAACTCATTATGAGCTTTGAATATGTTTGCATCAATCATATATAGTGATTGGCCTAGGTTTAAGCTAGTAACAAAATATTGATATCGTAACGCTGACCTGTGCAGAAGTAAGAAAAACATTTTTTTTAAATAATTATTTCAAACAAAAAATCTTTTAAACACAGGTTTATTGATTTTTTTGTTGTTGTATTCGGGACGATTAAAATCGTGATTTAAAACCAAGTAGATTGAAATCGCGCCGACCCTGCATGGTTTAGACTCATGCTCAGATTACCTAATTGTCATTGTCACGTTGGCACATTTTCATAGGTATTAAACAGCACACAGAACTTTCAAATGTTGTTGAATTGCACTTTGTTAACGTATTTCAGAAAGCTATGACACTAAATGTTGGAAAATATCATCAATGAAAAAATCTCATGTTGGTTTGATAAGAGCGGTCGATTTGATGTTTATTTTTCATGTAAATAGGGTGCCTAGGCATTGTTCGCGCGTGACCCAAGTTTACTAACAGTTCCAGGTCTCGCGAAATGAGCAAGAGTTCAAAAATCTGTTACCACCGTGGGGGGTTTAACATTTTTAAATCGGGCCGAAAATTTCGCAACGACTTAGCCAGCCGCTGAATAAGCGGGGGGGGGGGGGGGGTGGGGGTAATAAGACTTTTTTTTTTGGGGGGGGGGGGTCCCAAAAAAATAGCAACGACTCAGCCAGACGCTGAATAAGAGGACATTTTTTTTTTTTGGGTCTCAAAAAAATCGCAACGACTCGGCCAGCCGCTGAATAAGCGGGGGGGGGGGGGGGGGGGGGGGGGTGTAAGAGGACACTTTTTTCTTTTTTGGTCTCGAAATTTGAAATTTGACATTTTGCTCCATAGGGAGGGGGTAAGGTCACCTTTTTTAGGTCAGCCATTGGCATCATTTTTTTTTTAATTGAAAAAAAAAAAAAATCACAAATACACACATAGATCTAGATCTACAAAAAAAAAAATGGAGGGGGGCGGGGGGGGGGGTTTAACCCCCTCTACCGACCGCCCCCCCCCCCCTCTGCGTACGCGCCTGATTTCAATTATTTAAATGGACTGCAAACTTTTTTTACTACAAATTGGTTCAATGAGAAAATTTATCGTCAAAGCATTCCGGAGATATTGCGATCTAAAAATTCGATGTCGGTTCGGCGTGCGCGCTTCAACTAAAAAAAATCAAAATACAACTATTTATCTAGATCTAGACCTTACTTCCTCCACGGTGCCTTTTAGTTTTAGACCTAGATCTAGGCCTACAGCCGATATATTTTAAAATGCGATCCATCAGAATATGCTAATTTCACAATTTGTAAGGCAAGATATCATAAATGATACAATCAGTTGGTACCAACTTCTTACTTACAATTTCGAGAATATCAGCTCTAAAAATTAATTGTGTTGTGTTGATCTTGCTCTAAATTTTGCACAAAAAATAGACCATTCAAGCAAAATGTTAGAAGCGCAAACGTAGACCCGTCCCTAGATATATCTTAGGATATGGGCATGGCGCAACAAATTTGACAGCTAAAGTCGTTACTGATGTTTTTGGATTTTAACCCCAAAAAATCTGCATCACATTGCACTTGCAATCATAAACATTCGTCTTTTATCAATTAGGCCTAGATCTAGATCTACTAAACTAAAAGATTTATGAAATATTTAATGTAAATTTCTTCAAATTGCTGGTGTTAACACAACCTGTCGAGATACACAACCTGTCCAGACACACAACAACATCATCTAGGCTACTGATAAAGTGATAGGCCTATAGACTATAGTCCATGACCATGACCGATAGGCTGGCCATCATATTCTTAATTTAGACCGAAAATGTCTGTCTCTTTCGTTCGTTAGCCTTTTAATATTTGGGTAGGGTCGGCTCTATCTCTTTCGAAGAGGAGCCAACCCTACCCAAATAAGAGGCTAACGAGCGAAAGAGACAGACATTTCCGGTCTAGGCCTAACGTTAGACAAAAAATGTTAAAGGCTCACCTTGTCCTTAGTTATAAACTGCACATGACATAGGCCTAATAGCCCGGGACATGTCATTAGCATAGCTATGTTATGAAAATATGAGACTGCTGGTTACAGATCCGCCTGATCCGCGACCGGCGATGACTCGACAGTCTGTCGTCTGATCCGGCCGAATATCAGGATCAACTCTGTAGATCTCGACTATTTACTATTTAGACCAAACTTTTAGACTAATAGTAGATCTAGGCCTAGATCTAGACCTCTAGGCCTAATATAATAATACCAAACTCAGCAGCTTGGCGCGCTGTACTGTAGCTATTTCAGATCCGCTTGCGCGCGCCGACGTCGCGTACTATACTAGACGTACGTACGTACGTACGTGGGCGCGGCGCTTATATAATGTTATACAACACCTACGAGGATCCTTGTCATTTAATTGGAGGATTGTTGGTCACATGATATTCAATAGATGTTATATTGCACGGTCGTGCATTTTTGGTTATACGCGCCGTGCATTTTTGGTTATATGGAGACTGCGTACCTCTCTGCCGTGCGCGCGGTATCCATGCGTGTATCTGACGCGGAGGCAATCTGAATGTAATCGAGAAGGCTTGACTCCAACTTTAATTTATCTTTAATATAAGGAGTAAAACATAATTTGTTGATTAACGTTATATTAGATCTTCTTCGATGTTGTATAAAACAAATAATGAATGTTTTTCATTCGTTCAATGGTGCGAATATTTTCATTCGTTGAAAGATTAACGTTAATTCTATTCAACTTGGCTGACGCCTCGTTGAATAGAATGTTAATCTTTCAACTCATGAAAATATTCGCACTATTGAACTCATAACCACGGAAGCGTTAAAGTGCCATTCTACTTGACGACATGACGAGATATTTCATCTTGTCAAGTCGACTTAATATCCATATCATGTCGACATGTAAAGATATTTAACCTACCATGTCGACTTATCAACTTTTATTAGTCGACATGGCGAAATAAATTATCTTGCCAAGTCGACTTCACAAAAATTTCATGTCGTCATGGCGACATAAGTTATCTTACCAAGTCGACTTCTCAAAAAATACATGTCGTCATGGCGACATATATTATCTTACCAAGTCGACTACCCAAAAAGTAATGTCGACATGGCGAAATAAATTATCTTGCCAAGTCGACTTCACAAAAAGTTCATGTCGTCATGGCGACATGTATTATTTTGCCAAGTCGACTTCACAAAAAAGTTCAATTCGTAATAGCGACATAAATTATCTCATCAAGTCGACTTCCCAAAAAGTATATGTCGTCATGGCGAGATATGTAGTGTGACGACTATTTCATGCAGCGCGCGTATATGGCAAGCCCTTTGTGTAAAAACAAGATAAACTCTGTTTTTGTCAGATAAACTCAGTTCATCAACATATAAACACAGTTTATCAACAGATAAACAAAGTTTATCAGAAAAACTCAGTTTATCAAGAAAAACTAAGTTTATCTATGATAAACTCAGTTTATCAACTGATAAACTGAGTTTATCAACTGATAAACTGAGTTTTTCTGATAAACTGAGTTTTTCTGATAAACTCAGTTTATCAACTGATAAACTCTGTTTATCTGATAAACTCTGTTTATCTGTTGATAAACTGAGGTTATCATTGATAAACACAGTTTTTCTGATAAACTGAGTTTATCTGAGAAAAACAGAGTTTATCTGAGAAAAACAGAGTTTATCTGAGAATAACAGAGTTTATCTGTTTTTTACACAAAGGGCTTGCCATATACGCGCGCTGCATGACATAGTCGTCACACCTCAAACACAAGTCATCCCTTTTATTTCATAGATATGTCTCTGTTTTAGCGTTGACTGTTATTTTCTCATCGGATTTGGTGATTACGGTCCGCGGGGGGAGTCACTCACATGTTAAGACATACGGGGATGTGTCGCTTTAATGGGTTGCTTTTTCACAAAAATATCACTAAACATGGGTTCGTTTTTCCCAAATTTCCAAAATGTGCCTTTTTTCTTCTTCAAGTACCCCAAAAGTGCCCTTTTTACATAAGAAAAGTGCCCCCTTTTACTTCAGATAAGTGCATTTTGCCACCTCTGATAAATGCCCCTTCACATACGACAATTGCCCTTACTTAAATCTAAGATGTGCCCCTGTTACTTTAACAAACTCTGATAAGTGCTTCTTTTCACATCTGATAATTGATCTCCTTTATTTTGACACATTGGGGGACTACTGCAGCTAGAAGGGATTAGACCACACAGCGAGCCAACGAGGTCACTGTGACAGGTTCATTAACTCATTAACTCAGCTCTCATTTAACATAAGAAAAAGAGGATCATGGGGGACCAACAGGCACCGATTTGGGAAGTTTTCTATATAGAGGGAGCAAGTAGCTACAAGTAGGACAGTGTGCCTTTAAACGAATTCGTTTTCACTGGCTGCCTGCCGTATCAATAAACGAAATTTACAAAAGACTTAACTCCGTTTCGTTGACAATCAGCTGTAGACGAGAGTCTTCATGCATGGCTGATTGTCAACGAAACGGAGTTAAGTCTTTTGTCAAATCTGCTTTTTGCTACGGCAGGCAACCAATTCGTTTGTTAAAATTATTGAAATGTAAGGGCTACTTTAAACAAATAGAACTTTGTTATTTTTCGCTCATTTTTCCTGATTGAGGTGTCATATGAAAGGGCAGAAACTCAACTTTCTGGAAATGTGAATTTTTCTTCGAAATTCAGATACCGCCCGCCAAATGTCTTTTTGGTTTCCTTCCTTCAAATTGCTTTTAATCACTCATGCGTGAAATATGCATCATCTGAGTGGCATCAACTGAAAGAGGAGACTCTAAGCTTTCCAAATATGTATCATTCATTAATTATGATTGTGATTAAGTTATGATAAAACATCGATACTTCTCGGTTTCGTTTTTTCTGGGACGCACTGTAGAGTATAGACACTACAAAAAAGAGAGTGGCTTCAAGTGTACCTAACTGTATAGCATCAGTTATTTTTTTCCACATAAGCATGAAGGCCGATGTTTACAAGCTTCATATAAATCATATTTTGTTTTTGTAATACATTCATACACAATGATCTGGAAATTAAATGACTGGCCTATATTAACACTAAGTAAAATTCATAAAGTCTAAATGCCATTGACACACGTGTTATAAGTCAGTTTTTTCTCAAAACTCTTGTACACGAGTCAATTAGAAATAGTATAAGTACGAACAAATTCGTGTACAAACCCTATGGCAATCCCCATACCCAACTGATAAACTGAGTTTATCAACTGATAAACTGAGTTTTTCTGATAAACTGAGTTTTTCTGATAAACTCAGTTTATCAACTGATAAACTCTGTTTATCTGATAAACTCTGTTTATCTGTTGATAAACTGAGGTTATCATTGATAAACACAGTTTTTCTGATAAACTGAGTTTATCTGAGAAAAACAGAGTTTATCTGAGAAAAACAGAGTTTATCTGAGAATAACAGAGTTTATCTGTTTTTTACACAAAGGGCTTGCCATATACGCGCGCTGCATGACATAGTCGTCACACCTCAAACACAAGTCATCCCTTTTATTTCATAGATATGTCTCTGTTTTAGCGTTGACTGTTATTTTCTCATCGGATTTGGTGATTACGGTCCGCGGGGGGGGGGGGGGGGGCGGGGGGAGTCACTCACATGTTAAGACATACGGGGATGTGTCGCTTTAATGGGTTGCTTTTTCACAAAAATATCACTAAACATGGGTTCGTTTTTCCCAAATTTCCAAAATGTGCCTTTTTTCTTCTTCAAGTACCCCAAAAGTGCCCTTTTTACATAAGAAAAGTGCCCCCTTTTACTTCAGATAAGTGCATTTTGCCACCTCTGATAAATGCCCCTTCACATACGACAATTGCCCTTACTTAAATCTAAGATGTGCCCCTGTTACTTTAACAAACTCTGATAAGTGCTTCTTTTCACATCTGATAATTGATCTCCTTTATTTTGACACATTGGGGGACTACTGCAGCTAGAAGGGATTAGACCACACAGCGAGCCAACGAGGTCACTGTGACAGGTTCATTAACTCATTAACTCAGCTCTCATTTAACATAAGAAAAAGAGGATCATGGGGGACCAACAGGCACCGATTTGGGAAGTTTTCTATATAGAGGGAGCAAGTAGCTACAAGTAGGACAGTGTGCCTTTAAACGAATTCGTTTTCACTGGCTGCCTGCCGTATCAATAAACGAAATTTACAAAAGACTTAACTCCGTTTCGTTGACAATCAGCTGTAGACGAGAGTCTTCATGCATGGCTGATTGTCAACGAAACGGAGTTAAGTCTTTTGTCAAATCTGCTTTTTGCTACGGCAGGCAACCAATTCGTTTGTTAAAATTATTGAAATGTAAGGGCTACTTTAAACAAATAGAACTTTGTTATTTTTCGCTCATTTTTCCTGATTGAGGTGTCATATGAAAGGGCAGAAACTCAACTTTCTGGAAATGTGAATTTTTCTTCGAAATTCAGATACCGCCCGCCAAATGTCTTTTTGGTTTCCTTCCTTCAAATTGCTTTTAATCACTCATGCGTGAAATATGCATCATCTGAGTGGCATCAACTGAAAGAGGAGACTCTAAGCTTTCCAAATATGTATCATTCATTAATTATGATTGTGATTAAGTTATGATAAAACATCGATACTTCTCGGTTTCGTTTTTTCTGGGACGCACTGTAGAGTATAGACACTACAAAAAAGAGAGTGGCTTCAAGTGTACCTAACTGTATAGCATCAGTTATTTTTTTCCACATAAGCATGAAGGCCGATGTTTACAAGCTTCATATAAATCATATTTTGTTTTTGTAATACATTCATACACAATGATCTGGAAATTAAATGACTGGCCTATATTAACACTAAGTAAAATTCATAAAGTCTAAATGCCATTGACACACGTGTTATAAGTCAGTTTTTTCTCAAAACTCTTGTACACGAGTCAATTAGAAATAGTATAAGTACGAACAAATTCGTGTACAAACCCTATGGCAATCCCCATACCCAACTGATAAACTGAGTTTATCAACTGATAAACTGAGTTTTTCTGATAAACTGAGTTTTTCTGATAAACTCAGTTTATCAACTGATAAACTCTGTTTATCTGATAAACTCTGTTTATCTGTTGATAAACTGAGGTTATCATTGATAAACACAGTTTTTCTGATAAACTGAGTTTATCTGAGAAAAACAGAGTTTATCTGAGAAAAACAGAGTTTATCTGAGAAAAACAGAGTTTATCTGAGAATAACAGATTACTTTTCTTCTTCCTTTTATTATCCTTAAATTCATCTCCTATTTTCCTTCTTCCTTTTCCTTTCCTCTCTTCTTTTTTTTTATTTTGGGGGGGAGGGGGAGGCAAGGCCCTTTCGCCCCCATCTCCTTCTTTCCCCTTTTTCCTTTCTTCTCCCTTTTCTTTCTTTCCTTTCTCTTTCCTTTCCCTTCTTTTCCCTTTCTCTCTTTTCTGGGGGGGGGGGGGGCGGGCAAGGCCCCCTCGGCCCACCTGGATCCGCGCCTGCCATAGCCTACAATATTTGGAAGATTGGCATATTTGAGGAATGAATCAGGGGGTGCTACCAGAATAATTATGGGTTTATTCAGGAATATATAAAAACTATTTTTCTTTTTTGTCTGTCACCTTGATAATTTTCAAACCGCTAAATATCTGTGATATGCATAAACAAAGTTATATTTTCTTTCTGCATCGTTATACGTTTCAAAATGTCTGATAATCAAATATTAAAGTAAATAGATAAATAATGCGCTGACAATTCTAAATAGATTTAGTCTCCTAGTATTCAGTAATTAAATTTTTGGTCATTTGCCAAGCTAGTGTGTGGCCAAGGTCAAAGGCGCCGGAAGTGGGGGGCAGTGGGGCAGTTGCCCCCCCCCCCCCCCCCACCAAAAAAGTGGGGGGGGGGCAAAACGCATTTTTGCTCCTCCAAAAAAATAAAATCAGTAAAGGAGTAAAGATGGTTTGTATTTTTAACCCAAAAGAACATAATAATAAAAACCTGAATTAAATCACATATAAAATTCCATTCAAAGAAAATGAAAGTTAACAGAAATTAGATTTCCTAAACATTGCGCATGCCACCTACATTTATCAATGGAGGTTTTTTTATAATAGCGATACGCGCATATCGTGGGCATATCGTGAGAGAATGGGAAAGCGTGTCTGTTTTTTGTTATAGGGGCGAGAATACATGAGCCCTGAACGCTGGCGTACTGAGTGGGGGGGGGGGGGGAATATTCTAGAACCGGTCTTATGTAGGAAAAAAAACTATGATCAATGATACTGCATGTGGCGTAAATCTTCTGATAAACTGTAACTATGACCATAAATTATTCGATGTCCAGAAATCGCAATTTCCTAATTTCTATCTAGAAATATTACAAGCCTGAAATTATGTGAAAGGTTATACTTGTAGTGAACATTATGCTGTACAAGATACATTTTTTCATAAGCAAATAATATGGCATAACACAAAATAATATTGTTTTTAATACAAAGTCTTTGTTTTACGCAGATTGGTTTGGTTGTGGAATAATTTTGGGGGAAAATATACTACAAAGAAATATTGACTGGTCTTCCGTGTTCAAAAGGAATTTAACATATACAAGGGAACGTCGCTTCAACATGGGAGTTCAATTTTAAATTGCTGTACAATATACTACCTGTTAGAAACAATCTTTATAAATGGGGATTAGCAGACGACAGACACTGTCCTAAGTGCCATGTCATAGAGGACATAGTGCATGTGTTTATCGATTGTGAACAGAATAAGAATTTCTTTGATTATATCAAACATGTTGTGAAATACACTTTTGATAAATTTTTTTTTTTTCATGGATATCTCTTGTTAACTTAAGATTACTATTGACAGAGAGATAGACGTTGTAACAAAGATCACATTATGTGGTATATACAAAATGTTAGTCGTCCGGAATAAGTATGGATTTAATGTAAAACAGAATTGTGGTAAATTAGGAGCTAAAAAAGCCAGACCAAAGGTTGCCAGAGAAACTGTTACAAGCACTTTAAATGAAAAGTAGCAAAATATTGTATAGTTGAGAAAATATGTGATATCTATTGATAACATTGTACGTCAATTGTATTTGTTCTCACAACTTTTTTTTGATATTTAATTGTAAATAAACACCTCATTAGAGGCACAAAAGAAGGAGAAAAAAACCTCCCAATCAACTTTTGATTAACATGAAATCACTATCAATAATGATGATAAATATGAGCAAAGAGAACCGAGTCCTAAAGGTAGCTTGCGTCGCTGGCTCAAAAATGAATTACCAGTTTATTACAATGCAGCTATTTACGCCTGTATGTCCAGAAATATATGATAATACTTGTACAAACAGTGTTTGAGTAGGTTGCAAAACGATAAATAGAGAAAGAAAAGAGGCGACAGGAGCAGGCGCGGATCCAGGGGGCCGAGGGGCCTTGCTCCCCCCCCCCCCGCCAACAAAAAAGAGAGACAGAGATAGAGAGAGAGAAGGAAAAGAGGGAAAAGGGGAAGGGAAAGAGAGCAAGGAAAGAAAGAAAAGGAAGAAGAAAAGCTAGGGGATCAGTTGCAAAAGAAGGAAATCAGGGGGGCGAAAGAGCCTTGACTTCGAGGCTGTGCCTCCTCCCCCCCCCCCTTCCACAAAAAGAGAGAAGGAAGGAAATTGAAAAAAAAAAAAAAAGAGGATATAAAGGGAAGGAAAAAAGAGGAAGAGGGAAAGTAAAGAAAGGGGATATCAGTTCCGATTTTACCGTCAACAATTTGTTGATCGGGGGGCCTCCCCCCCCCCCCCCCCGCCAAAAAAAAAGAGAGAAGGAAGTAAAAGGGAAAGAGGAGAACTAAAATGGAACAAAAAAGAAGAACAAGACAGGAAAAGGGTGAAAAGAAGGGGAGATTCGCTGCAACTTATCCAGCCAAAAGGCCCTTGCCTTCCCCTCCACCCCCTCCACTAAAATTAAAAGAGAGAGAAGGAAGGGAAAGGGAAAGAGGAGAGAAAAGGAAAGAAAAAAAAAGAGACAGTTGAAATTTTTCCCGCCAACAAGGTGTGGATCGGGGGGCCGAAAAGCCCTTGCCTCCCTTCAGACAGAAAAGAGAGAGAAAAGAAGAAGAAAGGGAGGGAAAGGGAAAGAGGAGAGAAAGGGAAAGAAAATAAAAAACGAAGAAGAAAAGAAAAAGGAGGAAAAGATATGCTTTTGTACCCCTCTCGCCTCCCCCCCCCCCCCCCCCCCACAAAAAAAGAAAGAGACCAAGCGCCATATACGCCACTGGACACCACATGCGTACTGATGGGGGGGGGGGGGCTTGGGGGAGGGTGAAAGCCCCAATGCCATTATTAGTGTCCTGCCAGTGCACAAGACTAGTAAGGTATCAAAATATGCCCATCTGAAAGTGATTCAAGGCCTAATACCCATATGCGCCAGAAGTGGGGGTGTGGGGGGGGGGGCAAAACGCATTGTTGCCCCCCAAACCCCCCCCCCTCAAAAAAAAACGCAGTAAAGGAGTAAGGGTGGTTTGTATTTTTAACCCAAAAGAACATAACAATAATAAAAATCTGAATGAAATGACGTATAAAATTCCATTCAAAGAAATGGAAAGTTAACAGGAATTAAATGTCCTAAACATTGCGCATGCAATGGAGGTTTTATATCGTGGACATATTGTTAGAGAATGGGAAAGCGTGTCTGTTTTTTGTTATAGGGGTGAGAAGCTCATGAGCCCCTGAAAGATTGCGTACTGATGGGGGGTATTTTGTATTCGATACCAGTGATATACAAATGTTGCTGAAATGACATGATTTTCCTGGTTAAGTTTCATGCCATACTGAGGCTTCTTTTTAACTGAGTTGGTCTTCCAGTTGATATCTGGTGTGTTGTAGTCGCCTGCTAAAATTATATTAGGTAGCCTGTTATTGGTGGTTAGAGTCTTTAGGGCTTTATCCAGTTCTCCCAGAGGCTTTGTGTCATGATATGTTGGTCTGTACATAGAACCGATATAGAGTGGTTGTTTTCCAGCAAAGAAGATCTTCACCCAAATCGATTCACCAACTGTTTGGAGGCTTTCCTCTTCCATGCCGAGCAGGTTTGCGTAAGCCAATAAACACTCCTCCCCCATGTCTGTCCCTATCTTTCCTGTTGATGTCATAGTTCCTTGGGAAGATTTCACTAGTATATATAGTAGCTTCCTTCCAGATGACTTTCACAGCCACAGATGATATTATCTGGATCTTCCTGTTGAATGGCATCTATTAACAAGTCTCTTTGTTTTTTCTTACTTTTTAATCCTCTACAGTTTATGGACAGAAACTTTAATCGCCTATGTTTTGGTTTTGGTTTTGGTTTTGATTTTGGTTCCGAACCGGATGTTGTAAATCTATCTGTCTCACTGTCTTCTTCATCTGATGACATGCTAAAGTAGGACTGTGAGCTACTTTTATCTTCAGATAACACGGCAAATGAATTGTCAATGTCTTAACCGAGTCATCACTGCCAAAGGATGTAGACTAGTTTGGAGAGCAGCACAAGTGACATATCAATGCTGCACTGTTCTTGCCAAGTTTAACATACTCCTCGGGTGCTATGTTACCACACTTTATGTGAATCCATTGATCGCAATCATCACACTGGAGTGTCCTGTGGGTCTTGGCAACTGGTTTGCTGCAGAGTGTGCATGGAAACCTAACTGGACCAGGATTAATTTCTATATCCCCTCCTAAGACCAGTAATAATGCTATCGTAACTCGATTTGGCTGTGGTCGTTGGCCTGATCTTGTTGCCTTGTCAACAATGCTCCAATAGTCTAGCCTGATACCATTCCTTAGTAGTGCTTGAATGGGTGTTAATTTGGATTTGATATCTGTATTAATATTACAGTTAGCTGTACTTCCATTTTGCAGGTGATTAATAAATGCCACGGCTAGAAGCGTGAACAGGATTGGTAACCAGGAAATTTTCACCTCATCAAGGAGCACGTGTCAAAGTTCGAAATGTAATTATCAGAGATGCAAATGAGGCACTTCTTACACCTGAAGAGAGGCACTCTCTAGAGATGAAAAAGGACACTTATGAGAATGGCAAATGGGCATTTGTCGACGAAAAAGGACCACCAATCGGATTTTGATAGAGGCATTTTTCAGAGGTGAAAAGGGGCAATTATTAAAAAGAGGAAAGGTCCCTTATTAGAAAGAAAAAAAGGCTCGTATCATTGTTAAAAGGAAAATTATCAGAGGTAAAACAAAAAAAAAAGGGGGGGGGGCACTGACCAGATATGAAAAGGGGCACATATGAGAATGAAAAAGTGGCACTTGTAATAATTATATTAAATGTGCATTTTTTGAAAGAAAAGGGGTACCGATCAGATCATAATGGGGGCATTTATCGGAGGTGAAAGGGGGCATTTATATGAAGAGGGAAGTGGATTTTATTAAAAAGAAAAAGAGGTATATGTTGAAATAAACGGGGATCTTATAAGGGATGAAAGGGGATACTTATGAGGAGGCAACCATCTCCCGATCAAGAATTTTCCTACAATATATTTTACTGTGCCTTAAGAGTCCGAGTAAAAAAGAAAGTAAAACAAAAAATCATGGCTTAACAAAGCCATGGCACTAATAACAACAAATATCTTGGCTCGGCGTGCCATTCTCCTACATTAATTTTAAGGGACATGGCCCGGTAGGCTCATCATTCACAGGCAACCATCTCCCGATCAGGAATTACCTACAATAAATTCTTCGGTGCCTTAAGAGTCCGAGTAAAGAAGTAAAAATAAGATACATGGCTTAACAAAGCCATGGCACTAATTAATAAAGAAAGTCTTGGCTGGGCGTGCCGTTCTCCTACAATTTATGGGACAAGGCCCGGTAGGTTCATTATTCACAGGCAACCATCTCCCGATCAAGAATTACCTACAATAAATTCTACTGTGCCTTAAGAGTCCGATTTAAAAGAAAGTGAAACGAAACATTATGGCTTAACAAAGCCATGGCACTAATTAAAAAAATATCTTGGCTGGGCGTGCCGTTCTCCTACAATTTAAGGGACAAGGCCCGGTAGGCTCATCATTTACAGGCAACCATCTCCCGATCAGGAATTACCTACAATAAATTCTACTGTGCATTAAGAGTCCGAGTAAAATAGAAAGTAAAACAAAAAATTATGGCTTAACAAAGCCATGGCACTAATTAAAAAAATATCTTGGCTGGGCGTGCCGTTCTCCTACAATTTAAGGGACAAGGCCCGGTAGGCTCATCATTCACAGGCAACCATCTCCCGATCAGGAATTACCTACAATAAATTCTACGGTGCCTTAAGAGTCCGAGTTAAAAATATAAAAAAAGATACATGGCTAAACAAAGCCATGCCACTTTTTTTAAACAAAATCCTGACTGGGCGTGCCGTTCTCCTACAATTTAAGGGACATGACCGGTAGGCTCATCATTCACAGACAACCATCTCCCGATCAGGAATTACCTACAATAAATTCTACGGTGCCTCAAGAGTCCGAGTTAAAAATATAAAAAAAAGATACATGGCTAAACAAAGCCATGGCACTTATTTAAAAAAAATATCTTGGTTGGGCGTGCCGTTCTCCTACAATTTAAAGGAAATGGCCCGGTAGGCCCATCATTCACAGGCAACCATCTCCCGATCAAGAATCACCTACAATAAATTCTACGGTGCATTAAGAGTCCGAGTAAAATAGAAATTAAATCAAAAAATTATGGCTTAACAAAGCCATGGCACTAATTAAAAAAATATCTTGGCTGGGCGTGCCGTTCTCCTACAATTTAAGGGACAAGGCCCGGTAGGCTCATCATTCACAGGCAACCATCTCCCGATCAGGAATTACCTACAATAATTTCTACGGTGCCTTAAGAGTCCGAGTAAAAACGAGAGTAAAACCAAACATTATGGCTTAACAAAACCATGGCACTAATTAAAAAAATATCTTGGCTGGGCGTGCCGTTCTCCTATAATTTAAGGGACAAGGCCCGGTAGGCTCATCATTCACAGGCAACCATCTCCCGATCAGGAATTACCTACAATAAATTCTACTGTGCCTTAAGAGTCCGAGTAAAATAGAAAGTAAAACAAAAAATTATGGCTTAACAAAGCCATGGCACTAATTACAAAAATATCTTGGCTGGGCGTGCCGTTCTCCTACAATTTAAGGGACAAGGCCCGGTAGGCTCATCATTCACAGGCAACCATCTCCCGATCAGGAATTACCTACAATAAATTCTACGGTGCCTCAAGAGTCCGAGTTAAAAATATAAAAAAAAGATACATGGCTAAACAAAGCCATGGCACTTATTAAAAAAAAATATCTTGGTTGGGCGTGCCGTTCTCCTACAATTTAAAGGAAATGGCCCGGTAGGCTCATCATTCACAGGCAACCATCTCCCGATCAAGAATCACCTACAATAAATTCTACGGTGCATTAAGAGTCCGAGTAAAATAGAAATTAAATCAAAAAATTATGGCTTAACAAAGCCATGGCACTAATTAAAAAAATATCTTGGCTGGGCGTGCCGTTCTCCTACAATTTAAGGGACAAGGCCCGGTAGGCTCATCATTCACAGGCAACCATCTCCCGATCAGGAATTACCTACAATAAATTCTACGGTGCCTTAAGAGTCCGAGTAAAAACGAGAGTAAAACCAAACATTATGGCTTAACAAAACCATGGCACTAATTAAAAAAATATCTTGGCTGGGCGTGCCGTTCTCCTATAATTTAAGGGACAAGGCCCGGTAGGCTCATCATTCACAGGCAACCATCTCCCGATCAGGAATTACCTACAATAAATTCTACTGTGCCTTAAGAGTCCGAGTAAAATAGAAAGTAAAACAAAAAATTATGGCTTAACAAAGACATGGCACTAATTAAAAAAATATCTTGTCTGGGCGTGCCGTTCTCCTACAATTTAAGGGACAAGGCCCGGTAGGCTCATCATTCACAGGCAACCATCTCCCGATCAAGAATTACCTACATTAAATTCTACGGTGCATTAAGAGTCCCGAGTAAAAAATAAAGTAGAACAAAAAATCATGGCTTAACAAAGCCATCACCCTAATTAAAAAAAATATCTTGGCTGGGCATGCCGTTCTCCTACAATTTAAAGGAAATGGCCCGGTAGGCTCATCATTCACAGGCAACCATCTCCCGATCAGGAATTACCTACAATAAATTCTACGGCGCATTAAGAGTCCGAGTAAAATAGAAAGTAAAACAAAAAATTATGGCTTAACAAAGCCATGGCACTAATTAAAAAAATATCTTGGCTGGGCGTGCCGTTCTCCTACAATTTAAGGGACAAGGCCCGGTAGGCTCATCATTCACAGGCAACCATCTCCCGATCAGGAATTACCTACAATAAATTCTACGGTGCCTTAAGAGTCCGAGTTAAAAATATAAAAAAAGATACATGGCTAAACAAAGCCATGCCACTTATTTTAAACAAAATCCTGACTGGGCGTTCCGTTCTCCTACAATTTAAGGGACATGACCGGTAGGCTCATCATTCACAGACAACCATCTCCCGATCAGGAATTACCTACAATAAATTCTACGGTGCCTCAAGAGTCCGAGTTAAAAATATAAAAAAAAGATACATGGCTAAACAAAGCCATGGCACTTATTTAAAAAAAATATCTTGGCTGGGCGTGCCGTTCTCCTACAATTTAAAGGAAATGGCCCGGTAGGCTCATCATTCACAGGCAACCATCTCCCGATCAAGAATCACCTACAATAAATTCTACGGTGCCTTAAGAGTCCGAGTAAAAACGAGAGTAAAACCAAACATTATGGCTTAACAAAACCATGGCACTAATTAAAAAAATATCTTGGCTGGGCGTGCCGTTCTCCTACAATTTAAGGGACAAGGCCCGGTAGGCTCATCATTCACAGACAACCATCTATCGATCAGGAATTACCTACATTAAATTCTACGGTGCATTAAGAGTCCCGAGTAAAAAATAAAGTAGAACAAAAAATCATGGCTTAACAAGGCCATTACCCTAATTAAAAAAAATATCTTGGCTGAGCGTGCCGTTCTCCTACAATTTAAAGGAAATGGCCCGGTAGGCTCATCATTCACAGACATCCATCTCACGATCAGGAATTACCTACAATAAATTCTACGGTGCATTAAGAGTCCGAGTAAAATAGAAAGTAAAACAAAAAATTATGGCTTAACAAAGCCATGGCACTAATTAAACAAATATCTTGGCTTGGCGTGCCGTTCTCCTACAATTTAAGGGACAAGGCCCGGTAGGCTCATCATTCACAGGCAACCATCTCCCGATCAGGAATTACCTACAATAAATTCTACGGTGCCTTAAGAGTCCGAATTAAAAATAGAAAAAAAAGATACATGGCTAAACAAAGCCATGGCACTTATTTTAAACAAAATCCTGACGATGCGTGCCGTTCTCCTACAATTTAAGGGACATGGCCCGGTAGGCTCATCATTCACAGACAACCATCTCCCGATCAGGAATTACCTACAATAAATTCTACGGCGCATTAAGAGTCCGAGTATAATAGAAAGTAAAACAAAAAATTATGGCTTAACAAAGCCATGGCACTAATTAAACAAATATCTTGGCTGGGCGTGCCGTTCTCCTACAATTTAAGGGACAAGGCCCGGTAGGCTCATCATTCACAGGCAACCATCTCCCGATCAGGAATTACCTACAATAAATTCTACGGTGCCTTAAGAGTCCGAGTAAAAAATATAAAAAAAGATACATGGCTAAACAAAGCCATGGCACTAATTTTAAACAAAATCCTGACTGGGCGTGCCGTTCTCCTACAATTTAAGGGACAAGGCCCGGTAGGCTCATCATTCACAGGCAACCATCTCCCGATCAGGAATTACCTACAATAAATTCTACTGTGCCTTAAGAGTCCGAGTAAATCAGAAAGTAAAACAAAAATGTATGGCTTAACAAAGCCATGAACCTAATCAAAAAAATATATTGGCTGGGCCAATATCTTACAATTTAAGGGACATGGCCCGGTAGGCTCATTATTCACAGGCAACCATCTCGCGATCAGGAATTATCTACAATAAATTCTACGGTGCCTTAAGAGTCCGAGTAAAGAAGTAAAAATAAGATACATGGCTTAACAAAGCCATGGCACTAATTAATAAAGAAAGTCTTGGCTGGGCGTGCCGTTCTCCTACAATTTAAGGGACAAGGCCCGGTAGGCTCATTATTCACAGGCAACCATCTCCCGATCAGGAATTACCTACAATAAATTCTACGGTGCCTTAAGAGTCCGAGTAAAAAACATTAAAAAAAGATCCATGACTAAACAAAGCCATGGCACTAATTTTGAACAAAATCCTGACTGGGCGTGCCGTTCTCTTACAATTAAAGGGACAAGGCCTGGTAGGCTCACCATTCACAGGCAACCATCTCTCGATCAGGAATTATCTACAATAAATTCTACGGTGCCCTAAGAGTCCGAGTAAAAAATATAAAACAAATAAACATGGCTAAACAAAGCCATGGCACTAATTACAAAAAATATCTAGGCTGGGCGTGCCGTTCTCCTACAATAAGGGACAAGGCCCGGAGGCTCATCATTCACAGGCAACCATCTCCCGATCAGGAATTACCTACAATAAATTCTACGGTGCCTTAAGAGTCCGAATTAAAAATATAAAAAAAAGATACATGGCTAAACAAAGCCATGCCACTTATTTTAAACAAAATCCTGACTGGGCGTTCCGTTCTCCTACAATTTAAGGGACATGACCGGTAGGCTCATCATTCACAGACAACCATCTCCCGATCAGGAATTACCTACAATAAATTCTACGGTGCCTCAAGAGTCCGAGTTAAAAATATAAAAAAAAGATACATGGCTAAACAAAGCCATGGCACTTATTTAAAAAAAATATCTTGGCTGGGCGTGCCGTTCTCCTACAATTTAAAGGAAATGGCCCGGTAGGCTCATCATTCACAGGCAACCATCTCCCGATCAAGAATCACCTACAATAAATTCTACGGTGCCTTAAGAGTCCGAGTAAAAACGAGAGTAAAACCAAACATTATGGCTTAACAAAACCATGGCACTAATTAAAAAAATATCTTGGCTGGGCGTGCCGTTCTCCTACAATTTAAGGGACAAGGCCCGGTAGGCTCATCATTCACAGGCAACCATCTCCCGATCAGGAATTACCTACAATAAATTCTACGGTGCCTTAAGAGTCCGAGTTAAAAATATAAAAAAAGATACATGGCTAAACAAAGCCATGCCACTTATTTTAAACAAAATCCTGACTGGGCGTTCCGTTCTCCTACAATTTAAGGGACATGACCGGTAGGCTCATCATTCACAGACAACCATCTCCCGATCAGGAATTACCTACAATAAATTCTACGGTGCCTCAAGAGTCCGAGTTAAAAATATAAAAAAAAGATACATGGCTAAACAAAGCCATGGCACTTATTTAAAAAAAATATCTTGGCTGGGCGTGCCGTTCTCCTACAATTTAAAGGAAATGGCCCGGTAGGCTCATCATTCACAGGCAACCATCTCCCGATCAAGAATCACCTACAATAAATTCTACGGTGCCTTAAGAGCCCGAGTAAAAACGAGAGTAAAACCAAACATTATGGCTTAACAAAACCATGGCACTAATTAAAAAAATATCTTGGCTGGGCGTGCCGTTCTCCTACAATTTAAGGGACAAGGCCCGGTAGGCTCATCATTCACAGACAACCATCTATCGATCAGGAATTACCTACATTAAATTCTACGGTGCATTAAGAGTCCCGAGTAAAAAATAAAGTAGAACAAAAAATCATGGCTTAACAAGGCCATTACCCTAATTAAAAAAAATATCTTGGCTGAGCGTGCCGTTCTCCTACAATTTAAAGGAAATGGCCCGGTAGGCTCATCATTCACAGACATCCATCTCACGATCAGGAATTACCTACAATAAATTCTACGGTGCATTAAGAGTCCGAGTAAAATAGAAAGTAAAACAAAAAATTATGGCTTAACAAAGCCATGGCACTAATTAAACAAATATCTTGGCTTGGCGTGCCGTTCTCCTACAATTTAAGGGACAAGGCCCGGTAGGCTCATCATTCACAGGCAACCATCTCCCGATCAGGAATTACCTACAATAAATTCTACGGTGCCTTAAGAGTCCGAATTAAAAATAGAAAAAAAAGATACATGGCTAAACAAAGCCATGGCACTTATTTTAAACAAAATCCTGACGATGCGTGCCGTTCTCCTACAATTTAAGGGACATGGCCCGGTAGGCTCATCATTCACAGACAACCATCTCCCGATCAGGAATTACCTACAATAAATTCTACGGCGCATTAAGAGTCCGAGTATAATAGAAAGTAAAACAAAAAATTATGGCTTAACAAAGCCATGGCACTAATTAAACAAATATCTTGGCTGGGCGTGCCGTTCTCCTACAATTTAAGGGACAAGGCCCGGTAGGCTCATCATTCACAGGCAACCATCTCCCGATCAGGAATTACCTACAATAAATTCTACGGTGCCTTAAGAGTCCGAGTAAAAAATATAAAAAAAGATACATGGCTAAACCAAGCCATGGCACTAATTTTAAACAAAATCCTGACTGGGCGTGCCGTTCTCCTACAATTTAAGGGACAAGGCCCGGTAGGCTCATCATTCACAGGCAACCATCTCCCGATCAGGAATTACCTACAATAAATTCTACTGTGCCTTAAGAGTCCGAGTAAATCAGAAAGTAAAACAAAAATGTATGGCTTAACAAAGCCATGAACCTAATCAAAAAAATATATTGGCTGGGCCAATATCTTACAATTTAAGGGACATGGCCCGGTAGGCTCATTATTCACAGGCAACCATCTCGCGATCAGGAATTATCTACAATAAATTCTACGGTGCCTTAAGAGTCCGAGTAAAGAAGTAAAAATAAGATACATGGCTTAACAAAGCCATGGCACTAATTAATAAAGAAAGTCTTGGCTGGGCGTGCCGTTCTCCTACAATTTAAGGGACAAGGCCCGGTAGGCTCATTATTCACAGGCAACCATCTCCCGATCAGGAATTACCTACAATAAATTCTACGGTGCCTTAAGAGTCCAAGTAAAAAACATTAAAAAAAGATCCATGACTAAACAAAGCCATGGCACTAATTTTGAACAAAATCCTGACTGGGCGTGCCGTTCTCTTACAATTAAAGGGACAAGGCCTGGTAGGCTCACCATTCACAGGCAACCATCTCTCGATCAGGAATTATCTACAATAAATTCTACGGTGCCCTAAGAGTCCGAGTAAAAAATATAAAACAAATAAACATGGCTAAACAAAGCCATGGCACTAATTACAAAAAATATCTAGGCTGGGCGTGCCGTTCTCCTACAATAAGGGACAAGGCCCGGAGGCTCATCATTCACAGGCAACCATCTCCCGATCAGGAATTACCTACAATAAATTCTACGGTGCCTTAAGAGTCCGAATTAAAAATATAAAAAAAAGATACATGGCTAAACAAAGCCATGCCACTTATTTTAAACAAAATCCTGACTGGGCGTTCCGTTCTCCTACAATTTAAGGGACATGACCGGTAGGCTCATCATTCACAGACAACCATCTCCCGATCAGGAATTACCTACAATAAATTCTACGGTGCCTCAAGAGTCCGAGTTAAAAATATAAAAAAAAGATACATGGCTAAACAAAGCCATGGCACTTATTTAAAAAAAATATCTTGGTTGGGCGTGCCGTTCTCCTACAATTTAAAGGAAATGGCCCGGTAGGCTCATCATTCACAGGCAACCATCTCCCGATCAAGAATCACCTACAATAAATTCTACGGTGCATTAAGAGTCCGAGTAAAATAGAAATTAAATCAAAAAATTATGGCTTAACAAAGCCATGGCACTAATTAAAAAAATATCTTGGCTGGGCGTGCCGTTCTCCTACAATTTAAGGGACAAGGCCCGGTAGGCTCATCATTCACAGGCAACCATCTCCCGATCAGGAATTACCTACAATAAATTCTACGGTGCCTTAAGAGTCCGAGTAAAAACGAGAGTAAAACCAAACATTATGGCTTAACAAAACCATGGCACTAATTAAAAAAATATCTTGGCTGGGCGTGCCGTTCTCCTATAATTTAAGGGACAAGGCCCGGTAGGCTCATCATTCACAGGCAACCATCTCCCGATCAGGAATTACCTACAATAAATTCTACTGTGCCTTAAGAGTCCGAGTAAAATAGAAAGTAAAACAAAAAATTATGGCTTAACAAAGACATGGCACTAATTAAAAAAATATCTTGTCTGGGCGTGCCGTTCTCCTACAATTTAAGGGACAAGGCCCGGTAGGCTCATCATTCACAGGCAACCATCTCCCGATCAAGAATTACCTACATTAAATTCTACGGTGCATTAAGAGTCCCGAGTAAAAAATAAAGTAGAACAAAAAATCATGGCTTAACAAAGCCATCACCCTAATTAAAAAAAATATCTTGGCTGGGCATGCCGTTCTCCTACAATTTAAAGGAAATGGCCCGGTAGGCTCATCATTCACAGGCAACCATCTCCCGATCAGGAATTACCTACAATAAATTCTACGGCGCATTAAGAGTCCGAGTAAAATAGAAAGTAAAACAAAAAATTATGGCTTAACAAAGCCATGGCACTAATTAAAAAAATATCTTGGCTGGGCGTGCCGTTCTCCTACAATTTAAGGGACAAGGCCCGGTAGGCTCATCATTCACAGGCAACCATCTCCCGATCAGGAATTACCTACAATAAATTCTACGGTGCCTTAAGAGTCCGAGTTAAAAATATAAAAAAAGATACATGGCTAAACAAAGCCATGCCACTTATTTTAAACAAAATCCTGACTGGGCGTTCCGTTCTCCTACAATTTAAGGGACATGACCGGTAGGCTCATCATTCACAGACAACCATCTCCCGATCAGGAATTACCTACAATAAATTCTACGGTGCCTCAAGAGTCCGAGTTAAAAATATAAAAAAAAGATACATGGCTAAACAAAGCCATGGCACTTATTTAAAAAAAATATCTTGGCTGGGCGTGCCGTTCTCCTACAATTTAAAGGAAATGGCCCGGTAGGCTCATCATTCACAGGCAACCATCTCCCGATCAAGAATCACCTACAATAAATTCTACGGTGCCTTAAGAGTCCGAGTAAAAACGAGAGTAAAACCAAACATTATGGCTTAACAAAACCATGGCACTAATTAAAAAAATATCTTGGCTGGGCGTGCCGTTCTCCTACAATTTAAGGGACAAGGCCCGGTAGGCTCATCATTCACAGACAACCATCTATCGATCAGGAATTACCTACATTAAATTCTACGGTGCATTAAGAGTCCCGAGTAAAAAATAAAGTAGAACAAAAAATCATGGCTTAACAAGGCCATTACCCTAATTAAAAAAAATATCTTGGCTGAGCGTGCCGTTCTCCTACAATTTAAAGGAAATGGCCCGGTAGGCTCATCATTCACAGACATCCATCTCACGATCAGGAATTACCTACAATAAATTCTACGGTGCATTAAGAGTCCGAGTAAAATAGAAAGTAAAACAAAAAATTATGGCTTAACAAAGCCATGGCACTAATTAAACAAATATCTTGGCTTGGCGTGCCGTTCTCCTACAATTTAAGGGACAAGGCCCGGTAGGCTCATCATTCACAGGCAACCATCTCCCGATCAGGAATTACCTACAATAAATTCTACGGTGCCTTAAGAGTCCGAATTAAAAATAGAAAAAAAAGATACATGGCTAAACAAAGCCATGGCACTTATTTTAAACAAAATCCTGACGATGCGTGCCGTTCTCCTACAATTTAAGGGACATGGCCCGGTAGGCTCATCATTCACAGACAACCATCTCCCGATCAGGAATTACCTACAATAAATTCTACGGCGCATTAAGAGTCCGAGTATAATAGAAAGTAAAACAAAAAATTATGGCTTAACAAAGCCATGGCACTAATTAAACAAATATCTTGGCTGGGCGTGCCGTTCTCCTACAATTTAAGGGACAAGGCCCGGTAGGCTCATCATTCACAGGCAACCATCTCCCGATCAGGAATTACCTACAATAAATTCTACGGTGCCTTAAGAGTCCGAGTAAAAAATATAAAAAAAGATACATGGCTAAACAAAGCCATGGCACTAATTTTAAACAAAATCCTGACTGGGCGTGCCGTTCTCCTACAATTTAAGGGACAAGGCCCGGTAGGCTCATCATTCACAGGCAACCATCTCCCGATCAGGAATTACCTACAATAAATTCTACTGTGCCTTAAGAGTCCGAGTAAATCAGAAAGTAAAACAAAAATGTATGGCTTAACAAAGCCATGAACCTAATCAAAAAAATATATTGGCTGGGCCAATATCTTACAATTTAAGGGACATGGCCCGGTAGGCTCATTATTCACAGGCAACCATCTCGCGATCAGGAATTATCTACAATAAATTCTACGGTGCCTTAAGAGTCCGAGTAAAGAAGTAAAAATAAGATACATGGCTTAACAAAGCCATGGCACTAATTAATAAAGAAAGTCTTGGCTGGGCGTGCCGTTCTCCTACAATTTAAGGGACAAGGCCCGGTAGGCTCATTATTCACAGGCAACCATCTCCCGATCAGGAATTACCTACAATAAATTCTACGGTGCCTTAAGAGTCCGAGTAAAAAACATTAAAAAAAGATCCATGACTAAACAAAGCCATGGCACTAATTTTGAACAAAATCCTGACTGGGCGTGCCGTTCTCTTACAATTAAAGGGACAAGGCCTGGTAGGCTCACCATTCACAGGCAACCATCTCTCGATCAGGAATTATCTACAATAAATTCTACGGTGCCCTAAGAGTCCGAGTAAAAAATATAAAACAAATAAACATGGCTAAACAAAGCCATGGCACTAATTACAAAAAATATCTAGGCTGGGCGTGCCGTTCTCCTACAATAAGGGACAAGGCCCGGAGGCTCATCATTCACAGGCAACCATCTCCCGATCAGGAATTACCTACAATAAATTCTACGGTGCCTTAAGAGTCCGAATTAAAAATATAAAAAAAAGATACATGGCTAAACAAAGCCATGCCACTTATTTTAAACAAAATCCTGACTGGGCGTTCCGTTCTCCTACAATTTAAGGGACATGACCGGTAGGCTCATCATTCACAGACAACCATCTCCCGATCAGGAATTACCTACAATAAATTCTACGGTGCCTCAAGAGTCCGAGTTAAAAATATAAAAAAAAGATACATGGCTAAACAAAGCCATGGCACTTATTTAAAAAAAATATCTTGGCTGGGCGTGCCGTTCTCCTACAATTTAAAGGAAATGGCCCGGTAGGCTCATCATTCACAGGCAACCATCTCCCGATCAAGAATCACCTACAATAAATTCTACGGTGCCTTAAGAGTCCGAGTAAAAACGAGAGTAAAACCAAACATTATGGCTTAACAAAACCATGGCACTAATTAAAAAAATATCTTGGCTGGGCGTGCCGTTCTCCTACAATTTAAGGGACAAGGCCCGGTAGGCTCATCATTCACAGGCAACCATCTCCCGATCAGGAATTACCTACAATAAATTCTACGGTGCCTTAAGAGTCCGAGTTAAAAATATAAAAAAAGATACATGGCTAAACAAAGCCATGCCACTTATTTTAAACAAAATCCTGACTGGGCGTTCCGTTCTCCTACAATTTAAGGGACATGACCGGTAGGCTCATCATTCACAGACAACCATCTCCCGATCAGGAATTACCTACAATAAATTCTACGGTGCCTCAAGAGTCCGAGTTAAAAATATAAAAAAAAGATACATGGCTAAACAAAGCCATGGCACTTATTTAAAAAAAATATCTTGGCTGGGCGTGCCGTTCTCCTACAATTTAAAGGAAATGGCCCGGTAGGCTCATCATTCACAGGCAACCATCTCCCGATCAAGAATCACCTACAATAAATTCTACGGTGCCTTAAGAGCCCGAGTAAAAACGAGAGTAAAACCAAACATTATGGCTTAACAAAACCATGGCACTAATTAAAAAAATATCTTGGCTGGGCGTGCCGTTCTCCTACAATTTAAGGGACAAGGCCCGGTAGGCTCATCATTCACAGACAACCATCTATCGATCAGGAATTACCTACATTAAATTCTACGGTGCATTAAGAGTCCCGAGTAAAAAATAAAGTAGAACAAAAAATCATGGCTTAACAAGGCCATTACCCTAATTAAAAAAAATATCTTGGCTGAGCGTGCCGTTCTCCTACAATTTAAAGGAAATGGCCCGGTAGGCTCATCATTCACAGACATCCATCTCACGATCAGGAATTACCTACAATAAATTCTACGGTGCATTAAGAGTCCGAGTAAAATAGAAAGTAAAACAAAAAATTATGGCTTAACAAAGCCATGGCACTAATTAAACAAATATCTTGGCTTGGCGTGCCGTTCTCCTACAATTTAAGGGACAAGGCCCGGTAGGCTCATCATTCACAGGCAACCATCTCCCGATCAGGAATTACCTACAATAAATTCTACGGTGCCTTAAGAGTCCGAATTAAAAATAGAAAAAAAAGATACATGGCTAAACAAAGCCATGGCACTTATTTTAAACAAAATCCTGACGATGCGTGCCGTTCTCCTACAATTTAAGGGACATGGCCCGGTAGGCTCATCATTCACAGACAACCATCTCCCGATCAGGAATTACCTACAATAAATTCTACGGCGCATTAAGAGTCCGAGTATAATAGAAAGTAAAACAAAAAATTATGGCTTAACAAAGCCATGGCACTAATTAAACAAATATCTTGGCTGGGCGTGCCGTTCTCCTACAATTTAAGGGACAAGGCCCGGTAGGCTCATCATTCACAGGCAACCATCTCCCGATCAGGAATTACCTACAATAAATTCTACGGTGCCTTAAGAGTCCGAGTAAAAAATATAAAAAAAGATACATGGCTAAACCAAGCCATGGCACTAATTTTAAACAAAATCCTGACTGGGCGTGCCGTTCTCCTACAATTTAAGGGACAAGGCCCGGTAGGCTCATCATTCACAGGCAACCATCTCCCGATCAGGAATTACCTACAATAAATTCTACTGTGCCTTAAGAGTCCGAGTAAATCAGAAAGTAAAACAAAAATGTATGGCTTAACAAAGCCATGAACCTAATCAAAAAAATATATTGGCTGGGCCAATATCTTACAATTTAAGGGACATGGCCCGGTAGGCTCATTATTCACAGGCAACCATCTCGCGATCAGGAATTATCTACAATAAATTCTACGGTGCCTTAAGAGTCCGAGTAAAGAAGTAAAAATAAGATACATGGCTTAACAAAGCCATGGCACTAATTAATAAAGAAAGTCTTGGCTGGGCGTGCCGTTCTCCTACAATTTAAGGGACAAGGCCCGGTAGGCTCATTATTCACAGGCAACCATCTCCCGATCAGGAATTACCTACAATAAATTCTACGGTGCCTTAAGAGTCCAAGTAAAAAACATTAAAAAAAGATCCATGACTAAACAAAGCCATGGCACTAATTTTGAACAAAATCCTGACTGGGCGTGCCGTTCTCTTACAATTAAAGGGACAAGGCCTGGTAGGCTCACCATTCACAGGCAACCATCTCTCGATCAGGAATTATCTACAATAAATTCTACGGTGCCCTAAGAGTCCGAGTAAAAAATATAAAACAAATAAACATGGCTAAACAAAGCCATGGCACTAATTACAAAAAATATCTAGGCTGGGCGTGCCGTTCTCCTACAATAAGGGACAAGGCCCGGAGGCTCATCATTCACAGGCAACCATCTCCCGATCAGGAATTACCTACAATAAATTCTACGGTGCCTTAAGAGTCCGAATTAAAAATATAAAAAAAAGATACATGGCTAAACAAAGCCATGCCACTTATTTTAAACAAAATCCTGACTGGGCGTTCCGTTCTCCTACAATTTAAGGGACATGACCGGTAGGCTCATCATTCACAGACAACCATCTCCCGATCAGGAATTACCTACAATAAATTCTACGGTGCCTCAAGAGTCCGAGTTAAAAATATAAAAAAAAGATACATGGCTAAACAAAGCCATGGCACTTATTTAAAAAAAATATCTTGGCTGGGCGTGCCGTTCTCCTACAATTTAAAGGAAATGGCCCGGTAGGCTCATCATTCACAGGCAACCATCTCCCGATCAAGAATCACCTACAATAAATTCTACGGTGCCTTAAGAGTCCGAGTAAAAACGAGAGTAAAACCAAACATTATGGCTTAACAAAACCATGGCACTAATTAAAAAAATATCTTGGCTGGGCGTGCCGTTCTCCTACAATTTAAGGGACAAGGCCCGGTAGG
This sequence comes from Strongylocentrotus droebachiensis, assembly GCA_035222895.1. NCBI lineage: Eukaryota > Metazoa > Echinodermata > Echinoidea > Camarodonta > Strongylocentrotidae > Strongylocentrotus > Strongylocentrotus droebachiensis. The sequence goes on from JAVYIG010000002.1 coordinate 1,910,571, forward strand.
CTCATCATTCACAGACAACCATCTATCGATCAGGAATTACCTACATTAAATTCTACGGTGCATTAAGAGTCCCGAGTAAAAAATAAAGTAAAACAAAAAATTATGGCTTAACAAAGCCATGGCACTAATTAAACAAATATCTTGGCTTGGCGTGCCGTTCTCCTACAATTTAAGGGACAAGGCCCGGTAGGCTCATCATTCACAGGCAACCATCTCCCGATCAGGAATTACCTACAATAAATTCTACGGTGCCTTAAGAGTCCGAATTAAAAATAGAAAAAAAAGATACATGGCTAAACAAAGCCATGGCACTTATTTTAAACAAAATCCTGACGATGCGTGCCGTTCTCCTACAATTTAAGGGACATGGCCCGGTAGGCTCATCATTCACAGACAACCATCTCCCGATCAGGAATTACCTACAATAAATTCTACGGCGCATTAAGAGTCCGAGTATAATAGAAAGTAAAACAAAAAATTATGGCTTAACAAAGCCATGGCACTAATTAAACAAATATCTTGGCTGGGCGTGCCGTTCTCCTACAATTTAAGGGACAAGGCCCGGTAGGCTCATCATTCACAGGCAACCATCTCCCGATCAGGAATTACCTACAATAAATTCTACGGTGCCTTAAGAGTCCGAATTAAAAATAGAAAAAAAAGATACATGGCTAAACAAAGCCATGGCACTTATTTTAAACAAAATCCTGACGATGCGTGCCGTTCTCCTACAATTTAAGGGACATGGCCCGGTAGGCTCATCATTCACAGACAACCATCTCCCGATCAGGAATTACCTACAATAAATTCTACGGCGCATTAAGAGTCCGAGTATAATAGAAAGTAAAACAAAAAATTATGGCTTAACAAAGCCATGGCACTAATTAAACAAATATCTTGGCTGGGCGTGCCGTTCTCCTACAATAAGGGACAAGGCCCGGTAGGCTCATCATTCACAGGCAACCATCTCCCGATCAGGAATTACCTACAATAAATTCTACGGTGCCTTAAGAGTCCGAGTAAAAAATATAAAAAAAGATACATGGCTAAACAAAGCCATGGCACTAATTTTAAACAAAATCCTGACTGGGCGTGCCGTTCTCCTACAATTTAAGGGACAAGGCCCGGTAGGCTCATCATTCACAGGCAACCATCTCCCGATCAGGAATTACCTACAATAAATTCTACTGTGCCTTAAGAGTCCGAGTAAATCAGAAAGTAAAACAAAAATGTATGGCTTAACAAAGCCATGAACCTAATCAAAAAAATATATTGGCTGGGCCAATATCTTACAATTTAAGGGACATGGCCCGGTAGGCTCATTATTCACAGGCAACCATCTCGCGATCAGGAATTATCTACAATAAATTCTACGGTGCCTTAAGAGTCCGAGTAAAGAAGTAAAAATAAGATACATGGCTTAACAAAGCCATGGCACTAATTAATAAAGAAAGTCTTGGCTGGGCGTGCCGTTCTCCTACAATTTAAGGGACAAGGCCCGGTAGGCTCATTATTCACAGGCAACCATCTCCCGATCAGGAATTACCTACAATAAATTCTACGGTGCCTTAAGAGTCCGAGTAAAAAACATTAAAAAAAGATCCATGACTAAACAAAGCCATGGCACTAATTTTGAACAAAATCCTGACTGGGCGTGCCGTTCTCTTACAATTAAAGGGACAAAGCCTGGTAGGCTCACCATTCACAGGCAACCATCTCTCGATCAGGAATTATCTACAATAAATTCTACGGTGCCCTAAGAGTCCGAGTAAAAAATATAAAACAAATAAACATGGCTAAACAAAGCCATGGCACTAATTACAAAAAATATCTAGGCTGGGCGTGCCGTTCTCCTACAATAAGGGACAAGGCCCGGAGGCTCATCATTCACAGGCAACCATCTCCCGATCAGGAATTACCTACAATAAATTCTACGGTGCCTTAAGAGTCCGAATTAAAAATATAAAAAAAAGATACATGGCTAAACAAAGCCATGCCACTTATTTTAAACAAAATCCTGACTGGGCGTTCCGTTCTCCTACAATTTAAGGGACATGACCGGTAGGCTCATCATTCACAGACAACCATCTCCCGATCAGGAATTACCTACAATAAATTCTACGGTGCCTCAAGAGTCCGAGTTAAAAATATAAAAAAAAGATACATGGCTAAACAAAGCCATGGCACTTATTTAAAAAAAATATCTTGGCTGGGCGTGCCGTTCTCCTACAATTTAAAGGAAATGGCCCGGTAGGCTCATCATTCACAGGCAACCATCTCCCGATCAAGAATCACCTACAATAAATTCTACGGTGCCTTAAGAGTCCGAGTAAAAACGAGAGTAAAACCAAACATTATGGCTTAACAAAACCATGGCACTAATTAAAAAAATATCTTGGCTGGGCGTGCCGTTCTCCTACAATTTAAGGGACAAGGCCCGGTAGGCTCATCATTCACAGACAACCATCTATCGATCAGGAATTACCTACATTAAATTCTACGGTGCATTAAGAGTCCCGAGTAAAAAATAAAGTAGAACAAAAAATCATGGCTTAACAAGGCCATCACCCTAATTAAAAAAAATATCTTGGCTGAGCGTGCCGTTCTCCTACAATTTAAAGGAAATGGCCCGGTAGGCTCATCATTCACAGACATCCATCTCACGATCAGGAATTACCTACAATAAATTCTACGGTGCATTAAGAGTCCGAGTAAAATAGAAAGTAAAACAAAAAATTATGGCTTAACAAAGCCATGGCACTAATTAAACAAATATCTTGGCTTGGCGTGCCGTTCTCCTACAATTTAAGGGACAAGGCCCGGTAGGCTCATCATTCACAGGCAACCATCTCCCGATCAGGAATTACCTACAATAAATTCTACGGTGCCTTAAGAGTCCGAATTAAAAATAGAAAAAAAAAGATACATGGCTAAACAAAGCCATGGCACTTATTTTAAACAAAATCCTGACGATGCGTGCCGTTCTCCTACAATTTAAGGGACATGGCCCGGTAGGCTCATCATTCACAGACAACCATCTCCCGATCAGGAATTACCTACAATAAATTCTACGGCGCATTAAGAGTCCGAGTATAATAGAAAGTAAAACAAAAAATTATGGCTTAACAAAGCCATGGCACTAATTAAACAAATATCTTGGCTGGGCGTGCCGTTCTCCTACAATTTAAAGGGACAAGGCCCGGTAGGCTCATCATTCACAGGCAACCATCTCCCGATCAGGAATTACCTACAATAAATTCTACGGTGCCTTAAGAGTCCGAGTAAAAAATATAAAAAAAGATACATGGCTAAACAAAGCCATGGCACTAATTTTAAACAAAATCCTGACTGGGCGTGCCGTTCTCCTACAATTTAAGGGACAAGGCCCGGTAGGCTCATCATTCACAGGCAACCATCTCCCGATCAGGAATTACCTACAATAAATTCTACTGTGCCTTAAGAGTCCGAGTAAATCAGAAAGTAAAACAAAAATGTATGGCTTAACAAAGCCATGAACCTAATCAAAAAAATATATTGGCTGGGCCAATATCTTACAATTTAAGGGACATGGCCCGGTAGGCTCATTATTCACAGGCAACCATCTCGCGATCAGGAATTATCTACAATAAATTCTACGGTGCCTTAAGAGTCCGAGTAAAGAAGTAAAAATAAGATACATGGCTTAACAAAGCCATGGCACTAATTAATAAAGAAAGTCTTGGCTGGGCGTGCCGTTCTCCTACAATTTAAGGGACAAGGCCCGGTAGGCTCATTATTCACAGGCAACCATCTCCCGATCAGGAATTACCTACAATAAATTCTACGGTGCCTTAAGAGTCCGAGTAAAAAACATTAAAAAAAGATCCATGACTAAACAAAGCCATGGCACTAATTTTGAACAAAATCCTGACTGGGCGTGCCGTTCTCTTACAATTAAAGGGACAAGGCCTGGTAGGCTCACCATTCACAGGCAACCATCTCTCGATCAGGAATTATCTACAATAAATTCTACGGTGCCCTAAGAGTCCGAGTAAAAAATATAAAACAAATAAACATGGCTAAACAAAGCCATGGCACTTATTACAAAAAATATCTAGGCTGGGCGTGCCGTTCTCCTACAATAAGGGACAAGGCCCGGAGGCTCATCATTCACAGGCAACCATCTCCCGATCAGGAATTACCTACAATAAATTCTACGGTGCCTTAAAAGTCCCAAATAAAAAAGAAAGTAAAACAAAAATACATTGCTAAACAGCTATGGCAATAATTAAAAAAAGAATATCCTGGCTAGGCGTGCCGTTCAACTAAGGATATCATTCACAGGCCACCATCTCCCGATCAGGAATTACCTTCACTTAATCCTTCTGAGCCTTAAGAGCATATATTATAAGGATATAAGGACAAAAGAAAAGCAAGAAAAATCATTACTTGACTATAGAAAGTCCTGCCACTATTTTCAAAATTTTCTCCGAACTTAACAAAAATATCATTATCTATCTGAACAAAACCCTGCAATTAATTTATATTTTTTTTTAAGTTGGCTGGGTGTGCCTTCACCTACAGTTAAAGGGACAAGGCCAGGTAGGCTAATTATTCACAGGTCACCATCTCAGTGGCGTACGCAGGATTTTTTCAAGGGGGGGTTTTAAAATCGGGCCCAAAATTTAAAAATCGCGCCGGCCAAAAAGTCGCTCAGTGGGGGGGGGGGGGGGGAGGCTAAGCGGACACTTTTTTGGGGGGAGGGGGGGGAGTCCAAAAAAAATCGCAACGACTCAGCCATCCGAAAAGTCGCTCAGTGGGGGGGGGGGGGGGTAAGAGGTCATTTTTTTTTTTCGGGGGGGGGGGGGTTATCACCAAAAATATATACAAAACATACACATAAAAAAACTCAAGGGGGGGGTTAACCCCAAAACCACCCCCCTGCGTACGCGCCTGCACCATCTAATAGCCGAGAATATCATCTACATTCAATTCCAGCCTTAGCAGCCAGCAGATGAAAGCAACAAAAAAATATCATAACATGCCTGAACGAAGCCTTGCAACTATTTCTTACAAAATAGGAATTAACTTCATTAATATCTTCTATATAAGCCTTACACGCGAAAAAAATTGTTTTATGACATCAGTAGCTGACTGAACAAATCCTTGCATTATTATATGAAAAATAGTATTTTTGTTAAAGGAAGCAGGTTCTGGGCTAATACACACGAAACTTATAAGAGCCATTTCTACACAAAAAGCTATGCCCTTGTTCGATAACTGTCTTTTACCTACAGTTCAGGACAGGGCTCGGTAGGAGCTAAATAGTCGCACAAAGAACAACAAGAATACACTCTTATTTCCACGGAGTCAAATTTCACTCTGAATGGCGTCAGCTGGGAGTCAACTCTATTCCTAGTTAAAGTGACACGGAAAAGGAGTCATCTTGACTCTGAATTGAGTCAATTCTCAGCTGATGCCACACAATCCGAGTCAAATTGATTCGGAATCCGTGTCACTTTAACTAGGAATAGAGTTGACTCCCAGCTGACGCCATTTAGAGTGAAATTTGACTCCGTGAAAATAAGAGTGTACGCTTATCAATCACATACCACCATCTTCCAGCCAAGAATTACCTAAACACTAAAGTCATACTGGCGTGCAATTTCAGTAAAGAAAGAGGAAATGTAAATGCCAAAATGACTTGTTTCTAAAACTCTAAGTGTAAAAGGGGGTAAATTCACCCCTAAAATTGCAATGGTTTATAAATGTAAATGTAAATGTAAAGATGGATTTAACAAATTTCTCCGATAATCTATATGTGATATTATATACATGTCAATATAGTTAAATCACAACCATTACCGATTACCGTGGCAAACACGTTTCAGGAAGAAACGGCAGGGAGATCGATGGGAGGGAAAAGTTGTTCAAAATGCCTAAAACCCAGGCACCACGCATCTTAATGTATTAACGTTGTCAAATGCAATATCTGCATCCAATCCGGGCATAAAAGATTCAATTGCCAAGCAGACATTCGTGTAACCCAGCAACGCGAGAGAGACGAGAGACACAATAGCTAAGCTCACGAGCGAGACTTTGAAAAAGGTGCAATATGCAAAATGATGTTTAAATGTTGGGTGGAGAATGTAAATGCGTACAGAATGCCCAGCTGGATAATCGCGGTATATATGCGTATTTACAGGATGAGTGGTTCAGGAAATTGATCAATCGTTTTAATCTAACTGATGTTTGGCGGAAAATGTTTCCATTGAGGCAGCAATACACTTGGCGTCAATTGTCACTAAATATTTTCACGTCTTGACTTTCGGCAGGTAACTGGTTCACCTCGGTTTTATGTGCAAATAACTGAATTAAAATGAAAATGTAATAATTATCTTTTTATGACTATAAGGTGAATTTAAATTGTTCAATTCGTAAATTCATATTAGAAAATGCAGACCTAAATGCGCAGATGAAATGAGAAATGTGCAACATTAAAATGAAAGAATATACTATAAAATATTCGAGGCAAGACCTCAAATCAAACTTTGTAACCATTACGGGAAGAATTTACTCAGTTTAGTAATAAAAATGACGAAAATCGATCTGAAGAAAATTAAGAGAAAATGCAAAAAATTACAAAGAAATTTGATCAATGGTTAACATATAAATGAAGAGGAGCTTTCATGAGATCAAGACCAAAATTGGTGGAATCAACGAAATATATTTAGCAAACTGAAAAAAAGAAACGGAAAGAAGAAAGAAATTGATTATATTAAAAAGAAAAGAAAACTAATTACAAGCCAAGATCCTATTCTTAGTGAAAACATAATTTTGTATGAATACTTATACATGTTATTTACTTATACATGATAAAAAACAATAAGTCACCTGGGAGTGATGGTCTATCTGTAGAATTTCTTTTAATGTTTCTTTGTGAAGAAGTTAAGACATTGGTAATAGAATGTATTAATGAAGGTTTTAAACACAAATACTTAACCCAAAACTAAAAAAAATTGCTGTTCTTACGTTGCTACAATAAGAGAGGGGAAAACAAAGTGTAGATGACTGGAGACCAATATCGTTACTGAACACCGATTATAAAATCACAGCGAAGGTGTTATGTGAAAGACTGAAATATGTTACATAACGTTCAGCTATGCAAAATTTACGCTCAGTCCAAGATGCTTTTTTAAAGAATATTTGTGTTAAAAGCTTTTGATATGGTCAATCATGATTTTATGTTTCAGTTATCATATAAGTTGAATTTTAAAGAGTTATTCTGGATATAGGCTGGATCAAGGTAATTTATACTAATGCGATGGGAAGTGCTATAAACAATGGTTGGATGTCTAAAAATCAAATAAGGCGGGGAATAAGACAAGGCGGGGAATAAGACAAGGCTGTCCGCTTTTGTTGTTGAGGTAAGGCCTTGGAAATCAGGCAAAATAATGACATATTACATGGTATTACTGCCAATGCTCTAAATACTGATACTTCGTAAATGTTTAAAATATTACAATCAGATTAGCTGACGATGTTGTCCTAATTTTATAGGTGTGTTGAATCCGCAAGCATTTCATTTGAAGACGTAAGAAGGTTTGGACACTATGCTGGGCAGAATTTAAATGTTATGAAAACAAAAGCAACTCAATTAGAATTCATAAAAGGCTTAAAATGGATTGATGATGCAGTCAAGTATCTGGGCATTCACCTCACCAGGGATGAAAAGAAATCGGATCGACTAAACTGGGCTATGAAACTTAAACAAGTAAAATAAATCTTTAATTTTTGCAAAATGAAAAATTTCACTATTAATGGTAAAGGTGTTATTGTGAATTTCACAATTTGTGTATGTTGCTTCAATATTACCATTATCTCCAAGATAGATTGTGGATCTGAATGAATTGATTTATAATTTCCTTTGAAACTCGAAAAGAAATAAGGTCAAAAGGTCTGTCTTAATAAATACAGCTGAAAATACAAGCCTAGGTATGGTAGATTTACATTCCAAAGTTCAATCCCTGCATTTGGCAGGGTAAACAAGGCTCTTTGAAAATAACCATCATGCACCTTGAACAAAATATGTTTAAAAATTGGATTGAAAAAAATGTGTTCGTTCTTTTTTATGTTCAAAATAAATTGTTCTCGTAAAGATATATTGATGCTATGTTCAAACACAAAATGCCAAACTCCTATGATAATTTGCTTGTATCCTGGAGTTAACTTAGATATGTTGAATTGTTATATGTGAAAAAAATGTTCAATATAAAGTATTATGGTACAATAGCAATATAACACTTGACAAAATTTTTTTTTTTTTTTTTTTTAATTGGTTCAAAGTTCTATTTTCGTCTCATCCGACGATAGGATTGACGACCAAAAGCTTGGACCCTTGTCCCGATGCCTTCTCGCATATGCCAGTCGAGCTTCTCTATGCCTCTTTGTAAGGAGAGAGGTCTTTCTTGGTTGACGTCCATCAAGAACCCAGCACACCAAGGTTGTCCTGAAGGGCCTTGATGGTAATTGGAGGATTTTCAAGGGCCTCATGATGCATTTTTAGAGCAAGACGAGGTGATATTTTTGGCTTCCGACCACGCTTTCGAATGTTTTTGTTTTTTTTGTTTACAGTGATAGCTTAGAAATGGCTTTGTAGCTTTTCCCATCCTATAGAGCGTTTACAATGCACATGCGGTGATCTTCACTGAGTTCTTTAGTCTTCTTTATACTGATAAAAGTGATATGAACTGAGAAAGAAACGCTACATTGACTCAACTTAATTTGTACTCTAAAAGCAGAGTCATGAGCCATGGAATTACTTGTACCAAGTTCTGTATTCTAATGGATGTAGCCAGGCACGTAGCCAGAGTTTGATGTTTGGGGGGGGGGGGGGGGCTAAAAAGTTCAACCGATCTTGGAAATTTTGTGGGGCCCCCGTGCCCCCCCCCCCTCCCGTGGCTAAGTGTCTGGATGTAGCATCATTGTTACAAAACATGTACAGTATCTTAGGACTGTCTTTACATGTGCATGTAAAGAAAAAAAAAGACCTCAATGTCATGCCTGCTTGCACCAAGGTATACTTCTGAAACTGCCAAATGAATATATTAGCATTTCCATTGTTATGCAAATGAGGTGACACCACAATCATCGTTCATCTACAGCTGATAATTACAAGTATTCATCAAATGCCTGAACTTCTCTAGTCTACCTTCCGTTTATAAGAAAAACACAAAAGACCTCAAAATTACAAGGGTGTGAATAATGTTATTGTTTATTATATATTATTTGCGAAGTATTATGAACACGCATACAAGCACATGCAAATCAAACAGACTGAATGCTACTAAAAGAAAAACAACAATCCCATGGCTATTTCAACAACAAAAATGCACCCATATAAATGTAAAGACATGGCACCAATAGTGTAGGCATTATACACATCTTCGTGCAGCGCAGGAATGCATAAAATGGCGCCAACGTTTTGGCGCCGGAATCGTTGAAGAACTATGGAAATCATAGCGATATCTAATATGTAAATTCCCCTTTTAACCAAGCTATTTTTAAGTTGACACGACATTCCAATGGTACCAATATTACTAGGCTACACACAATCATTTATAATTCTTGAAATTTGGCACCCAAACACAAAATATACCGTCCTCACAATTCAGTTACGAGGCTATCTATCGGTAAAATTGTACAAGTATACAGGTGTATATTATAATAAACATACCAGGAAATTGCAACCATACCCAATATTATATCGCACTGATAGAAAGTCTTTCTTTAGCTTATCAAATCAGTCATATTTCGGTAGATATTATAAAATAAAACCAGTAAATAAGGCAGAGCCAAATAAGATGGTGTTCACTTACCGAAAACTGTGCAAGACAAGTTGAAAGACCGGTGAAGTTCTTTAGTTTAATGCCATATTATGATGAGAAACGCTCCAATTGAACATGACCACTGGACTAGATAAGAATCAATTGATAAAACTGTCATCTTAACCAGTAGCCTAACAATCTATTCTGATCTCATTTGTCCATCGCAAGCTCTCTAAAAGACGGCTTTGTCGTGTTGGAGAAAGTTATTGTCCCCGTCAGCTGTGGCATTTGCATTGTCAAAAAACCGGAATAAAAAGAAAACACTCTGAAACGATTAACGATGCAAATCTGCTTAATCATTGTCAAGTCTTTTTTTCATTCTTGTCACAATGAATATTTGTGTCCACAGTACAGGGGCGGCAAACGTGTGCCCCCCCCCCCGGAATTTTACTGGGGGATGTCCTCCCTCCTCCCCTGAAATTTTCTAAATGCAAAAAAACACTATTTATTTATAGCAAATAATGATTAAGGCTACAACTCAGTATTTGGGTTTTTAAGTTCTTTAAAATGTTTTAAGTTTCGTCATCCTAAATGAAATTCGTTTCGCTCACAAGATTATCGTAGAAAGTATGATTAATGTATAGATTTTTCTGTGTTTTACAAGTATCCAGGAGCGTCACGATTGTGATTGCACTACCAGTGCAATTTACGTGGTACAAGATACTGCTTAAGCAACATGCTTTGCAATTAGGTGAGATTGTCTGAATATTTATTTTCGAGCGAGCGAAGCAAGAAAGCACAAATTTAAAGATTTGTGAGGTCGCAGTGCGAAAAATTACAACTTTTAAAGAGGAAGAAAAAAAACCTAATGAATCTTAAGCACAATATAATGAAGAAAGACTGACAAGTACTTTTACAAGTATCATTATGAAGAGCGAGCTCCAGGAAAAATTAAAGAAAATGGAGCTCTAAGTCGCTTTACTTCATTTGCTTTCTAGGGCACGGTATGGATGCAGGCAGTTACCATGACAACCTTTTGTTTCGAAGATGTCGCCTCAGATTCCTTGTTGGGGAGTGCAGTGGTGGCCTTTTCATCCGTCTGTGGCATATTCCTCATCAGTGTCATCCATGACACATTGCATCTCACAAGAAAAACGGATACCGACATACGTCAATAGGTAGCACGGACAAATATGTGCCCAGTCCCTGTCTTTTACTTGCAATTTGATATCAGTTGCAGCTCTGTATGTAAGAGATAGAAGATACATTAAAATGGATTTCCTATGCATTTTGTTAGTATATAATTATAATACAAACAAACTTTGTTAAGGCGGTGTCAACATCTGTCTCTCTCTCTCTCTCTCTGTCTCTCTGTGTGTCTCTCTCTCTGTCTCTGTCTCTCTCTCTTTGTCTCTCTCTCTCTCTGTCTCTGTCTCTGTCTCTCTCTCTCTCTCTGTCTCTCTGTCTCTGTCTCTGTCTCTCTCTCTCTCTGTCTCTCTTTATACATATCCTAGACCAGGCGCGGATCCAGGATTTTTTAGGGGTGGGGGCCCAAATATGAAATCAATTTGAAATTAGGTGTGCTGAAATGTGAAAATCGTGCTGGCCGATAATTCGCTCAGTGGGGGGGGGGGGGGGGGGGGGGGGGTGGGGAGGGATTAGTGAGCATTTTTTTTTGGGGGGGGGCCTCGAAAATTTGAAAAAAGTAGATTGTATTTATGATGATGACGGTTGATGTGTAAAGTCGTAAAGTTATTACATTATTGGGAAATAAGTATGCCATGTAGTAGGTCTGTGATCTATATGTGATCGTAGTATTTAAGAGTTCGTTCTGAAAACTATTCATGAGTCATCTAGAGCCAGCAATAGTTCCAACGATAGATCACACGTTTCTTGTTGTATCCCAACTCCAAAAGCATAATATATTTTTCCATTCCAACTATTGAAATAATTATGGCTCATTCCAATACTCTGCATCAGGCGCGGATCCAGGATTTCTTAGGGGGGGGGGGGGGGGCCCAAATTTGAAATTATGCGAGCCAAATATTGGTACGTAATGGTGAACTGCATTGGCGTAGTGGAGGAGGAGGGGGCAGGGAGGGGCGATTTCCCCCTCCCTCCTCCGCAAAGCGCCGAAGCTTTGAAGTTTCATTAAATTATTAGAGAAAGAAGACGATTCGTTGTACCGTTCTCGAAAATAATCCTCGTCTGAATTCAGTCCCCACCCCCCCCCCCCCCGCGCGAAGCGCGGAAGCTTTTACGTTTCATTAAATCATCAGAGAAAGAAGACGATTCGTTGTACCGTTTTCAACTCTTAATCCTCGTCTGAATTCAGTCCCCCTCCCCCCTCAGCTCCCGCGCGAAGCGCGGAAGCTTTAACGTTTCATTAAATCATTAGAGAAAGAAGAAGATTCGTTGTACCGTTCTCGACTCTTAATCTTCGTCTAAATTCAGCTTACCCCCATCCCGCGCGAAGCGCTAAAGCTTTTACGTTTCATTAAATCATTAGAGAAAGAAGACGATTCGTTGTACCGTTCTCGACTCTGAAGCTTTTACGTTTCATTAAATCATTAGAGAAAGAAGACGATTCGTTGTACCCTTCTCGAATGAGCATCTGAGAAGCATTTTCTTGCCTGGCTGTAAATTTAGGAATTTGTCATTTTCCAACAAACGCATACAAAAATATAATTCACTTAAAAGTGAGGAAAAATCTCGGAAAATTAAGTCATTTCAGCATTATTTGTAAATCACCATTATGGAATTATGAAATAAACCACGTTTTAATTTTATTTCCCAAAGCCCCCCCCCCCCTCCCCTATCAGTACGCCAGTGCCCCCCCCCCCCCCCCCCCCCCCCCCTCCCCCCGATCTACACCTTCTTGGGGTGAAAATTGCAACTGATATCCCTTACCTTTCTTCATTCTCTTTTTTTACCTTTCCCTTTCTCTCCTCTTTCCCTTTCCCTTCCCTTCCTTCTCTCTCTTTTAGGTTTGCTGGGGGGGGGGGGGGGGAGGTCATTTTGGCCCCCGCCCCTATCCACACATTGTTGGCGGGATTAACCGCAACTGATCTCCCCTTCTTTTCTCCCTTTTCTTTTCTTCTTCCTCTTTTTTGTTCCCTTTTAGCTATCTTCTTTTCCTTTTCCTTCCTTCTCTCTCTTTTAGGTTTGCTGGGGGGGGGGGGAGGGGGGCAAGGTCATTTTGGCCCCACCCCTATCCACACATTGTTGGCGGGATTAACCGCATCCTTTTGTTTAGAATGTAAGGGAGTTGCTGGTAGTATTTTTAGTATTTACTGCATTACTGGTTGGATTCATCAACTATTACCAGAAACTATTTAATGTTGGTAAAACATAATTGACACTTGCTAATCTCCCAATGTAACACTAAACAACGTCTCTAGTGGACCATTTGATACCTTCATGTCTTCAATTCTAAGATAGTAAAGAATAAATGTTTTTATTATGAAGTTTTCAAACAAATTACTTTGAAAATGTCCCATTTTGAGTCCCTGAAATCCAAAACGTAGATATTTAATAAGCACAAACAGAAGTACATAAGAATAGCCCTCTTTTATTTCTTCACAATCCGACACAAACTGGACTTTCACCGTGACAAATTATTCTTGTCGTAGAAAAATTGTGATGGTCTTCCAGACAAAATTGATAATGGAGAACTAACCCCAAAGAATAAGTGTAGGTATTCTGAAAAACAAGATGAATTCCTGCCATGTGGGGTACAATAAATCTTAACAATTGTAACTCATTTATTTAAAAATACTAGAATATAGCGGTTGAAAAATCTATTCAATTCATACGAAACCTTCACCTGAGAACCGCACTAACTTATATATGCAATTTGCATTTTTGCTATTGGAGTACAAAGGTTCATAGCAGGTGATTGAAATGCTTCAACACCACAAACACCTGGGAAGGATACATCCATAAATTTGAATACATTTAGTTGATAAACGACTCCGCATAGTACGTCATGCTATCAAGAAAATGGCGATGCCCATGTCTAGCTGAAAAACTGTACTTTATTCTTGCTTTATGCCTTTCTCATACACTTTGGTGGGGAATCTTGTAGATTGATGGGCAATAATGCAATAAATCTCTCAGAACAACTAAAGTTATTCTTTGGGGTTAGTTCACCTTTAAGTATAAAAATGACTCAATCACAATAGAATTGGTATATTTTAGATTTAATGTGGCACGATAGCACATACAAAAACTTGCGGCTTTTGATATACCATACAACATCAATACAGTGATACTTTCAGAATTATCTAAGTATTGCAAAATCTGACTATCGCTCGTCTCAAACCTTCTTCAGCAATTTAATCTTATTTTATGCCCTTCTTCATTTACTTTCAATTCTCCTTGATGCTCATCTGCGCCATCTTATTGGTCCAGTCATTTCACTTTTTCTTCTGCTTCTATGATAGCCTCCATGTGTCAACTGCAGTATGCAGTATGAAAACTCAACTCTGTTTAATACACATGCCATTAACATCCATTAATTTCTTACAGAAGTCAGATGAATCTAGGGATTCTATGCTTCTGTCAAAAGAATACCAGAAAAACATTTCCATACTTACAAACGAAAACTGTTCAACTGCACATAATTTACAGTATCAATTTTGCTGGCATAATTACCTGGACCATAGTTCTAGCATTGAATTAAAAGTAACAAATATGCACATCTCTTACTCCAATATAATCAATACATGTACTCTTCATTAAAACATTGAGATTCCGTCATTTGTAAGTGTATGTGTAATGGGGAAGATAAACATGAGTAGTTATCAAAATGTTACAAGCATCTAAGCTACGTACATTGACCGTTGACTACAATTTGATGTCGGCATACCATGAATTGCCAACAGACCCAGACCCAAGATATCTTGAGCTTAGTATTCAAGTACTTTGTTTGATAACCCTTTGAGACAGTTATTCGTCTATAACAATCCCTTCAATCATTAATCAATAATTAATAATTATAATGTATTTCAAGAATTTCTACAAAGTGCTTTACGAGCCCAAATATTATGATACTAAATTGTAAGAAATTGAATTGAGTTGAAGTTCAGATTAGATCTGGTTACCGTGCACACATTATCATCAGAAGCAGCATGCTGTAATGAACATGAGGCACTCTCTAGCGAGACAACTACAAGAAAACACAATGATAAACACTGAATACCTGCTCACCAAGAAATGTTATAGAGCCTCCATTGAATAACATGATAAAATCTTGGTTTAAAATAGCAGCTTATAGAGAAGTAATAGATTAATCATGATCTCCACTAAGTGGCTGTTTTACAATCTGATTGTAAAACTAAATACCGGTAGTTGTATGACTGCACACAGTCGAAAATGATGCCTCCGCCACAGAGCGATTTCACAAACCAAAACAGCTAGAAGCAATTTTAACTAGATGGACCTTGACTGAGTGCAGTCAAAAATGATGCCTCCGCCATAGAGCGATTTTACAAACCAAAACAGCTAGAAGCAATTTTTAAATTCAAGGTCTATTGTTATCCATTAACAGGTTCTCAGAATAGCGTGATTACAAGCTATTTTTCTGTATGTTCCTTTGAACTTTGACCTCATGACCCTAAAATCTAATCAGTTCATTGGCCATGCAAGATACATACATGTCCGGAGTTTGATAGTAATCCATCCGTCAGTATTGACAATGTGTTCACAAGCTATTTTTTTGCATACATGAGCCCCATGACCTTCGACCTTTGACCTAAGGACCCCAAAATCTAATCTGCAAGAAACATATATGACCCAAGTTTGGCGATAATCTACAATCGGTTCTTGAGATAGCACGATCTCGAGAACGGGACATACAAACAGACGGACGGACGGACAGACAACCAGAAAACATAGTGCCTCCGGTTACTTTGTAGCGGAGGCATAAAAAGATTCCTGTGGAAGTTGCAGTTATGAGATGTCACCACTCTTGGCATTGACTAGCTTATCAACTAAAAGTGCAGCAAATCTTGCAACAAAAAAACTAAAATTCAGGCCTTCATGTCGATGAATTGACTGAAACACGAACAACATCACAAAGTCATGACTCTGCAGACATGGCCAATAATTGTTTGCATTTTCATATCAAATCATATATCACTGACCAAACAATGCACAGAGGCAGGTTGATAAAACAGCTTCAAAGCAATAACTTGATGTGAAATGCATTAAACTGTCCTTTGCGGTCAGCTCTGCTTGACGGGGGACCTCAAGGCAGGAGCCCTTTCAACAAAACATTTGTCTTGTTTTAGGATGTCCAGTTGAACTGTTCATTCTGGAGGAAAGCTGTGCATCTCTTCGTCGGTTTGGAGCCCAGTCTGGAGAGCTGATCGGGTCAGTCCCCAGAACTTCTCTGGTTTGAGTTTCCTCTCCGTGGCAGTAAACTTCCATCCCATGTGGCTGGTGCATGTACGACACTGGAGTATGGTCCATGCATACCTATTCAAAACAATGGGGATAATAAATCATGTATCTTCTTATTCTTGAGTGCTACTTCTTATGCTAAGATAAGGACAAGGACAAGAGTTGAATATAATATAGCCATCAAGGAAATTTCCACCTATCCAATCACAGACATTGTAAAGTTCACACTATTTTGTCTCATACAATGTCATGAGCATCAAAGACTTTAGTATACCTGATGACTGAATCAAGTTGCTACCTCTGATATTTACCTCATATCAAACCACTTATTAAGAAAAATTGTATTTGTCATATTAAATATGTTCCCTTTTTCATGAGAATTAAAATCAAATGTGCCACAGAGTGACTACATAATATATGCATGGTGATGTTTCATTTTGCCACAATTAAATATTTTGTATTATAAAATTGGAAGCTTCTGTCAAATAAATAATTGAGCTACATTTTTCTAACTTGAATGGCTATCTGGGATATACTCACAAAAGTTATTACCAAAAGCTTACGCACAATGTACATTACATCTCACTGAAAATTGAAACATGGGTAACCAACAAATGGCAGATGGGATACCCTAAAATCCCCTTGCACAAAGGAGTTGTAATAACAGACTAATGCTATATCTTACATGGTGGAATGATTATCACCTGAAATGAAAGACTTCCATATCAATGTGTAATTAGAACCACGTATGGCTGGCGCATATCTGATTTATGACATGCGAAGACTCACTAACGGGCAATGTGTGACATTGGATATCTTACCCTGGGAACCAGCTGTTCTCTTTGGAGGGTCTTCCAATCAAGTTGAGATTCTGAGCTCTGTAGATGGTTAGTGTCTCATGCACATAGCCTCCTGGGTTTACATAGGCAGCCATAGGCCCATCAAGGGACATGCTGTACAAAACAAATGATACAATAGTAATAGCTAAATTTATAAGGTGGAGATATTCATCATCCAAAGGGATGCTGAAAGTGGCTACAAAGCAGGCTTTCTACTATTACCCCCAAGATGATTTAACTATTCGAGGATTACCACCTAATGGGTACCCATATACAACATCTTGGTTGATAGCGGCTATTAGAGATTGAAGGTATAGACCAGTTTTTGGAAACGCCCCCCCCCTCTCAAATGATATGGAAGCTCTTATTATCATGTGAAAGAATATGTTTTGACTAATACATGATGATACAAATTTTGCAGAGAAACCAACCACTAATTGATATATTTGGTAAGTTATCATATCGATCTGGTCTGGATAGATATCGCGAATGCACTTCAAAATTGAACATTTAGGCATATATTTTTGCTTTTTGCGAATTTAGGTTGAAGTATTGTCATCTAAACCTCTGAAGGCCATATTTAAACATTATTGAATGGATATTTTGCACCCAAAACCCTTGAACCGTAATTTTACCACTACCGGTCTTTGTCTTTAATGTCTAGCTAGGATGATAGTGCCACTGCCAAGGCTCTAATTGCAAAGCATTTGATCATCCGTCAGGCAACATATTAAAGGGATTGGGTATCTTTGTCTCAGATTCTGAAACAAAATCCTGGATTTAGCTTATGTTGCAATCATAATTATAAACCTTAAGGTCAGTCAGGAACCCCATGACTTGTACAAGCCAATCACCTGTCTGATTATCAAGATACTTATGATTACAATTGATTAAAAATCAAAATTTCAAAAACCATTTCCTAACGGTTTTTATAACACTACAGTCTATTGGGGGAAAAGATTTTTACTTTTTTTGAGGTACTTCACGATCATTTACAAGCTCACATTTTTTTAGGGCTTCAATATTACACCATATCATAGACACTGATAACATGTAAGGCCATGCATCTCAGATTTAACATTGTTAAACAAAGCCTTTAACAAGACCACAACACCTCTACATGGTGTTATGGAAGAATGCTCATAATAACACCAAATGCATAGCTTACATTATAGGCAACATAGCATGGGTAACAAAACATAACATCACATTCATCCCTTGAAGAGGACTTCTAATTTCCAACTACAAATCTACATACCAATTATAAAAATGTACATGTGCAGCAAAATCTATATTCAACATTGATATACTATTTAATTATAAATATATTAATCATGAACAAACACATACCAAGTTTGACTTTCTCAAAAAAAAGATTATCAAATCTACAATTCACTTTCATTTTCAATGTTCATAAGAAGATGCACACATAACAGTTTCCAAGAATTCACTTTCGATATGCAACACAAATAATTTCCCTGTGACACCAATCATGGGATAGGCATACAAAAGGCATCAAGATTATTGAACTGAACTTTCCGGTGCAAGATTAATCTATTTCTATGGAGCTAAATACGATCAGAAAAAAGTTATTATAAGTTATTATACAAATAATGAATGGTTATGAGTTCAAAAGTGTGAATATTTTCATGAGTTGAAAGATTAACATTCTATTCAACGAGGCGTAAGCCGAGTTAAATAGAATTAACGTTAATCTTTTAACGAATGAAAATATTTGCACTATTGAACGAATGAAAAACATTCATTATTTGTTTTATACAACATCAAAGAAGATCTAATGGAATCAACAAATTATGCCTTACTCCTTATATTTATTAAAGTTGGAGTCAAGCCTTCTCAATTACATACATTCAGATTGCCTACGCGTCAGATACACACAGGGATACGCGCACGGCAGAGAGGTACGCAGTCTGCATATAACCAAAAATGCACTCGGCATATAACCAAAAATGCACGCCTGTGCAATATAACATCTATTGAATATCATGTGACCAACAATCCTCCAATCAAATGACAAGGATCCATGTAGGTGTTGTATAAAAGTTATTATAAGTTATTTTTCAAAGGCACTGTGTAGCACAAAGCAATCCTTCTGCCAGTTAGTGCCTATTTCTTTGTGCAAAACTGCATGTGTGGCAAACAATTGACCATGCAAAGAGACGAGGAAAGCAACGGGAGTGGTAAGGCCTACAATAAACTCACCAAAATACATCACTCTTGTTTGCAATCTGAGTACTGCATTCTCTGCAGCAAAGTACAGTACACTGTAGGGGGGAAATAAAAGAGTTATGTTATACAAAATACATATATACATGTATATTTATATAATTCATATTCTAACACATTTATTTGCTTGCAGACTATTTCATTTAGAGTCATAGTTGTTTTTTATTTAATAAAAACAATTTTTCTGGTGGACATATATTTGTAAAAACTTTCCTTCTCCTTTAAGGGGCTTCAACACGTTTTTGTATATGTGGATGAAAAGAAAAATTATCGCACAATACATGTAGCTCACTTCTTGAAAATACTGAAAACTGTCCCTTGCTGACTAAGGACTAGAAAATAATAAAGCATCTGAACTAAACTTGGACTAAGTGTGTTTAAAAAGGAACTCCAAGAACTTAGGGTATCAGATTTAGGGGCAAACAGTTCAGGCTCATCCTCATATCCCACGACTGCTGTTTTTTTGTAAGCATACCGGTACTGCGCTTCACATTTTTGTATTGAATCACATACATACTTGAGTGTGTATAGGTCCTTTGTCACCCGCATCTACTTTTTTCACGCCTACTTCCCATTCATTTAGTACATAGACATTTAGTTAGTAGCAGTTTACCATGGCTTATGTGACTGAGCCTTAAAAGTCTAGCTTACAGTGTTGTGTGGAATGATAAACTAGCAAAAGTGTTGTATGACAGTACCTTTTGCAGGAGTTCCAGCTCTTTCCTAAGTCTCTGTACGGGACTGTCGATCTTTAGAAGGCCAATTCTCTGAAGGTCATCTAGAGGCATGTTACTTGCAACCCAAAATGAGAAATCTGCCACAGAACGGGTAAAATCTTTCTATTCAGCTATGAATATGAATTAATCTACCACAATTATACTGGCTAAGGTTATCATGAAATTAGTCTACAGGTCTTGAAATTTCTCAACCACTATTAATAAGTGACACGGAATGAATAAAACTGGTTTACTATTCCAAACAATGATAAGTTCTCATACATGTAATAATAATAATAGTAATACTCAGGTTTTATATAGCACGAAATACAATTATATCTCTAAGTGCTTCCAAACTTGGAGATTATCACCCCGGCTTTAGTGGTGCTGCCATTACGGCGCTCTAGCATTTCAAGGAATTAATTCCTGTCAGGTACCCATTCACAGTACCTGGGTCGAGTGTGGCAAATGTAGATCAATGTCTTGCCAAAGAACATTGGTGCCAGGGCTGGACTCGAACCGCAGACCTTGTGATCGACAGTCCGGCGACATAACCACTCAACCACAACACCTCTACATGTATAATGAAAACAATTATTCTATCATATTTTAAACGACCCAAGATAAGTAAGCATTGAATGGAGAGTGGTGTAAGGAATATGACATCAAATATCGATGTTCCACCTTCATAAATCAGATATTTTTCTAATACCAATCTAAGTTCTTGATGTTGTTACTATTTCTAGAGGCATAGTCAGCTTCATTGTTCAATTTTGGACTTCTGTGCAATGTAGAACATGCACATACGTTTGTAGTTACGAGTTACATTTCTTGTGAGGCTGCAGAACCTTTGAAAATAATAAACAAGAACTCTATTTTTGAATACATTCCCTCCTAAAGGGCGAGTTCTTATACCATATCTCTCTTTTGACTTTCAACTTACTATTTCCAATAATCTAGCTCTACAATCCCAATACAAATTATTTATCCTACATTATTTCTCCTAAAAGTTTTGACTTACCAGAGGGGGAAGCAGGCATATGTTTCAGTTGCAAGGAGTTTTCATACCAGCCACTCAGCTCATTCTTTATTTTTACCATCAATGCATCCTATAATAGAAACAGTAAGGAAGAAGATAGAAAGATAGAAAGATTCCTAATATCTTAAGGGTACTAGTTATTTAATACGACAGAAGCTACACTCCACCATGATTGATTAGCATCTGTTTTACCAAGGCTGTGGGGTTGGACTTTTCATTTTCCTTCTGGCCCTTCTCAATGCCTTGTATGCTCTTGTACCTTCTTCTATTGTCTCCTTCTAGGTTTTTCAGGAAAAAATATATTTATTATCAAGCAAATCAGCCATAACAACCATAACATTAATCCGTCACTGATAATTTTCTCAAAAAATCTAAACTAAAGGTGGTAAACCCCTTTGAAAAAGCAACAGAAATTACATACACTTCATATTTCTTTATTACACAACACAAAGATAAGTACTTGTCATAGTAGAACTGTCATAGTGCTTCATTCACTTGACTCTTGTTCCAAGGGTTCAGGGTTTCAAATTCTAGCTCAGCACTAACATCATTTGGCAAGACATTAGTCCACATTTGCAACTCTCCACCCTTGTGTAAAGGGATACCTGGAAATTGCTGAGGTAATAATAATTGCAGGGCCCTCAAGAAGAACAGCATTGAAGTTGATGAGGATTCTCTTGGTAAACAAAACAAAATTAATATAACAATTATTTTCATTGTTAACCCTTCTGCCTGGCCCACTATGTAAAAACTTTGAATCAACTTACAGCGTCATACATCTCATAGACCCACGGGGGCCACCATGTGAGATCGGCCTCAGACAGGTGTCGTTTCCTTCTCTCCTTGAGCCACTGCATACCACCATCCTTTGCAGAGGGTGAGATGTGATGGGGAATCATTCTTCTCCTGCTGAGAGACCCTCTCCTAGCAGTGCATAGTACATCAGGGAGACGCCTCTCTGGAAGCATCATCACCTGACCAATCAGAATTCTAGAAAAGGAATGAATTTGAGTAAATAAATACGTTGGTTTGACCAAAATTATTCTTCTGTTATAGAGGATGATGGTGCATGACAAACCAGTGAAGTACCATGTGCTGCCAACAAAGGGAATGAATGTAGAGGGAAGGGAATATGGTCTGTATCAAAGTGTAATAATGAGATCTGATTGATACAAGTCTGTAAAAACCCAATTAAATACATACAGACACTTGAAATTAGAAAAATTAATGCAGATTTCAATGTCAAGACAGAGTACAGTCAAACCTGCTTTAGTGACCACCTGTCTACAACAAGCACATTTTTTTCACATTGAAACATGTACTAAAGGAACCTGTCTACAAAGACCACTTTTTGTGTTTCCCTCGGGCAGTCGATGTAGACAAGTTTGATAACCACCAGTCCCCTGCGCTCCTCCATCTCTCAATCACTCACCCATCAGCCTGTCTTCTCGTTTCCATCACTTTGAATCTCTGTCTTCCCATGGCCTTCAGCCTCATCGTCTCTATTCCTCCATCATCCTCCTCCTTGGCGCTGAAGATCTCTGCTGTCGTCCCTACATCAGGGATGGAGCTGTCTTGTCTTGACGCTCTATCACGACTAAAAGAAAAATATCAAGAATCAAACGTTAGAAGACTATGTCAGGATTATTGGCAGCTGCAAAATTAAGGGGCATGCATAATGAGATGTAAGTGCTAGCATACTTGGTATTTTGCACCTGTGTGAGATTGTGGGATCATAATCACATGCATACTGAGGATGCTGAAAGCTGACATTCTTTACATATTTGATACACTAAACAGCTCGTAACTTTCAAACACTTTCTTTTTATTTTATTTTTGTATTCATTTGAGACTACAAAATATATCTATTTATACTTCCAAGGATAAATCTTTGCACTACACCATGCACTAGCTCTCCACAGTGTAGGTGTTTTTTGGGCCAAAGAAAAAGATGAAAAGATTGCATCAATTAGGATGGAATAGTGCTTGGTATGGAGTTTTGGAGTCAGCAAGAATATTATCAAGAAGACCCCCACAGACAAATACTTTGGCCATATTAAAGCCCCACTGTACTACTTGTAGCTACTTGCTCCCTCTATTTAGAAAACGATGCCTTATCAAGTTCAAGTTCAAGTTTGTTTATTTACACTCACCATTAAAAATACAGAATATATACAATTAAATACGAAATAATCACACATAAAATATCATACATCCAACACCAACAACAAAAACAAAAAAACATAACTTAATGGGAGTGAGCTAAAAAGGAGTATGGTCCTTATGCTAGAGCCCATCCCTCATATATAATATTAATAAAAGGCAAATTAAATGATGTACTATTGGAAGCATGGGGGAAAATGGGGGGGGGAAATGGGGGGAAAAGGGGGGAGGGTAAAGAGCCTGGTGAGTTATTTCACATAAGATTGATTTAAAAACATTTTATATTTTTGTTTAAAAGTTTGAAGACTTTTGCAATTTTTTATATTTATTGGAAAGGAATTCCCCATGATTCCCCATGATCCCCCATGATCCTCTTTTTCTTATGTTTATTGAGAGCTGAGTTGATGAGATAGCCACCTGTCAGTGACCACCCTGGGTGGTCTAATCCCTCCTAACCAAACTAGTACAGACGGACTTTAAAAGACATTAGCTTCTATTGAAAGATTTATTGGAAGGAAAAGTAGAACGTAACAGACCTAGAGGAAAAACAAGAACTAACTAACTGGGAGGATAACAAATTAAAACATGGAGTGGAATGACACTGCAAGAGTGTACTAGGATGACAGAAAACAGAGATATGGGGAATAATGTTGCAATCAACCTCGAAGCTGGGATAAGATACCTTGATAGATAGATTGATGCATACCTGTAATACCCTATTACATCCATGCACATACACACACACTCACCTATCATAGAGCATTCCAAATGTACGGTTGTTCTGTAGAATGTGTTTCATCATACTGATGAGTCTAGGATTGAAGAGATGAAGAGGGATGGTCTCCCCTGGTACCAGGACCACCCCTGGTAGCTGGACCAAGGGAAGCGATATGGAACACTCATCGTCTAATACTGTGCGTCCACTGTACTCTTCCAGGTCGGAGCCTAGGTACTATATCACAGACAGGAAATGATTGAAGATGTGAGACAATTAAAATTACTGAAAGTAATTGATAGTATTAGTAGGAACTGCTACATGTAGTGTCTTTTCCACTTGATACAAAGCGCTTTGTGATGTCACTCCTGGTTCAGCACTGGAGTTAAAATACACACAAGTTATCAAGCAGTGACAGTGAGTTTTCAATGAATGCAGAGAATTTCAGAATAGGTCTTCAAATTCTTTGACTTCTTGCACTGTTCCCAGTTGGTGATGATGGTTTCTCATGAGGAGAAAACATGTCCCAGAGGTTGTGAGTCAGAAGAAAATATGATATCATGTCATCCAGGCGAGGATCCAGGATTTCTTAGGGGAGGGGGCCCACTTTTTTTTTTTTTTTGCTCCCGAAAATTTGAAAATCGCGCCGGCCGAAAAATTTGCTCTCAGTTGGGGGGGGGGGGGGGGGGGGGTAGTGAGCACATTTTTTTGGGGGGCTCTCGACAATTTGAAAATTTGCACCCCCCCCCCCCCCCCCCCCCTTGAGCGCCAGGGCCCATCCCCCCAAAAAGGTAAAAATCATGTGTTTTAACACATTTTTTTTTCCTGGATCCGCCACTGATGTCATCTACCATACACACCTATTAGTTAATTATCCTATACAAAATACAGATATAGTAAGCTACTACTATTTCATATTCGACACCATTTAAATATGCTTGAACAGGAATGAAGTTTTATCAGCATTTCATGGAAGTTTGTTTCATAAAATTTAAGATACTCACCGCATGTGTTGTTGGAAGAGAAGGGTCATAAGTTATTTTTTCAGGTCTTTTGCTCACTTTGTCTTGATCTATTCTCCCTCTGATCTGCAGTCGTAACCTTTCAAAGATGCCAATTTCTGTGACAAAAACACACAAATATTTGTTCTCTTTAGCCTTTAGGCACAAAGAATAAGACTAGCCAGCATCAGCAAATAATAGTGATGCCAAATGATAAGGATTTCAACATACTTAATGATCACTATCCTAATTGTCACAATTAATTCCTTTTATAGGCTTTACCACTAGATTTTTTACTGTCGAGTTCAAGAATCCAAGTCCACACATAGGTGCATTACTATCCTGGCTGTGTATTAAAAGCTGTGCTATTGATTCTCAACATTTCAAACACCACTATACAAAACTCAACTGATTTCACTCAAAATCGGTACTTTAGTGACGATTGATGACACCTAAAGAGCAGTAAAATACAATTTGTTTTCAACTTTCCGATGTTATAAAGAATAATTTAAACATTCAAATTGTGAGTCCACTGTCAAACTTGCTGATCAACCGCATCAGCATGATTGTGTGCATCTGTGTGTTATGAGTGTATTGACTATTCATGTATTTAAATGCTGCCTATACGTAGTGCAGTGCTAGAGGTCAATATATGCATTAGCATGGACTCTCTATCATGCTTTAATTTGCTGCAGTGAGTTAGACTGCAAAAAGTGCAAGAGCATCATCATCAGTCACAGACTCACACTCACAGTCACAGGCACACTATAAGAATCTCATGATACTGATCGTTTCATTTCAGTATTGCAAAGACTTATATTTCATTGTAAACAGAAACTGTAAACTAACATAGATTTTATTGCAGGCGAGGCCAAAGTAAATGATGAACAACATGATGATAAACGGTACACAAAAATAAGCAGATGGGACTGATCATAATAGAGGCGAACATTTCACTTTTTCCATGGAGAGTACACTACGAAAACATGACTAAGGCTATACCCTACTTACCATTATTTTCATCATCATCATCTTCATCGTCTTCTTCCACGCTGTCCTCGTCTGCATCATCAGGATGCTCCAGCTCTTCGTGTTCAAGAAGATCATCCTCCTCTTCGTCCGCCATGTTTGTTTACAATTTTTACCCTTTTCAAATTTGCATGTGTATACACATTGCACGTGACATGTAGATGGGATGGGATGCCGCAATGAGATCAATTAGATACCTGGGAGCAACTCAATTTCAATCCCGAGCTCAATTAGGACTGACCCATTTGAGCTTCTGTGAAACTTAAATTGAGCCTATTCTATCTCGGGACTATTGCCTGATTGTTAGTGCAAATGAAATACTTTTGCAATATAAAAACAACTCGGTTTCCGAAAATTCGGGAATAAAGGCGCAGCGCCCTTGTTTGCGAAAGAACAAGAGCAAACTTAGCGAGGCGTTTTGAACCCGGTCTCCCAACTCAGTGTTATTTAGGGTACGCATATGCGTGTTCCCAGCGACCCACCCCCCCCCTTTTTTTTTTCCAGGAAAAGTCCGGTGTGTAAAGTTGTTGGCCGGAGAGTTTGGGAACACGCGTGGTATCCCTCCGTTCACGGAGTGGGGGGGGGGGGGGGCGGGGGGGGGGGAACGGGATTTTGACCTAAATTTGTTGGGGTGCAAGATGTTTCGTTTTTCCCATTTCTTGTTTGTGTAAATATAATGATTTTGATTTCAGTGTGATATTACTTGCACTATAGGCGTATTCATGGGGAAATAGCGGGAGAGCACTGCGAGCAAGCAGAAACTATAGCCACCTTCCCTTTTAATCTAAGAAAGGATATGAAGGGTGCATATTACACATTCATAATGTATGCACAAGCTACTAAGTTGTATGTTTAACAATATTGATTTCAAGAGTTATAAGTACAGAAATCCAAAATTGAGCTCTTTCGAGTCGCAGACTTACCTACTTGAAAAAGGCGGAGCCCGGGCGAGCCGGGGGGTGGGGGGTTCAGTGCCCCTCACCCACCCGGGAGTGGGGGGGGGGGGTACTCCTATATTAAGATATACGGAGGTGTGCCGCTCAGCTAATGGGTCACTTTTTCACAAGAAATCCCTAAATATGGGTTCCATTTTTAACAAAAATATCCTTAAACATGGGTCCGTTTTTTCAAAATTTCCAACATTTTCTGAAAATCGTGAAAAATGGGCTTTACTTCGAGAAAAATCCCCCATAATGACCCTTAAAAATGGATAGGGGTTTAGAGGCTTCATCGGTACACCCCCGTCCAAACCAAATCTGAGTACCCCCCACCCCAGGTCCCTCACTCTTCCATTTAGGGTAAATTCCAACCTAATATTAAAATGGTTTTAATATAAGCAGAATAAACTGATAATGAGAGAAACAGATCAGTGTAATTTTGAGAAAGAACAGATTAAAATAATAAAGTAATGGATTGTTGATGTTTTCATCAGTGAAACACAAACTTGCAACACTGCACATGACGTATATTGCGAGCTCCTCTCCTACATTAAATTTCATAAGCTTTTGTTTCAGTCTTCTTTATAGATGACGGAATAGATGTTTCATTATACAGGGGTTGTATAGAAACATGGGTGCATGTATGACTGACATTTTTTTGAGGGAAAACAAAAATTTATGATTTTCTTTTAGTACAGAACAAATAGAAGAGGAGCTCGCATGATACGTCACAGTGTTGCCAATTTGTGTTTGATTGATCACAACTTCAACAATTCATAACTTTCTTATTTTCGATCGGAATTTACTCAAAATGACAATGACATGTTCCTCTTATTGTCCTGCTCCTACTAAAACCAACTTACACCGGGGTGAACCTCCCCTTTAAAACCCCAACAGTAAGTTTGTTCTTTCTTTCTGATAAGTTCCCAAACTGGAAATAGCCATGAAAGCTTTCTATACTTCGCTTAATTCAAAATATGCCAGTATTAATAATGATATGGGTCGCGGTTATATACGTGTAAACTATCACGGGATAAAGGAGCATAACGTCAGAATAGCGTTATATAGATTTACACAGAGCTAACGCCCTTCTCGCTCTAAACAGTATTTTGTGCCTACCAGGATGTTTTATATACCTTCTGCATGCATGACTTTACATGAATATGATACGTGTGAGGAAAATAACCTGGTAGCCTCGTATTCATAAGTTTATCATTCCAATGTTTTAATGGATCAGAGGTATTTGGTAATAGGGAGAGACTTGGGCATTGTTCATTTTACAGACGTGTGAAGGGCATACTCCTCTGCAGGTAGCAACAAATGCTTGGTCTAAAGGAATACCACCTTTTGCAGCGGGCAAAAATATGTCTACAGCTATTTTGGTGATGAAAATAGTATCTCCTCAGTCTTCAAACCATTATTTGTGAAATTCAACATAAACTTTGTAGGCCTATTTGTGATAGGCATTGTATTTTGTCATGCTCATCAACGAACTGGATTTCTACAAAAACAATCAATCATCAATGCTGTAAAATTTCCCTTGAGCTTTCGTAAGTGTGACAAAGCCGTACAAGATAAACGAATCACGGCTTTGGTCGTACATGAAGAGCGACTAATTCCTTTTAATATAGACAAAGTCTGAAGTTATGGCATTTCCAAACTCATCCGATGTCTCAAAGTCGGGTTGGGACTGGATGTCGACACCATCGGTCAATATTAGCCGTCATGCGATAAACGACACAATCGAGGGAATGATCTCGACAGTGAATGAATCAATGGCATTGGATCTCAACACCACCCCGACATCGGCAATGGATCACATCGCCGCGGAGGAGAGTTTGCCAGCGGTGATAGACGTGTTATCGATGGTGTTCGGAACGAACAACGACACGGCCCTGGTCATAATCAACCCGATGGCGGTGTCAATGGAAGAGCTCTCCCGTGTTCGTATAATAACGCCCATCATGATGACCGTCGCATTTGCGATGGTCAACTTGGCCATGGGTGCGGCTATCGGCAAGGTAAAGTTACAATATTATTATTGCATCGACACTCTAAAAAGGGTTATACAGCGTGTCAATAAAAAGTTTACCCAGCTTTGGTAGCTCCTAATTGAAAAGTCATAACCAATATGACTTTAGAATTATAACTTATTTTCTGTCCAATGATAACCCTATTCATAATTTCTGCCACGGGTGAATGAGCACCATGGTCTTTAAAAAGTTTTGTCAAAATCTCCTTGTTCCAAGTTTGGGCTTAAGGAACCCATGTGGGTCAGGCCATATGCATGTGCTTCTTTGGTCTTGAATCCTTTTAAAGGGTTAAAAAGTGCCTCGGGCTTCATTCGGTTTGAAATGATGTAATCTAACAAGGCTTTCATTGAACCTCGTTTCAATCCCTTGGACAACCTTATATTATTTTGAACAGCCTACTAACTTCTTATTTCATGATATCTAAGTTCTATCGATCTGCTCACTAGTCTTGTCCACTACACCATTTCACGCGCATATCTCGAATAGCGAGCGAAAACTCAAAGGTTACTAAACCCAAATGCAAGAAACAACATTAATGTTTACGATGACAAATATCAAATAAATTGACAGCAGACTTTCATAAAAGAGATAACATCCCAGATAAACTTTATCTATTTTGTATCAGTCAATGAGAAGGTGAACCTTAAACAGGGAATGCGAATGAAGTAGATTGTAATCATCATAACGAAGAGAATATCATAAATTTTGCTTGTAATAAGCATTCTCTGGGATTGAGTTGATTTCAAC
Organism: Strongylocentrotus droebachiensis; assembly: GCA_035222895.1. Lineage (NCBI taxonomy): Eukaryota > Metazoa > Echinodermata > Echinoidea > Camarodonta > Strongylocentrotidae > Strongylocentrotus > Strongylocentrotus droebachiensis. Next base: position 1,940,249 of record JAVYIG010000002.1, read on the forward strand.
TTCCTGATAGTCAATGTAAATAAAAGAGCAATTGTTTTAAAATGAGATAACACACACATAGGCTTTTGACCCACATTCATTGCTTCAGCCCAAACTTGGTACAAAAGGATTTTGACAATACTTTTTGAAAATCCTGCTGTTACAGTCATCCTTAGCAAAACAATTTTGAAAATGGTATCATTACATAGGAAATTATTTTTTCTTTACAATGACCTATGAATGAAAGTTATACATGCTATAAACTCTTTAATTAGAAGCTACCAAAGTTGGGTAACCCTTTTTGTATACAAACTGTATATCCAAGGGATGACAACCTTTTCAAAATCGTCGATTTATACTTTTAACATGCTGAAATCCTCTGCTTTGATTATGTTTGGTCTGTTTTTAATCAAGCAACAGACCAGCTGTTTAATAGAAACCGATCAAAGATATGGTTTGTCATCATGTAGCGAATTCAGCATCAGAAACTAACAAAAATGTCGATTTTTAGTCTATCTACACTAAAAAAAGTATAACCTTGTAACCAAACTCTTATGCCTGTTGAACGTAAGACTGCGTCAGCGATGCGGCCTTTGAGTCTCATTGCGAAAAGTATTGTACATAAGATGAATGCAAAATGCACAATGCGAACATAATGGTGTCGAACCTTGTGACCCATGTATTATGGCCTCCAAAGGCTTGATTATCGTTGGAATAATGTCTCATTCAGAATGACGCTTCGTGTGCAACGGGTATTATCACCCCCCCCCCCTTAATCCTGCATAATCCCTTCTCTTCTACCAGGTTGAATTGATGCGTCAATGGCGAGTACCTGGCGCAGTGTTAGTTGGATCCATCATACAGTTCTTGGTGTTCCCTCTGGTTGCCTTAGCGATCGTCAGAATGTTCAAGCTCCCGGCACCTTACGTCACTGGTATGTTGCTCGTCGCCATCTGCCCTGGGGGAGCTATGGCCAATGTCGTCACGTTCTTCATTGACGGCAGCATCTCTGTTTGGTGAGAAGATGTCGATGGTGATGTCAGGGACGATGGTGATGGCAATGGTTGTGTCACTACCGATGACAATGGTGATGGTGGTGGCATTGAAAGTAACAGTATGGATGTGGTAGTGGAGGTGGTGGCGATTATCATTATGATAATGATGGTGAATATGGTGATGATGATAATGATCATAGGACAATGATGACGATGGTGATGATAGTACTAAACTTCCAGCACTCTACTTCACAGGTATGGTGATATGCTATCTGCCCTGTTGCAGCTATGGTCAACATATAGTCAATGGTCAACGTAGTCAAAGTCTTTATCAATGGCAACAGTATTTTTGTGTCTGGTAAGAATGGCGATGAGGAGGATGATGGGGATGGTGACAATAATGATAATGATGATGATGATGTCAGACGATAATAATAATAACAAAATTAGTGGGTTCTTGTATAGCGCTCATGTCTGTCAGACTTTACAGATGAAGATAATGATAAAGATAATGATGATGATGATAATAATAATAATAATAAAGACATTATAACGCGCAAACATATCCACCCAGAGGGTGCTCAAGGCGCTTACAATGAGTTACATAATATACATAGATATAATTTTGCTTAAAATTACATTACACATGGTTATAAAAAAAAAAAGAAGATGATATTAGTTAAAGTTGGCCTTAGATAAGTTTTCAGGCTGGCCTTGAAACTATCTACTGATCCACTATCATCATCATCATCATCATCATGGTAGTTCGAACAGCAATGATACTGATAACGGTATTGGTTGTATTGGTGGTGATGACGATGATGATGATGATCTTCTTCATCATTTTGACGATGAAGATGACGAAATGACGACGATGTTAAAGATGGTGACGATAATGCTAATGATCATGATAACTGAGTTGGTGTTGGTGATGGTGGTGAAAGCAAGGATACTATAATGGAGTACGCCTACAAACATCAAGTATCATTGACGATGGTGGTAATGATGGGGATCATGGTGATGATGATGAGTGATACCCTCTTCGGAATCCACGGTTGCCCCTCTGACCGAATGTTTGTCGTGAAATTAGACATTATGCGTTTGTCTTGAAACTTCACATTTTATTTCATTACAGAGCTTACGCAGTGATACTCAGAATTAAACTATCATAATTTATATATTTTCTTTTTGAAAAATTACATGGAGGACACCTGGGAGCAGCAGGAATTAGTGTACTTGCGTACTGCATTTTACAGTTCAATACCAACAAAGCTCGCCAAGATTCGGATGCGACACACTTTCTCGAAATAGACGCCCCTACCAATCCCCCTCTCTCTCTCTCTCTCTCTCTCTCTCTCTCTCTCTCTCTCTCTCTCTCTCTCTCTCTCTTGTCAACGAACAATTCTGCCCTATGCTTCTAAAACGTATCGTTTTAGAAGTAATTGTGTTGACAATTGACATGCAGTTAATAATGCTGGTACTAGGTACAAGGACATTGGAATATGTGACATAATCAATCTTTTTGTCACCTGTTAAAACGGCATCCAATTTCATCATCGTAAACATAATAGGAAGGTTATTCTTCAGGACATTTTGTTTTTGAAAATTGTTGATGTTATTGCTAGACTGTGTTATTTTTAGCTAAAAAGAGTAACATCAAATTCAACTTCACGTTGTAATTTCATTTTCAGTTTTTACAAGCAAAACGGTAACAACACAAAAGAGAAATATAATGAAAAGTCACATGGTTGGAACAAAAATGATCATGTGATCAGGAAACCAAGTATAATAGAGGCTTAGCTCCTGGATTACTGTTTGAGTATTACATTTTCATTTTAAAGTAGGTTTTAATGATAATTTCATTATCTTTCATCGTTTGAGTGATGTTTTTTAACTAACGTCTCCAAGATGTAAATATTTCACCATAAATGTCTCCTTTACAGGGGCGTACGCAGGATTTTTTCAAGGGGGGGGGTTTTAAAATATTTTGCTCCCGAAAATTTGAAAATCGCGCGCCGGCCGGGGGGGGGGGGGGGGGGGGGTAAGCGGGACACTTTATTTTTTTTTTTGTCTCGAAATTTCAAATTTGACATTTTTCTTCGTTGGGGGGGGGGGGGGGGTAAGGTCACCTTATTTAGGTTAGCCCTGGATTTTTTTTTTTTTTTTTAATAATAAAAAAAAAAAAAAAAGGGGGGGGGGGTTTAGGTTTTTTTAGGGGGGTTTACATACATAAAAATACCAAAGGGGGGGGGGGTTTGAACCCCAAAACCCTCCCCTGCGTACGCCCCCTGCTCCTTTATTTACTTTTACCATGATTAAAATCGTAATTATGCTTGCATGTCGAAAATTCAGACATTTTGCTTTTGTTCCCCTTTATCATAAAGCACGACCATGGTGCTTATCTCGACGATTGTATCAATGGGGTACGTCCCCGTCATGCTCCTAATCATCTCCGGTGGTATCGCTTCAGCTTCCGTCGCGGTCTCCATGTGGGCCGTCGGGGTAGCCATCTTCATCATCGCCGTACCTCTTGGGCTCGGCGTCATCATCCGCTCGTACAAGGAGAGCTGGGCTCATGTCATCACTATGGTACCACAAACCAATAATATAAAAACCAATCGGGTATCTAGGGAATGTAAAGAGGAGTACGTGACCCGGGCGGCACTTGATTATTGGTCAGATCAAAAACGCAAGAGAATTGGCGCAAAAAGCACGAAAGAAAAAAGAGAGCGGGGAGAAAATGAAGAAAGATTATGATTGTATTATATGAGCCCCAATACTCATTGTAAGTCAAATTAGAAATCAGTTTGTTGTGATATGCGAATATTTTCTAAAGCTCAGTCGATTCGCACAATTAAGTTGCTTTAGGATCTCGTGTGTCGCGCCCCAATACACAGTTTATGATTGAGATTTGAAGGGGTACAATAAAGAACAAAAATAATGCTCGTTGCTTGATTTGCTCCTGCATAAGTTTCGTCATCCTTCAGTTAACTATTGCGCCCCGAATATAGGATAAAGCATAGGAAATAGTAGTTACAAGGGTCAACGTTTGAAAGAAACTCTCAATATTACTTTATGTTGTATCAACATTTCTTCTGGCTTTTCATTAATTTTGCTCCCCATTTTAGGGAGAAGTGATTGGAAATAGGCTTATGGGTGTTCAAATTCGGAAACTCTACCGCTTTATTGCAGTGGTTCCTTATAAGCTTTTCGCGGTTAATATAAATTGCGTTTTTGAGGATTCAATAGTGCAATATTTTTACAACTCGGTAGCTTTGCTCCCTCGCTCGGTTCGCATAGGCTATTTTGCCTCGGTCCCGAAATCCCTAGATACGCCACTGGATATATTTGTTTTTGTTTGGAAGAAAAAAAAGGTGGTATTTAGTAATCAATATAGGGATGTTGGTGAATGATAATAGGATGAGAGTGTTTCATTTTTATATTCTCTTTCCCTTTTCAGACGTTTGGCCCTCCCCCAATCTCTCTCTCTTCCCCCACCCCCACCCTCACTCTCTTGTGTATGTCGTCTTATTCTTTCTCTAGTTCATTATGTCAATATACGCTGATATACTTTTATTTTTGTGTTTGGCGTGTGAAGGACAAAGTAATAAATAATAATTAATATCACGTTTTAAACTACCCCAACAGACAAGGGGCGCAGAATATTCAAAATGTCACCTGTCTTCTTCATTCCTTGATAGATTGGTATCACCGGTGGTCTCTTGGTCTACATAGCCAACTCCCTAGTCCAACTCTTCATCCATACGCAGATCTTCCACGCTCCTTCCAGGGTGTACATCGCCACCGCACTCGTCGTCATCTGCGGGTTCATCATTGCTATGTTCGTCGCATACCTATTTGGACAGCATCCCACATCCCGCCACACACTCGCCGTACATACCGTCTTCCACAACACCTCACTGGCGTAAGCATAAAGACGGAATCGAACTATTAATTGTTAAAATAATTATTTATTATGCCCGTTGAAAATAATAGTGATATTTTGTGTATTTTATAGCGCTTAATAAATAATTGACGATGTCTTTAAGCGCTTTACATTTGAATTATTACACTCGTCATCGGATTAAGGCTTGCCCGCGGGGGGGGGGGGGGGGTGGGTGGGGGTGGGGGTGGGGGTGGGGGGGGGGGGTAGTGAGCACATTTTTTTTTTTTTGGTCCTCGAAAAAATTTCAATTTGCACCCCCCCCCCCCCCTTGAGCGCCAGGGGGGGGGGGGCCCAACCCCCCAAAAAGGTAAAAATCACGTGATTTTACATGATTTTTTTCTCAAGGGGGGGGGGGGGCCGGGCCCCCCGGCCCCCCCCCCCCCCCCTGGATCCGCCACTGCATTCTCCACACCCTGGGAGCGGCATTCCTAGCAGGCGCCATTTTACATACGCTCACAAAACTGAGCAAACCACAATGACATTCGCATCCTATACCGGGTACCCACAGTGGGTGGATGTTGGCAAAATGTGGATTAATGTCTTGCCAGAGGACGTTTTTGCCGTGCTTGAATTCGAACCCTCAACCCTTGGATTGAGAGTCGAGTGAACGAACTAGGCTACTATACCACGACACCTTCACCGCTCCGCACGGAGCGTCAATTTGCTGACGCTATAGGACTAAAAGCTACATGAGTGTTGTTATATCAACTTTAGGAATATACTATTACCCTTGTTATAATAATGTCTTACCTATTGAAATAATGTTCGGATTACGTCATTAATTAATATTCGCATATTTCAAAAAGTTGATTGCACAAGGCTGATTTTTATTGGCGATCGTGTTGTTTGTAATTATTGATTTATTTATTTTAGGATTTAAATAACGAGAGTCATACTCGACTAGCTTAATGTGCTATTTTTGACTCCACCGATCACAAACTCATTGTAATTTTTTTTAAAGGAGAACCTCTGTTTTGCTGTTTTTAAGTAACATTTTAATTATCGTATTTCCTATTCATTCAAAACAGAATCGTCATCCTCTGCACCGTATTTTTCGATGATCCTCATTGGCGTCAACTCATCGTCATCCCTTCGATCTACGGGCCGATCAGTAGTTTGTTCGGCATCATCTACATCATCGTATACCTTACGGTAGGCATCAACAACGAGGAGGGCAACCATCATGAGGCTTACCAATCCATCAACGAGGAACCACAAGGTATGTTAAGATATACTTTGTCAACTGAAACCCTTACACCAAGTTCAGTAGCTTATTATGACGTCACAATTAGCTATATTAATTATGATTATACTCATGTGGTTTTTGAGGCGCCATGTGAGAAATGTATTAATACAGAAATTAATTGCAAAATAAACAGTGCAAGCCCAGCGTTGACTGTTAAATTTCTATCTAGCGTCCAGAAACTCGATTAGAGCAGATATTAACGCAGACAAAATGACACATCGTATGCGAGGGAAATACAATGGTATATGGACCAGGTGATCCGACATTATTTCCGACGACATGAGCTCCGGGCTTTCATTCAACAAGGGTTGGGGTTGCGATAGGTTTTCGGACAGGCTTAGGGTAATGGTTGGGTGGTGTTGGGTCCAGGCCTGAAGTTGCGCTTCGGTTCAGTGCGGAAATTGACCGCAGGTCATGTCGCTGTCCAGCATGTATGTACAAACAAGGATCAAAGCTCATCATTACTATTAAAAAAAATTGCTAATGAGTGCTGCTGTAACATTGTCTTTTCAATGTCTTAACAACATGATCTACTGTCACGGAATGTCGATTTGCATCCTCGTCTTAAGGCCTCCTTCCCTTGATGATAATATTTTCTGTAATGTAGTAATGTAGTTGTTTCTTTGTTTTAAGTTTAATCTTATTATGTGTATGGTTTTATTTGTTTTCCCCTACGAATTTTACATGCGAGGCTCAACCAAAAGCGTGGCAAATGTTTATATTACTTTCAGTCTATATTACACTCCATCCCACATCAACCCTACCCTTTGTGAGAACACTTCACGTGACATCTATGTGTAGCTCCGGGTTGGATAATTCAAGACAATGGAAAAGATTATAATATGGCCTTGGTAATTCCTATAATGTCCACTAAAATGTCTACAAAATAATGTCAAGAGCACAGAAAATAATGATCATACTGATAGCACGTGACTCTATACCACCATAATTAAACAGTATTAGGTGTAATTTACATGGTTCTATACTCTTATCACATTAAATAGTCGAGGCATCATTAAGTACCATCAGATGTTACAGGGTTATAAAGCTTGTGATCGGATAGTGGCGGATCTAGGATTATATTACACGCAGGCAGGGAGAAAGGGGCATTTCAGAGCCAGCAGCTAGGGCGTGTTTAAGTATATGAGTAAACGTCCTTCTGGCTCCAAACAGAAGTTTGAAGGATAATTATTACCATATTCTCAAGATTTCAAGGGAGACACGCCTGTACGTGTATAAAACCCCTTCTAAAATAAAGTCGCGGTGTTGTCCGCACGTTGTCCGGATGACATTTACCTTAAGACGCGTCAATCGGGTCCAAAAGCTCACCCCGTGTTTTACGATCAGACCCCCACCGTTTCTCATCCACATGTCGCTCGGGTGAGATCGAAAAAGTTCTGGTGTTATTATGATGAAAGGGGGGGGGGGTGGGGATGTAGGCATACCTCCTCTTTCAAGAACAATGCCTGTTGCACACGAGGCGTCAGTAGGGACTTTTAGAAATGCACGTCAAGAGCTTTGACTGCAACGTGTGACGTCATTTTAAGGCACTGCGCCTGCGTCACGTGGTCTCAGTCGGCGATCGAGAATGCGTCAACCTTGATTTTCCTAAATCTAGTACATGCAATACATACATACATATTGACATTTATAAAGCGCCTTTACATGCTGAAATGTGTAGAACAGGTGTCACATGCACCTGTTCTACACATATTTACATATTAGCAGTGAAGGGATGTTCTTTTGTTGAGGGTAGAATGAGGAATGTCCTCTTTCTTTGTCCGTGATGTTTATTGTGTTACTTCCTGCATGCATATCGTCGAGTGCAATCTAAAAGATTTCTAATTGTAGCCAACATGGGCAGTTAAGTACGTTGACACGCATGATCAGTCGGCGTTCGTCGTGTTCTCGTTCACTCATTCTAAAAGTCCCTACTATTACGTGTGACGTAGCACTGCGTCAGCTCCTGCATAATTGACGCACCGTGTGATAGTAACATCGCACAAGCGTGAATGCAAACAGTGCAAATATTGCATTGAATTACGATTATAATATAGAGTTAATTGCCCCGGCCCCCCACTCCGGGGTCGAAATAACCGCATACGTGTTACCAAAATGTCCGGTAAAGGGGTACTTTTCACGCACCAAAGTCCGGCTCGTATATACACAAAATTGACTTTACATACCGGACTTAGGGGGTGTTTTCAAAAGGAGGGAACACGCATAATTATGCGTACCCTAAAAAACACTGAGTGGGGGGGGGGGGCGGGTTAATTGCCTCCTCACACAGGTTCGACTAGCGCAATAAATGACGCAATCGACATTCCTGGTGTAATCTTATTGTGCATCGGGCATCAACGAGTCAAATTGTATTTGCTTGCATCCCTTCAGGTAACGTCGAGTACAAGGCCCTCGAAGGCGACGATGACGACATGAACGCAGTCAAAATCAAGATGGCTGGATTCCGACTGAAAGTGAAAGGTTACGAGAAGATGGACGGGACTGTTTCCCCGTCGTATACGACCGGGTATTGATTATCTCCGGTTCTTACAAGGGCAAGTCCAGGGTACGTTGTCCCATACAACCAGGGGCAGGGGCGTCGCTAGACCTTTTTCAGTGGGGGGGTGTAGAGGCTTACGATTACCGACAAAACTAGCCACCAATTACCGACAAAATTAAATGTCCAATATCGAAAAATTCAACCCTATAAACCTGGGGCCGAAGGCTAAATTGTTTTTCCTATGGGCTATCTCTTGTACTTGCATATGCGCAAAATGGTCATTTTCCTCGACGACATAAATATACGAATTATTTCTTCAATTTAGTCAGCATCATAGCCAGGCGCGTACGCAGGGGGGGGGGGGGTTGGGGGGTTAACCCCCCCTTTGGTATTTTTATGTCTGACCCCCCCCCCACCCCAAACCCCCCTAAAACCCCCCCCCCCCTTTGGACTTTTTTTTTTTTTTTAATTATTAAAAAAAAAAAAAAAAAAAAATACTCCCATAGTTGACCTAAAAAAGGTGACCTTACCCCCCCCCCCCAACGGAGCAAAATGTCAAATTTTCAAATTTCGAGACCAAAAAAAAAAAAAAAGTGTCCTCTTACCCCCCCCCCCCCCCCCCCCCCGTGCAAAGCGCGGAAGCTTTGACGTTTCATTAAATTATGAGAAAAAGCAGACGATTCGGTGTACTGTTCTCGACTCTTAATCCTTATCTGAATGAAGCTTTCCCCTCCCGCGCGAAGCGCGGAAGTTTAAACGTTTCATTAAATTATTAGAGAAAGAAGACGATTCGTCATACCGTTTTCGACTCTTTATAAGGCCTATTCATCTGAATTCAGTTTCCCCCTCTTGCGCGAAGCGCGATAGCGTTGACGTTTCCATAAATTATTAGAGAAAGAACACGATTCGTTGTATCGTTTTCGACTCTGAATAAGCCCTATTAATTTTGTCTGAATTCAGTTTACCCCTCTCGCGGGAAGCGCGGAAGCTTTGACGTTTCCTTAAATTATTAGAGAAGACGATTTGTTGTACCGTTCTCGACTTGTCTGAATGAAGTATTCCCCTTCCGCGCTAAGCGCGGAATTTTTGGCGTTTCATCAAAATATAGAGAAAGGAAGACGATTCATTGTACCGTTTTCGACTCTTATTAAGCCCTATTCATCTGAATTCAGTTTCCCCCCTCTCGCGCAAAGCGCGAAAACTTTGACGTTTCCATAAATTATTAGAGAAAGAACACGATTCGTTGTATCGTTTTCGACTCTGAATAAGCCCTATTAATTTTGTCTGAATTCAGTTTACCCCTCTCGCGGGAAGCGCGGAAGCTTTGACGTTTCCTCAAATTATTAGAAAAAGAACACGCTTGGTTGTACCGTTTTTTACTCTAAATAAGCCCTATTCATCTCAATTCAGTTTCCCCCTCACGCGCAAAGCGCGAAAACTTTGACGTTTCCTCAAATTATTAGAGAAAAAACACGATACGTTGTACCGTTTTCGACTCTAAATAAGCCCTAATAATTTTGTCTGAATTCAGTTTCTCCCTCTCGCTTTGACGTTTCCTTAAATTATTAGAGAAAGAAGACGATTCGTTGTACCGTTCTCGACTCGTCTAAATGAAGTTTTCCCCTTCCGCGCGAAGCGCGGAATTTTTGGCGTTTCATCACAATATAGAGATAGAAAGACGATTCCTCGTACCGTTTTCTAATCTTATTAAGCCCTATTCATCTGAATTCAGTTTCCCCCTTTCGCGCGAAGCGCGAAAGCTTTGACGTTTCCTTAAATTACAAGAGAAAAAACACGATACGTTGTACCGTTTTCGACTCTAAATAAGCCCTATTAACTTTGTCTGAATTCAGTTTCTCCCTCTCGCTTTGACGTTTCCTTAAATTATTAGAGAAAGAAAACGATTCGTCGTTCCGTTGTCGAGTCGTTTAAATGAAGTTTTTCCCCTTCCGCGCGAAGCGCGGAATTTTTGGCTTTTCATCACAATATATAGAAAGGAAGACGATTCCTCGTACCGTTTTCGAATCTTATTAAGCCCTATTCATCTGAATTCAGTTTCCCCCTCTCGCGCGAAGCGCGAAAGCCTTGACATTTCCTCAAATTATTAGAGAAAGAACACGATTCGTTGTACCGTTTTCGACTTTTAATAAGCCCTATTTGTCTGAATTCAGTTTCCCACTTTCGCGCGAAGCGCGGAAGCTTTGACGTTTCCTTAAATTATTAGAGATAGAAGACGATTCGTTGTACCGTTCTCGACTCGTCTAAATGAAGTTTAACCTTCCGCGCGAAGCGCGGAATTTTTGGCCTTTCATCACAGTATAAAGAAAGAAAGACGATTCGTCGTACCGTTGTTGACTCTTAAACCTTGTTTGAATTTAGTTTCCCCGAAAATTTTAAACCTCTGATTTCTTTAGCTGAACTTATAGGAAAGTGAAACTTCGAGAAAATACAAGTATTGTAGTTGTAGTCACTCTCGAAATCGTCACAGCGGATAAGAAGTCACAGTTCGTAGGGAAAAAAACTTGTCGGCCGACCGACAATATACATCTCACCGACTTCAAACTTCTGCATTGATATAGTACACGAGGATCGAGCAAGAATACCGACAAAGCTGACCCGACACAGCAACATATTTACCCGTGTCTTTCTTGCTCCCTCGACGAGACGACTCAACCCAACAACCCCTTCTCTCTTTTACTCCCACTCCTCCTCTCTCCTCTCTTTCATCCCCCGTTTTTTTGGTTTCCCTTTCACTCTTTTTTCTTCTTTTTCCTTTTCTTTCTTTTCTTTCTTTTCCTTTCTTTCCTCTCCTCCCTCTTTTTCTTTTTTCTCTTTCTTTCTTCTCTTTTCTTTCCTTTCTTTTCCTTTCTTTCCTTTCTTTTCCTTTCTTTCTTTTCTTTTCCTTTTCTTTTTTTCTTTTCTTTTCCTTTTTTTTTCTTCTTTTCTTTCCCTTTCCCTCTTTTTTCCCTCTCTTTTTTTTCCCTCTCTTTTTTACCCTCCCTTTTTTTCCCCTCTTTTTTCCCTCTTTTTTTTCCTCCCCCTTTTCTCTTTTTCCCGACGGCAGCGCAATTTTACCGACAAAATCCTGACAGGTGGGGGGGTGTCGCACCCCCCCACACCCCCCCCCTTTGGCGACGCCCCTGCATACAACCCGAAGTGGTAGTAGGTTAATTAAGCAACCAACAATTCTTGATCTGTAGTACAGTCTTTCTTTAGGTCAAGTATAGTTTTGATGGTTTGTTTGTTCTTTTGTTCATTTTTTGTTAGTATACTTTTTGTTTTTGTTTGTCTTATTACATTATATTCCATTATGTTTTTGGCTTGTCCAATGGACGATTATGCCGTATTTTGTTAGTCTGCATAAATCTTAACAATCCAACAACTCACTTACATGTACAAAAATGAAAGTTATAATTTCTTATATAGTTAAGACAATAATGTATTTTTTTTTTTTTTTATAATTTTTTTTTTATCTTTCTTTTTCTTCGTGTTTGTATTTAGATTGTTCATGTGATATTCTCCACTTTTCATGTATGCTTGCCATATTGTATAGTATTGTATTAATGTTTAGCATAGGCTAGGTTTAGATCATTCCTATTTATCGTTATACTTTTATATTGTTGTTTTGTTGTATTCTGTATTCTTTGTATTATTAAGCTATGTTTATATTCGTTATTATGTATCATTATCATGACATGTACATGTGTTGTACTCTCATACCCCAGAAGGGGGTCGAATGAGTCAACAAATTCTATTCTATTCTATACGTTTCCAAAATCATGTAAGCCTATTAATATTAAAGTAGTCACCCAAAGAATCAAAGTGTTTTGAATTGATGCAAAATTCATATCATTGCAAAAGGGAAGCCTTACTGATCAAATATAAGAACTTCCCTCTTCAAAATATGTTTGGGGCCCGCAGTAATCATTTCTCAAAAATGTTAATTTTGAGATTTGATTTTCTGCCTTCAGGGGTCCTCCGTAGAGTGTCAAGATTCGTGACGTCACATGCGAGACACAGCTAGCCACAAAATTGTATTTTACGCCTTTACATGATATCTATATGATTTTTTTCCCCAGCAAATTATTCGTGTTTTTCCAGAGAAAATCTTTCCATCCATATATAATTTGTCAATAATATTGTCAGTTGTCCTGAATTTTCCTCGGATGACCACGACATGGGTTTTGTATACCCGATTATTCTATCAAGTTGATAGCTATAACAGAGCATAGATCAGACCAAATAAAAAGGAGAATGACAGCTGCTATAGAGGTTGATTTAAAAAAAAAATCTTTGCAAGGTATGGGACAGCAAACATGGCACATAACCTTGGACTTGCCCACAACATGGAACTACAGCTATAAACATGAAATTTGCATTAATTTCTTTTAACGAACGTGTTTAACATGGTAATTAGTTTCGTAGATATTAAAGATAAAGTGAGATGAAAACCAATTTAAAATTGATTTTAAAAAAGGAAAAGAAAAATAGGAGGCGAAAACCTGAAAGCGAAAGCTATGTTGGAAACGCCAAAAATCAAATAAAAAATAAGTTACTATTTGAAAATCAATATAGTGAATTAATAAGCATCGAAGTATAGAAGTTTGTAACTTTTTACAATGTATCAATTTGTGTAATTCATGTACAATTCAGTTGTGAAACTGCCATTCATGAAACTAAGATGCAATAAAATATCATTCATCTATCTATCTTTCTATCTTGGAGTAGAAACGAAGATGCAACAGATAGGAAATTTAGAATATAATATGCACTGGAAGATTAGTTTATAATCAGTTACCCTTTTTCAGTATTGTTGAACCTATTTATGTAATTAGGCGTGTAATACAATATCTACACGTGTTCACTTTTTAAAGTTAAAAGTGACCAGAGCCAGTGGCTTCTGTTTTTCGTACTATTATAACGAAGAATGGTATTTTACTGCTTATACATTAAGCGATTTGAACATAGGTGGTTTGCTTTGTATATTGGTATCTATGCTCAATGTGTAATCTTCGATGGAGCTTTGTATTATGTTACTTCATATTATGACTACGATAAACATGGACAGGCTTTAACGTTCTACCAAAAAATGTCTCTTCGAGATAATTATATGCCTCTACATTGTAGAAAACATAGAATTATGAGTGGTGTGAATAGCTCCCAAACGAATTTGATAGAAAGTATCATATACATGATTGTTATAGCCGAGTAATGGGCAAAGGAAGGCGAGTAAATTGGATACAGTAGTACATTATTATGTAACTGGTTGTTTGATGTTCATCAAGTTTAGAAGAAAGAAAACATCTTAACCACCTTCTTTCGATGTCTAATTTTACTTTTAGAATCATCACTATTATCATAGATGACCAATTAGCTTAGATTTAATACAGAAACAATTCGGAGTAAAAAAAGAAGAAGTAATAAACCGATAGGATATAAAGGAACACATGTATTTCACTTTATTTTATTATACGAAAATGCTGATTGCGGTAAATTTGATCTCATGGAGTCTCTCTCTCTCTCTCTTAATCCCTTACCCCCATCCCCCCAAAAAATAAAACAAAAAATCCTTCAACCCATTCCCGCCCTTGTCCCCTATCCAAGCATTTCTCTTTATCTCACTCTCTCTCTCTCTCTCTATCCACCTGATATCTACAGTTAAAAACTAAATTATTATAGCCCTTGTAAATTTGAGGTCTTTTGTATTTTTCGTAACTCGAGAATAAAAGGACTGGTTGAATCACGGTCTTTGTTAAATAATTTAAATGTAAGCTTCAATATATCACATTCTCAAGAAAAATAAATCGGGACAATTAAATTGTTCACATACTGATATCAAAAAAGTTGTAATGGGTATTAATAATTTAGTTTTTAGCTGTATATATAGAGCAGTTTAGACATTACAGCCCCCCCCCCCCCCCCCCTCTCAAGTGTTTGGAGTCGAATACTGATGAAAGAATACTCAATTTAGGTTTACTGCTTACAACAGAAAACTCAAATTATGTATTCTTTTATCAATATTCATTTTTTGTTGGGGGGGGGGGGGTCTTTGCAGAAGTGTGTCTTAAATGACATTCTCTTTCACATTATGATACAAATTAAGTGAAATTTTGCCATCAAATTTTGTAACAGAAAAAAAAACGAATACAGAAAAAAATTATGAGGATTACAGGTAAAGACAGAGATAGAAAGAGAGAGGGGGAGAGGAAGAGGGAGAGAAAGAAGGAGGGAGAGAGAGAAGGAGGGAGAAAGAGAGAGGGAGGGAGGGAGAGAGAGAGAGGGGGGAGAGAGAGGGAGAGAGAGGGAGAGAAAGAGAGAGAGAGAGAGAACGAGAGGGGGAGCGGGGCAGAAAATTAAAACAAAATTGGAAGACAAAGAAAGAGAACAGAAGAGAGCTGAAAGAGTTGGAAAGTATGGTCCTGTGCAAACATGCAACTACATGTTATGCCTACATGCTCAGCCTCACTCCAATCCATCATTAAACTAATATCAAAATACACATAATCACAAGAGACCAGATGATAGATTGTAAATAATGGTATTAATTTCTCATTTCTTAATCACAGTGGTAATAATAACAAAGAATTACAATAAAAGTCAAGTACTTCTTGCAACATATCAATCAGTGGTAAATAAATCATTTTCAAAAAGAATCAAATCAGATAATTTTTCCGGGTCACATTTGATTATTCACATTCTTTCATTTAAACAGCACAAAGTTATTATTTTGTATAATGCCTTTTAAATATTTTAAATATCTACGAATTTGTGTAACCGTTACCAACGTAAATTGTGCACTTAAATTGATATCTTCCAAACCAAGTTAGGTAGGTTTAGTACATTCGTTCCTTGTGTTAAACTAATTCTTTGATTAAACTGTAATACCAAGTCAACCGAGCACATTAAATATTGGTTTAATATTACCCAAGGGGGGAAATAGGTACATTTATATCATAGTATCAATACCAAGGAGACCTATGAAGGAGGGTCTTATTATCCCTTATATACTGTAGATGCATTTATTTCTTCTTCTGGAGGAAGATGCATGCTTTTTATTTACAGTATCTCTGCACAAACTTGACATCATCACTACATCTTGCATTTTAATGTATTTTTTATTCTGGGTGAAAAAAGAAAATATTTTGTACTGTATACGACCTTGTAATCACCCCCACCACCCCCCCCCCCCCCCTTCACAAGGTTAGTTGTGTCCGTCATAATAAATCATGAACATCAAATAAAAACAAAGCAAGGGCAAGTATATCACAATATAACATCATCTGTTTTTTGTATGGTTTCACTCATTAGTACCATGTTTAAAAATTATTCTTGGATCTTGTTGCAGAAAGGCATAATGTTTGGGATCAGGTCAGTGTAGGACAGACATTGCCCAAATATAAAGCAAGAAGCTAATATCCAAGGGATGATTACCTGTTTAGAGCCAGAAGGACAAATGTGATTTAACTCTCCCTAATGGCCCCACCGCACAAATATCCTTTCAACAAAAACTTTTATAAGCAATGCATGTGTGCAAGAGTGACTTTAAACATAATTAAAACCTAATTTAGAGTGACATATAACTCCTCAAATAGTTTTGATTTTATTCCAAAAATGCCAATAACCTTGCATTTTTCTGATGGTTGGGAGCAAAGAAGATAAACAAATAATTTATTTGGGGAAAATAGAATTTTAGAATAGAATAATTTTGATTAATTCCAACACCTTGACACAATATAAGTTAATAATCTTTATTCCGTCATATCATGGGTTACAGTGATGTATGTTCCAATATTTTAGTCAACTCTATATCAAATTGTGTTACATTGCTTAAATAACTACACAACAGAGCTGAACTCCTCATATATGTATATATGATAAATTTTGATTACTCCAAATACCAAATAGGTAGGTTTGTATATATATATACGAGTTAATGATCACCAGTTGAATAATGAAGCCAATACAAGTTAATTCAAGAATCGTACACCTGCCACATGTGACAACAAAGGATTTTCATGAAAGGAAGAAATGCCCATAATATTTTGAAATATTCAGAAACTGGCGGAGAAAATCCTGTTAAGAAATGCAGAAGACTTTTCACTTTTACATACAATTTAATCAACTTGTTGTTGACAAGAATGTAGAAATCTTTTTTTAATGGTTCAATTCATTTTGTTTCTCCAAATTAAAAATTCAGTTGCTATTGTTCTGAATGAAACAATACTGGGATCAGAAAGAGTGTTGACAATCCTGTTTGAGAATGACATTTTACGCTATTTGACCATGGGGTCTACTCTACACTCATTTTTGGAGTCTATTTCAATGAGAACAGATAAATACAAATGCATTATATACATCCCACAACATTACTTATTTATAATATCGCCGTGGGAACCGATGGGAGACCTAATCTACTGGAGATGTAGTACTGCACAAAATAATCATGTTAACTTTCTTAGTCATTCAAAAGTCAGCAAAAAAGACCTGTGAACTTGACCATACGTTATCATATTGTCAAAAGAAAATATAACTTGAAAATTCATCAAACTTGTGATCACTGTATATTATATTCATGAGTGCTTTGTACAATGAAAAGAAGAAAAGAAGAAATATTATATGCCCATACATAGATGTACAATGAAGGTAAATAGGACTATATCAAATTAGGTCATAAATAAGCAACAACAAAAAAGGTGGTATATGCAAAAATACTTTAAAAACAGCTAGACTGACAGCAATACTAGGTGAAAGCAACGAGAAAATAAAAAGGAAAAGTGAACACTTCTCCCCTATGACAGCATTGGAGCTTACTTATCTTACGACGTTAGGATAGTTCATTATTAGTCAAATAATATCCTGTTGCCACAATGCCAACATAAAACTATGAATCTTTGTGTACAAAAGCTTATTTACGAGGCACAGGTGAATGTCACAAAGGGAAATCAAGTTTTAAATATATTTGTGTCTTTTCTTTTTTTTTAATCCGGCATTCATTATGCACAGTTAATTACCAAACTCAAAATCATACGATATTTATTAACATAAAAATGGAAATAAAATGAAAATCCCACCCCATACCGGTAGTTATCCTTCATTTTATCTTTTATTCCTCTATGGTAGCACGAATGAGCAAATCGAAAACCTATATCTCCTATCATGTCTGTCTGATTATAACAATGTTTATGTCTGCGTCAGGGGAGAAAGGTGTATCACAACAAAATTCATGCATTAAATAAAATGAATGCAAATGAATGCAAATGAAATACTGAATACATTCTTATAGTAGTCTTAATACTAATAGTGATTTTTTTTTCTTCTGCACAAGATAAGTTTTCACCCATGAAATGAATTTAAATTCCCCCCTCGTTCACATTCTGACAAAAGTTGTAAGAAGTGTACGGTAAGACCATATGTTAGACAGTTTCACTCCATTTCAGAAAGAAGAGGTACACCTGTGTCTCAGAAACTTTGTAAAAAATTGTGTAATTATAATCGGTAGAAGTATGTTTCTCTTTTGTTTCACTAAGTAAATCTGTATTGATAAGAAATGAGATTTGAATAGCAAAGTAGATCCAAGGCAATAACAAGTACTACATGAAGTTATTTACTTTTGAGTTCAACATCTAATGACCACTATGCACTTCAAGCACATAAAACATTTCAAAGGTTCAGATAATACATAAAATTAAATTTATAGAATGGTAACGGAAAGTGCTAATGAGGAATTGATACATAATATGTATTTAATGTGCAAAAATGGTGAATCCCGTTTACCAAAAACAAAGATGAAATGGTGTCAAAAAAAATGAGACGAA
The DNA here is from genome assembly GCA_035222895.1 of Strongylocentrotus droebachiensis. NCBI lineage: Eukaryota > Metazoa > Echinodermata > Echinoidea > Camarodonta > Strongylocentrotidae > Strongylocentrotus > Strongylocentrotus droebachiensis. The sequence goes on from JAVYIG010000002.1 coordinate 1,958,730, forward strand.
ACAGGAGAACTTTTTAAAAAAAATTGAGTACCGGGAAGATGATCTTCTTTTTCCAATTAGTAAAGTTCTCAAACTAAGCGATTTAACACTTTCACTATTTTCACAACTTAGTGATTCTTAAATATATAACAGTGATTTTAATTCTTACAAATGGAAGCCAACAATTTTAAGCATTAACAAGTTTTGAGTTGGTCATCAAATCTAAGCATACTCAATAAAATGCATTTTTTTTACATAACCGATGCCTAACATTTACTGGACGTACATCTGAATTGTATTTGTCAATATGTTCTTTATGATATTCTAAATGTTAGAATATAAGGTTTCACACATAGCCAAGGCTGAGCAAATGGCCGCCTTTTTCATTCACTGCCAACAATGCAGCATTTATACACATTTTCATAGACGCAATAATGATAAACATTGATAACACAAGTTGAAGTCCCACTGAACAACAAAACTATATATATATGGCCATACAATTGTTGCTTATTTACATAATGTACAAATGTTTCTACATGTTGAATTCATTCAATTAACATCAGGCTGATCTGGTGTATACATTGGTTTATACTTAGAGGGGTGGAATGAATGTGGTGTATTTGTAGATATAACAAGGCTTCTCCAAGTCAGTCATCAGTTGATGCAACGTACTGTTCAACTTATTTTATTATATGCTACCAGAATTGCCTTGTTTATTCCATTTAGACTGCCTCAGGTTGAAAGGCTGAAGTACCGGTATGCCTACAAAGGATCAAACAGTTCCTGTCTTGAGATACACACATTTACATGGTCTTATCAATTTAAGTCAGAGGTCCTATGCTTGAATTATCCAATACGCCTCAACATTAGCCAAAAGGTTTACAAGACACATAGTACACAAGGTAATTTCTTTAAGGTAATACAAAGTTTTGGTATGGGGTCATGAATTGGGTTCAAATGAACATATTGGAAGCATTTGCGATTTTACAATATTCAATGATCATTGTCGCGGTTGAAGTCGAGTCTGAAGTGATGAAATTTTAAATAATAAACTCATTATGTTGGATAGCTCCCTCTCAAGGCTAATATAACTTTAGCTTTGAAACAATGTTTCTTGACTACAATCGACCGATTTGCTATTCCCGTTTGGAAATTATATATCAAAACTGCATATTCTGAGATTTTCATGGTCGCAGCTACCACAGAATGGCCTTTAGGCGTTATTTTAAATATTTGAAATTTACCGGGAGCGCCCGTAAATTTTGATAATTTAAAATTCTCGAAAACAGAAGTGTTTTAGGGGCTAAATTGTCTAGTGCTTATAATAAATCCATTGGAGCATCTAAATATATCAAAATTTTAAAGAATTACTATCCATCCAATTTTCAAAATTTCCCAAAACTTTGTATTACCTTTAAAATAAGTGATCATGATATTAATTACACACGAGGGTATTCTCTTCATAAAAATGCATCAGAGTATCCCAAAATTTGACCGAGTATGGAATGGTAATTAAAGTGTCTTAGGGGGCTTACAAGAGTTATAACTGAGAAAAGATGGACATGACCGACCGACCGACTGACTGGCTGACATGAGACCTCGACTGTGTATCTCCAGGATTCGACTTCTCATCTTCACTCACCTTGTGGATAATCATACAACCCACTCTCCTAGTCTGTGCAAATGATTCCACATATGGCTTAGAATAATATCGTTGTCTGCTGATGACTCTATTGAACAGATGCACACCAAAGACACTTGCATAAAGAATATTTACATTTCTTGGGGTCGGTGATACAAATATTTAGGCTTCGCTTTCATTTCTTCATACAGTTAGTAATAAGCATGACTTGAGTGAGATACATTTATAAGGATTACATACAACACCGAAGCACCTAGTAAAGTGATATATAATAAGGAAGCTGCAACCTGTGTAAGTTAAAGGCTGTATCACCTTTACTCGCTGGACTCCTGCCTCTCTTCATCATCATCATCATCATCATTCTTTCACTGTCCATGAGGCTGCTTCAATGCAGCATATCCCAAACAAAATATAAGGCAGTTTACATGAAATCAACAACTATACTAACATATCTCTGGTCTACAGTCTTCCTTCTCTACAATCCTAATCCATTTCATTCATTACTGATAAATTAGCTACTCACACACATAAGCATTACATGCCAATTAGTTCATTTATTATAACAGGTTGATGAAGCTCGACACTTGGAGGGAATGCAAAAGAAACTGTGACATCTGAGTTGGTGATTTGTCGCAAAGAAAGTACAGCAACGATCAGAATTTGGTTTTAAAGAGAAAATGTACCACAGCATTCAGGTGTAAATAGAATAGTCAGTGTTTTTAACACCTTTTTCTTTATTACGTAATATTTACATACTGCTCACAAATGAATTTAAATTTTAAATCACATTTGTGCTACCCCTTTAACTCAAAATGATAAACGTTATGTGACCATACTAAGTTTCTGCTATGTGAAAAAGGTTTCCTTCGGATTAATTTAGCATTTACTCTAGATATGCAACATGCGTAATGTTGGCTTTAATACTTTTTAACTGTGACCACTCTACACGCTACGCAGCATACGTGTACATATGAAAGCACTGTGCAGTAGTTCTGCTCACTAATCTGCCGATCACAACATTTTTGCAAAGTGATTTGAATTTGAAATAACACTTCCTACTGTTGAGTATCAGTTTCTTAATCATAAGATGTTGCAAATTTGTATAATTTTTGTTTTTTAAACTATATGTCACAATTTCTAGTGCACATTTCGATTCCTCATGTCTTGGGAACATCAGCTTTGGTAGTTCCAGAAGGTGGTCTTGCTGCACTGCCCTGCAAGTCCTGCTGCTGTTGGGCACGTTTCAAGTCATTCAGGCTAACTTTCCTTTCATCCAAATTAGGTCTTGCCGCTGTTGGCTTACTCAAATCTGCAAGATTCTTGAACTTGTCATCAGCAAAGGTGCCTTTTCGCTTGCCTGCCTGTTGCTGCTGCTGTTGCTGGGATGCAGGCATTTGAAGCTGTGCTGCCACAGTTTGGTCGGTAGGAATCACATCTGTATTATTATCAGCTGGCCTGGGGTCTGTGGTCGGGTGATCAACTGCTACCCTATTGTCAATCTGTCCATGCAGTTCTGTATTTTCACTTTGGTAATTTGGCTGGCTTAGCCCACCAGGCCTGGCTTCCTCCAGTCTCCTTTCCACCTGACCCAAGTCTGTCTGAGCTTGGTAGCCTTTGGAAGTTACCACCTCAGTTGCCTCACTATTCATTGGTACCATTCTGTTGGTGAAGTCTATTTTCTCAGTACCAGAGCTGGTCCTTACATGGGATGGATAAGGATAAACTTGTTGCGAAGGAAACGCTACACCTGCATTGTCTATCCCACGAGGGAGCTGCTCTGGAGACTTGTTAATTCCATTTTGTATTGACTGCTGGTCCTTCATGTCCATCATCTGCATTCCGCCTCCTGCTGAACCCATCCACACATTACCAGCTCCTGGTCTTGGCATGAATGCCTCAGGATTAGGGGGTCCCATTGGCTGGTTGGGATTGGGGAAAAATGCAGGCTGAAACCCAGTGTTGGGTTGAGGAACAACAGACTGGTAACTGACACTCCTTTTGAGTCCTTGACTATTGGTATAGGTCTGCTGTGGGATCATCTCATTGCTGGCAGCGAAACGGGGGTGCATGGTGGTAGGCACTTGATACTGAGCACCTGTCATTGCAGGTGCAGCACCTGGCATGGCTCCTTGGCCAGGCATCTCCACATTAGCAACAGGTCTATAGGTTACCATCCCTCCTGGTCCCTGCACAGGAACTCCCATGGAAGACATGCCTGGTACGGTAGGTGGGCTGGTGGTACCCTGACGGAATCCCCCAAATGCAGAGCCTGGCGCATGAGTGAAAGGAACTCCCTGGAAGTGGTTATAGGGAATAAGATTGCTACTGGGATGCCACACGCCTTGGGGAGCAAAGTTGCCTTGGGGAGCAAAGTTGCCTTGGGGAGCAAGGTTGCCTTGGGGAGCAAAGTTTTCTAGCATGGGGAAGGGTGCCATGCTGTACATGTTGGGTTGAAATAGAAGCATGGGACTCTGGGGCGGTGTTGTCTGCGGATAGTGAGCTATAAACTCCTGCATTTCACTACGATGTCTATGGAGTATCTTAGCCCTCTCTTCTTCTTGCCTACAATTTAAAAAAGAAAAGAGAAACACATACCTTCATGTTATAATACCTGTATAAGCAAGCGTCTCGCAGAGCAAGAAGAAGTGCTATTTTCAAAAGAGTTCTTGAATAAAATTGTTGCATGAATGAGAACTCCTGAGAATGTAGAACTGTCTCATCGTGACATAAGCAGAGATACATTAAATAACATGACTACAACTGGAGTCAAAATAGTTAACTGATTCGAAAATTGGTACATATGTTTTGGCCTTCCATTTTGCAGGATTATAAATTATGTTTCATATATACAAGAAGAGTTATTCTTAATCACACACAAATACAATTTCAATCTAAAGTCAAGAAAATAAGGCCAAATTATTAAAATGTGCAGTAACATAACTAAATCAGGTTTGAAAAACACCTTTGCAACTATTCATTGTCAAAGTATTCCATCTAAATATACAAGCATGATGCTAAATTGTATAATTACAAAACATGTCTTTCACTATATCGTTTTTTATTTCCATTTGTTTTACCTTTACCCAGAGCAAGGCCCTGAGATACAAACAATGCTTAATATCTGTCCTACCTGTTTAGAAGCTCCTGGAGCTGGAGCTCTCTTGCAGCTTCAGCTTGAGATGGCTGGACTTGACCTAGATCAGCCTACGATCGATAGAAATAACAAAATATGTTTAACACCCATAGTAAAAGTTCTCTTTCACTACTTTCCTTATGGCAAATACAAGCACAAATTTGATAATCATATTTCACCTAAAACAAACTCTTCATTCTACAAACTTGAAGACCCTAGAATATTTTGCAAAGTTGGGTCCATACATAATCAGTAAAGTTGAGAATCAAACGCAATACACCATAGTAATATATGATACATGCATTTCCTAATTGGCATATGTATTTCGTTTATTTTTTGGTCACTTCATGATTTGCTGCAAAACATGACAATAAAATGATCTTGAATATGCAGAAAATGTCTTTCAAAATATCTCCAAAGAAGGTAACATTCTAATATTTAAAATGCCTTCTCTTATGACAAGTTTATTGCCACACAAAGCTAGATTGAACTAGATGGAATTCGACTGCGCGCAGTCGAAAATGATGCCTCCGTCATAGAGCAATTTTACAAACCGAAACGGAAGAAATTTTTCAAATTCAAGTTCAATTGTAATCCATTAACATGTTCTCAGAATATCGTGATTACAAGCAATTTCTCATATACATATATGACCCTTTGATCTTTGACCTCATGACCCTAAAATCTACTCAGTTCATTGGCTCTGCAAGATTTCCTGAGTTAAATAGTAATCCATCTGTCAGTTCTAATGAGAATGCGTCCACAAGCTATTTTTGCATACATAATGAGCCCATGACCTTTGATCTTATGAACAATTCATTGGCTCTGCAAGATACATAAATGATCTAAGTTTGGCAGGAATCCATCAATCTGTTCTAATGATAATACGATCACAAGCTATTTTTGCATACATAATGAGCCGCATGACCTTGACCTTTACCTCATGACCCCAAAATCTAATCAGTTCATCAGCTCTGCAAGTAACATACATGACCTAAGTTTGGCAGGAATCCATCAATCGGTTCTTGAGATAAGGCGATCACGAGCTGTTTTTGCATACACAATGTGTGCTGTGACCTTTGACCTTGTGACCCCAAAATCTAATCAGTTCATTGGCTTTGCAAGATACATACATGACCAAAGTTTGGCAGGAATCCATCAATCGGTTCTTCAGATAACGCGATCACAAGCTGTTTTTGCATACATAATGAGCCCTGTGACCTTTGACCTTTGACCTCGTGACCCCAAAATCTAATCAGTTCATCAGCTCTGCAAGATACATACATGACCAAAGTTTGGCAGGAATCCATCAATCGGTTGTTCAGATAACGCGATCACAAGCTGTTTTTGCATACATAATGAGCCCTGTGACCTTTGACCTTTGACCTCGTGACCCAAAATGTAATCAGATTGTTTTCCTATAGTGATACACACTATCACTAAGTTTGAAGTTTAAATCTCCAGTGGTTCTTGAGATATCATGATAACAATCTCAATGTATGGAATTTCATAAGTTGACCTCTGTGATCCTTGACCTTTGACATACGTGCTCCAAAATCTAATCAGATCGTCTTCCTATGGTGATACATACTATCCTTAAGTTTGAAGTTTAAATCTCAAATGGTTCTTGAGATATCGCGCTAACAAACTCAATACAAGGAATTTTATAAGTTGACCTCTGTGACCTGTGACCTTTGACCTACGTACTCCAAAATCTAATCAGATCGTCTTCCTATGGTGATAAATACTATTCCCGAGTCTTAAGTTTAAATCTTAAATGGTTCTTGAGATATTGTGATAACGGTCAAACGGGACGGACGTACGGACGGACGGACGGACGGACGTACGGACGGACAACCCGAAAACATGATGCCTCCGGCACCACCTTCGGTGGCGGAGGCATAAAAATCCCTCAAACTTGAAAGTTAATTCTGTATAATTAAACTACAAATATGTAATCAATTATGAAATTCAGCATAGATATATATATACATATATATATCTTTTTTCAAAAGCATATTGCTAATCATGAAAACAATGGAATCTAAAATGTTCTTCTAATCAAAGGTATAAACGTGTTACTCACATTAGCAATGGGTCCTGGAGAAGCTGATCCAACATCTGACAAAGGGGGTGTACTTTGAGATTCAGGCTGGGCAAACACACCCTGGCCAGGCCCAAATGGTTGTCCAGGAAGACCTGCTGATTGCTGCAAAGTTGGACCTTCTGGTGGGAATGAAGGAAGCGAGCTTCCATCCGATGCGATGCTGTCTGGAGTATCCCGTTCACTGCCAATCAGGCTGCTCTTACGCTCAGGCTTGATGGCTGGTCCAACTGATAAATCTACAGCGGGTTCATTTCCTTGCTGAGGATGAGGAGATGGTTCCCGATCTGCCTCTTTTATGGCAAGTGATGCAGTGGCTGACGGTAGTGGAGGCTGTTCTGCCTCAGGTTGTTTCTCAATATCAGTCTGATCATCCTTATTAGTTTCAATTGAAGCTGTCTCAGGAACAGACTGTTCAGCAGAGGTTTTTCCTTCAACAACCGAAGTCTTGTCTGAAACCTTGTTAACTTGGAAACGGCTAAGCTTAACGGGAGAACCTGCAGATGGTTTTGCAGTTTCTGCCACATCTGCCCCCTCCTTGTCAATATTTTTTTCAGTCTGGGATACCAAATCTGAGACCACATCTTTCACATCCTGTGTTGCTGTCTCACCAGATTTCACCAGGTCACTTTTTACAGCGTCTCCCACAGTACATGGAGCAGGTGCTACTGTAAATCTACCTTTCTTTTCTTCCTTTCGTGCAGGCTCCTGGTCTTTGCCCATACCAATGGCAGGTTCTCTGGATGACTTATCTTCAACTGTCTCTGTTTTGCTGCCTGCATTTCCTTCACTGATCTCCTCTTTTGGTTTTTCCTCAGTCACTGCTGCTGCATCCTTCTTGTCTTCTACAGATGACACAGAAAAACGTGACTTCTTCGTTGGGCTAGAGGCTGGCTTAGGGGACACAGGTCTAGCTGGTTGTTCGATTTGAATTTGATTTTCTTCTGATTTCTCAGGCACAACCTGCACAGAATCCTGTTGGGGATCTACATAAGGTGTTGTTTGATAATCTGGAACAGGCTCACTTGCTGGACGTGGCAGGTAGTTATGAATGGGTAAACTCTGGGCATCCATCAAGGATGCTTTCCTTTCATCTTGGATTGGATGAAAGACAGGTGCTAACATATTTGAAACAGGCTGTGGAGTCAGGACTATATTTGCAGAGCTCTGGCTGTTGTTTGGTGTGGTCAGCTGGGCAACACTCACACTGACTTGATTGTGATAGGGTACATTTGCCTGCCCTGCTACTCCCTGACCCTGTGATATTTGCTGCTGGAGCATTGGTGGTGGTTGAGCTTGTGAAGAAACTTTAGCTGGTGTTTGTTGCTGGTGTGGGTTAGGTTTTTTGTGTAGCTGAGATAATTTGTGATCAAGCTCTTTAAGACGAGCTACACCTGCAACCTGAGCAGCTTTAGCTTGAGACTGCTGTGGCTGTGCCCCTCCTGCGACACTCTGGGTGGGTGCTGCAGTCGAAAGAGCAGCTGTAGTTTGTGGTTGTTGATGAGGTTGTACATGTTGCTGACCTTGCACAGATGTTGCTACTTGCTGGCCAGATTGTGTTGGTTGAACTTGTTGCAACTGCTGTGGTGGAATCTGTGCTTGTTGCCCTCCTTGCTGAATAGGTTGGGTTGGTTGTTGTTGCAGCTGTGGCTGAACTTGGTCCTGGACTGATGGTAGAGGTTGTTGCTGCATTGGTGGTTGTTGTTGGTGCATTGGAAGTTGTTGTTGATGTTGTTGTTGTTGCTGCATTGGGGGTTGCTGCTGATGTTGCATAATAGGAGGTTGCTGCTGGAGCTGTTGCATTGGTGGTTGTTGGTGTTGCTGCATGGGTGGTTGTTGCGAGAGGTGCTGCTGCATGGGCATCTGTTGCTGCATGTACATTTGTTGAGCCTGTTGGGGGTGCATGTACATCTGGGGAGCACCACCCTGTGTTGCCATGGGCACGAAGACAACATTTCCTTGTGAAGATAACATAGGCACCATGCTGTACGCACCCATCATAGGCATTCCCTGCATCATGCCTTGATCTGGGACACCTGCTTGGCTTGGATAGACAGGTTGTGGCGTTCTCAGCTCCATTGGAAGATGATGACTCTGCTGGACTGGCACTTGGCTAGGCATGTTCTCTATGGCTGCTGGAGGAGACTGGTTGGGCTTAGGACGAGTCTGGTCACTGTCTTCACTACCTATCTGCTGAGGCTGATTGATGATTAGAGGACTACTACCCTTCCTGCTCAGGGGTTGGTGCTGGTTTTCAACGGGTCTCAGCTGCTGCTCACCCTGCTGCTGTGCCTCTGCAGTGAGATGCTTACCAACTGCCATCTCAAAACTTTGTTGGGGAGCATTCTAATCAAATAAAGAAGAAAGAAAAAGACAAAATGATAAAATGTTCAAAATAAGCATTTATGATGTACACAAAAAAAATCATCAAATTTTTAACTAAAAATAAATAAATAACATGCAGTTATTCAAATAACCCATGTACATGGCACATTAAGTCAATCATGTTATTCTTTAAGTTAGATCAAAGTAGTAGTAGTAACTCCAATTAAATTCTACTTCTATATATAATGCTAACATCATGCTCTGTGTATACAGAATATCATTATTTCACAAACAAACATTATTCACATTGCCTAAAACAGGAAACCACTACAAGTATCTACTCGAAATTGAACATCCATCGCAGGCATATTATCTACATGTAGGTTAACTTGTCACAATGCTCATTGTTTAAATTGAACATGGGGAACAATACATGACATACCAACAATAAAAACCTTGATATTGGTATCTGTAATTATCATGAATTAGTTATGCTCCATTTAAGAATTTCATTTCTTTTTTCTCTATGTGTGTACAGTATAGTGTAGGAATATTTCCAGGAATATGTTTCCAGAGAGAGAGAGAAAAGGGAAAGTGAAATTGGATAAGGAATGTTAGGGGTGTTTCAAAAATTGTTGTTGGGTAGAGCAGGTTGCAGTTATTGACGAGCAAAGCAGAACTACCTCATGACAAATAATGCCAACAAAAAAAAAGGTAATGTGTGCCTAAATAGAGAATAATCTTGCTATTCTTATCAAATGAACTTCTTTGGTGACAAATTATATGAAGAATATTCTTTATTTGAAACATTCAAATATATATGAAAGGGAAAGTACATTCTCATCAAGTCTTGGTTCTAACATATAGAGATTATAGGCGAGTATAGGAAGATACTCATGTCATCTTACTGTACTCTAAAGGGTTAGGAATGTAGTAAAGAGGAGAATGGAATGCAAGGTCATTAGGAATGAGTAGGGCTTGAAGAAATAATGATGTAATAAAACCATTCAGGCTGCTAATCATACATTCAAACATAATGGGATGGAAGAGGGAGAGGGAGAGGGAGGGGGAGGGGGTAGGGGGCTGGTAAAAAGAAATTGTCACTCCAAGGCCAGCTACCACAGCAGTCCAATTTGCACATAGCAAGGAAACTCAAAAGAAAATCTGAGATAGAGAGCCAGTCCCACCAACCCACCAAAGAGGGCCAAGAAAGGGGGCTGAGCCTTGGGCTTGAAGGATCAGATATTGGTGAAGCAGGTGAGTAGAGAGCTGGGGACCATACCAATTGCTGCTGAGACTCGTCCCCACTGGGAGGGGAGGCATCCGACGAGTTGACGGCTGTGCCGGGGCTTGGTGGAACCATCCCTTCCTGAAGCTGCTGACTGGTGATGGTACCGGTATCGTCTCCCACGGTAGAGGACGATGGACCCGGCTGGAGGTGGAGGCCTGGTCCCAAACGTTTGGCATCCTCCATCACCTTGAGAAGCTGCTCCTTGAAGAGGCCTGCATGCTGCTCATGAACCCACTTGGCTATCGTCTATACAGAGTGGAATAGATGGGGAAGTAATGATGCACAGGAGGAGGGCAGAAGAAAGTGAGAATAGAAACAGTGAGTAGAACAGAGACAGGAAAGCAAATAAAAATGAGAAAGACATAGAGAAGGAAAAATTAATTTATTACACAAATCAAATATTTTCATATCATGGCATCAATATGCACAAATTTAACATAGATAATTCCACTACATAGATATTAAAACTACATGTACATAGATATTTCAACTAATACTCAAGTGAAATAGTTTTCTCTATTAAGATCTTGCACAAAATGCCTCCACGATTTTACCTTTCTCTATCTCACTAACAAAAACATGGATTCTTAGTTTTGATATGCAATGCATTCTATGCAGTGGAAATAGGTCAAATTTCAAATTAAAGTCCAACAAAAGGAAAACACTGAGAGGTGATGGTAATTTTGCTCATAATTCCTTGTCCAACAGAGGTGGCTCCAAACAGACCCAATATAAAAATCCAATATTCTTATTGTTATTTCGCATTGTGTTATTTATTTCAACTGTCCTATTTCATTCAACCTCCTGGTACTCTTGTGGCATATCTTGTGATATAAATATAAACTATACACACTCTCACAACATTTTGATCAAGGTCTCACAATCTTTCCCCTCAAGAGCTGCGGATCACATGCCCAAAAAAGTAATTGTATTCAATTATAGGACACCTGAGCTGATACAAATTTGATACAAATAACAGTGCTTATAAACACAATGAGGCTGAATTTTATGGATCTTTTCGTCTCCACAGACCTAAGAAGTTTTTAATAATAGCACTCCGTAATTATTGACAGAAGAATTCATTAAATATTGAAAGAAAAGATATCTACATAAAAACAAACTATGACAAAAGAGGTGGATTATTTCCCAGGATGATAAGAGATATTTACCATGCAGATTTAAATCATCTATTTAGCTTTAAGAACTCTTAACCTAACCGGGAGTTAATGAAAAATAATACAAAACTGAGCAAACTGCATGCCTATTAATCCATTTAAAAAATAATTAAAAAATTGTGTGTGTTCCTTCTAAGACAGTTTACTAAGTAAAATGAGAAAGAGGCCATATCATTTTATTTTAAGAATTGATTTCATACCAGGTTTGAGACAATGCCATCCAACTGATCATCTTCACTGAACTTGAAGACGATAGTGTCTCCCCTATGTGTCTCCAAGGAGCATTCGATCACTTGATCCTCGTCAACAGATATGATGCTAAGCTTCGGCCTCTTCTTGCTCGTTTTACTATGCTTCTTCTTAGCCTGCCTCTTCTCAACATTCTGACTGCCTTCTGCTCCACTGCAATCAAAACAAACAAAAATTACATATGCACTAAAAAAAGGTTTGATCCTAACAGGCACCTGGAACATATGGGCCCCAAAATTCAAATTTAAGGCCCCCCCCCCCCCCAAACAAAAACACACACAAAAAAAAAAAAAAATCTTTAAAAAATCTTTAAAAAATCTAAATTTCTATAGAGGACTCATGCATACGACGATTGGAATTACAGAGTGGAAAATCATGAAATAGTTGAGATGGAACCCTGGATGTAGCATAGAAATACATATATCTGTAAATATAGAATAGCATGATAACTTGAGTTTAAAACATATCACAAGTAAACCATAGCAACTTCATTTCCGGACCCTTTCTGTCCTATCACAATGCAGCAGAATATCATGGAATACCTCAGAGCACCTCAGTTATGTATGATTTCTTCAGAGCTTATTCAACTTAAGGTACAGTCCTAATCATATTTGTGAATTTTTGAAGTAAAAGTGATAGTAGAAAATCCAAGAATGCTACACTTACAAAATATTATTTTAAAGATTGTCTTGCGAAATGATTTAAGAGCTAGTCCAATCTGTATTCTATAAAATGACAATAGAGTTGTGGCCATCAAACCCTTACCTATCAAAACTAACAACAAAAATTATTGTGGAATTCAAGATACCTAGCAATTTAAATAACAAATAAAAAGTCTCACAACATTCAGCGTATACACTTCAAATTACCAGAATGTTGATTGCTAGACAGGGTTGGACTAATAATTCATTATTTTGACAATCCCTATTGACTGCTAGCTATATGTGATTGTTTGGGGGTAATTACCTTTCTTCTCCTGTCCCAGAGGGATAGGCGCTGGCTGCATCAGTTAAAACATCCTTCCTCTCAAGACCAGGTGAACTCCATGCCTGGCCATCACTACCAACCTGCTCAACAACAAACAAAAGAGAAAAGTAAAACATAAATATTATAAAAGATGTCAAAATGTTTCAGAAATTAAAAAAAAGCTGATTTGTAAGTGAAAAATACAGGTTCAAAATGGGTGTAAGATTCCAAATCAAATCTATTGAAACCATAGGAAGGTAGATAACTCGGTCTTATCAAGCTCGGCAAATTTATGATATTAGCTCTTGGGCAGTATTAAATGATAGCACGAGAGCTTCTTTGCTGAAAAGCATGTCATCCCAAATTAAATATGAGAAGGAAAGTACAAATCAGTTTGTGGTCTCATATTGATAACAAGTACTATTTGAATAGCGCATTTCAAGTTACAATTGACTGATTGAAGAAATTGCCAGTATTCTTTTATCCGATCACTTGATCCAATCACATTACTGCATGTACGCAGCATTCTCCACTCCATTGGGAGCATTCAGGACAGCTATCATTTCTAAGAACATATTCTTGTAACATTTCTTCCGTTTGAAGGTTGTTTACTCATACACTTTAACACAAGTTACCGGGTAATGCAGTTGCGGCTCCAAAGGATCTGATACCACCCTAAACATACAATGCTGTTATCTCTTACAAGGGTTTAAAAATTGGTTCAGTTTTTTTTTTTTTTGTTCAATGTTATCTCATCCCACACTTAAATAGTGAAACAATGTACCAAGCACAATCAATACAGTAGGATGGAGATATTTTCTAGATCAAAGACTTGCTGTACAAAATGACCCGATGACCTGAAAAAAACAATCGGATAGATGACTAAGAATGAAACATAAGTAGCAGGCCAGCCAAATCTTACAAACTTTTGACCTATTCCTTATCTCATACAAATACCTCCTTTTGATTTAACCCTAATTATAACGTACAAATTCCTCCTTAGAACTAATTTCCATGAAGGTCGTTTCTATTTAAAGTGTCTGTGTGAATATACAAGAAAGGGAAAGGCATTGCAGAGAGGAAATAAGGAAAGGAAAAGGAAAGGAGAACTAGAGTCATACTTTGATGAGCATAGATACTCGCTGAACATTGCATTAACGAGTCAATTGAGGAAAGAAAGTTTCAACGTGTTTGCTTCCGTCATCGCCCAAAACAAATGTTCCTAACATTCTCAATATAGCATGTATCAATCAAGTTTTAGTACTTGTCATTACAAATTTAATTCACATCAATAAACATTCTGCATGTAAATGGACATCACAAAATATGTTAAGCGAACATACCTCAAGGGCATTATGTAACCTTGTTACACACAAATAATGCGTGATTGGCGTTTACAATTATAAAGAAAAAAAAAGAATAAAAATTCCAGAGACTGTACTTTGGTGCTTAAAACTTGATTTGTCATTGTTTCTTTTTTTCTTCTGAAAAGGTGTTGGATGACTGAGCACAACTGTTCTTGTAAAGCATGATACATCGTTATGGCTAACTGCTAATGATGAGAAAGCTTTTTAAGTTGGTGATTCAACATCATGATGCATAAACTGACAAATGCTACAGGTGTAAGTAAAATTTACAGTTTGAAAACAGAATCACAAGTTATCAAACTTATTAGGAATGCACAATTTCTTATCTATAATATGATTTGATCATAATTATAGTCAACTTCAAAATCCATTTTTATAACTGTAAGTGACTCAGTCACCTAACAGACAAGTTTTCATTGTGAAATGGGGTCTGCTAACATTTAAATGTTGCATGTGAAATGGGTCTTCCAAGGAGCAAGGGATTAGAACATGTACAACTCCGAACGTGTTCCGCCAGGTATGTGTAAGCCCATCCATGGAGGTGTTGATGGATGCACATTTCTGGTTCTGGATCTACAAATTTGGAGGTGTATCCAAAAACATGGCTGCAAAGTCTTCACTTTTTACTTCAAAGCATGCTGCACCTGTTTGTGCCTATGACACGGTGCATGGAGGAAATTCAGTCTACTCCCTCGATAAGAATAATACACACTCGAGAGTGGAATACACTGCCTCAAAAGCAGATCCAATGGCTTATGAAACGTATTTAAAACATTGATCTGGTTGAGACAATTGTTGAGAAAGAATTAAGGATGCCCATGTTGACAAAAGAGATACCAAAATATTGCTCTGAGTCAACATGCAAAATGATAGGGAGAAAGGGTTCAAGGAGAGTGCAATGATCTTGTACATGACATCAATGTGAAGAGTTGAGAACAGAGGGACAAAAACGTCTCCACATGAGCATGAAACCCCAGACTGTCAGGTTCATTTGTTCCTGATTATTGAACAATTTTTATCTGATAACTAGGGACTTGATAAATATACAAAACACTGGTTCTTTTAGCCTTGTGTATGAAGGAAAATGGGAAGAAAAAAACCTGCCAAACTAGTTAATAATGCCAGGTCTGTCTCCAGGGCAATATAGCCAAGAGCTTAGCTCTAAACAAGAAATCTAATAACAAAATTGTAAAATCATGGGTATATCAGGAAATATTATCAAGTAATGAATCAGGTTTAATGGTCTTTTAACTCTTATACAAACAGATGTGGTATTCTAACTGCCATTTTTAGTATGAAAACAAAACAAATGAGTGTTAATGTTCACTTCCTGTTCGACTCACAATAAAAAATAGTTCATTGAGGAAACGAGAAAAGCCAACACTGGACAATGATTACTAGTATGATTAAGCAAATATAAATATCATAATAGTGTAAAAGAATGTAGAATTGATGAATGTCTAGCTTTTACAACAAAGTGGACGTAATTTAGACTCTGTACCCTTACAAAGGCCTCTCTCTCTCCATACGTCATGCCAAAGATTTGAGCATTAAAATTTACTGATCCATATACTAATATATGTGGGAGTAAATTTAAACCCAATTTGATGCTTGCAAACACTCAATTATTCAATGGTATACTACTCCTAACAAAATGTAGCAGCATTAATTTACCAGAACTGCATTGTGTTTGCATGCATTATAGCTGAAAAAGTAATTTAATTATGGAAATCTCATAAAGATCTCTTGATAATGAACAAAATACTTAGAAGAGCTCTCATGCACAGCAACATTATCTATATTTTCGTATTAGTTTGATCTCATCATTTAGTTCTCCCCCTGAGGCCAGCTTTTACACTCTAGCATTGGGATAAAATTATGTAAATCCTCATTTGAAAAAATAAGCAGCAAAAAACAGAGAAGTACAAGGGTGCAAGTCTGTGAATGTATGAATAATGAGCAAAGGAAAGTATCATGTAATTGTAGCATACTAGAATGCTTGTAAAATGTTGAAATTCCTTTGTCCCTTTTATTTTGAGAGCATCTCTAATTCATGCAACGTAAATATGAATTATCAGAATGGGACAGTATTTCAATCTAAAAGCATGGTATCTGCTGTTTCAATACATCTTCTTCAAATCTTAACATGAAGAGAAGAAGCTGGCTCATTTCTCTAGATCACAGCAGTAGTACGACTGGATGAATTTCACCAAAACACAATATAACCCGACCAGATATTCCTGCCTAAAAAGACTGATCGGTAAAAAAGAATGGAGATGGGAGTGTGAATGCTTTCTTACACCTTCATACTGTCTTCAGTCACCTGTGACTAAGTAGGAAGTGGCCCAAAATGGCTACTCCAGGGGTCTCCGTACAACAAGGGTGGATTTGTAAGGAATTACTCTAATAATAACAACCTACAGGAAAATGGAAATTAATTATGCATTTTGTATCCTTATGCGGTGGAATATTTCTAGGTCTCTAACATGGTTATATAAACATTAGCCGTTTCCCTGTCTTAGAAGCAATGACAAAAAGAGGAAATTTATCACTTCATGAAGAGAAACAACAAGGACATTACTTTGATGGATGACTAACAGAATCCTGTACTAAGTCAGTTTTCATTTACTCAAATTTATTTAAAAACAGTACAGAAAACAAAGCTAAAGAATTTTATGGCTAAATGAGAAGTTTCAGTTTGAGTTGTACATTGGAATATCCAAATGGCATAGTGTATAAAACTAAATCCTTCTATAGTTGCAGAAAGAAAAAAAACATCCTTTAGAGCTTCTCAACAAGAAGTACTACAAGATATATCAAATTACTTGTGCAAGGTTGTGGACCTATTCAAATACCAACAAAGTTTGTACAATTGTCCATTTCTTAGAAAATAACAATGATTAAAACTTGGCAACAATCCTACAGGCTGGATTCTGATTTCTCATGAATTCAAGGGGAAAAGTTAGGTATGGGCCATCGAACACCTATTCAGTTGCATGGATTCTTTTTTATTTATTTCTTCATTTTTTGAATTTGTATTCATTTTTTTTCTTCTTCCAAACAATAACGTTCTTCAGTTGCCTTGAATTGGTGCGAACATACGTGAGCTCATTATTGATTGAGACTACAGCTGGACACATTAAACGGTGTATACCACACACAAGGTCATATTAGAAAGCTCTCAAAGCATGACAGCATCCATTCTTCCAATTCCACACCTCTGAGTATAGTCTGTATATATCGGCTAGGTGGCATGCAGTCAATTTCTCTGAAAGTATTCTCACTCTTTTCAATCATATTTCTATGCCTATAATCAGTCATTGCAGAAAAAGTAAGTCTTGTGCAGAGCCTAGACTAGGCTAGCGTTCTTAATATCATTTGGGAGATGCCTTGTTATGCATGATTTTAGATATGTGGTAGACAATGCAAAAGAGTCATGGATTTCTGGGCACAGTCAGTATTAATGGGACTCCACTGAGGTAAGGAAATTAAAATGGCATGCATCAACACACGAGTAATCCAATAATGTCATGCATCATTAGAACAGGTCTGCCATGGTGCTGTGTAGTGTAGTGAAAATGCACCAAGCCAAATAATATAGTACAAAAACACGTCCGCGACCTTGTGTGTTGCATTAGTCTTTTTTCGGCCGTGCTAATTGGTGTCTACTCTCATATTCACAATTTGAAATAAAGAGTAACAGAGTAACAAAAAATATTCATGGAACATGATCTGAAAGGGGAGGCAAATACTTTTTTTTGTCACTCACATCAGACTTAAACTTGTATGTTAATCTTTAGTCCCGTTCATGACCTTCTATGTCATGTTTCATTTTGCTCCATGCAATAATTTGATCATGTTTTCTGATCAGACTGATAACAGTAAGTTCTTGATTAAACGACAGGATGCAAGTTCACATTTTTAATTGCAACATCAACTCTACTAATTAGTAGGAAGATATAAAAGTCGCCAAAGTGCACATGTTGTCAAAAATGCCAAGACCTTCCTTAAAGAGACCCCCACCCCAACCGAAAAAAGCAGCCGCAAAAAAAAAGTATCACATCCTGATATATTAACCAATGTCTTTTTCATGATTAAGTATGTCAATTATTCCAAAACTAAAATTATGTCTTCGGTCTCTTCGTAGTTGATTTATATGCTCTCTATATAACACTGCCACACAACACCTACACATCAACAAGTGTTAACATAGGTCTTGAATAAATAATTGAACTGAAAATAACCCTGCATACAAGGTTTTCACTAATAAAGTTTTTCACTCCAGCTCAGGTAAATAAGGAAAGCAAAAACGTCCTAATATTAATTTTTAAACAGTTTTCTAGGTTGCATTTTTATACAGAAACAGTGTTTACAAAATGGGTGGGAAACAAAGGTTTTAATCATGAGGTAGCCTTTGAATATTGAATCCATCTTTCAATCTACTCTTGTTCTGTTTATCCAGGGGTTTTAAAGTGAGTCATACCTAGCTTTAATAATACCCTTTCCAGTCATTAAGCTTTCTCTCTCGCTCACTCACCTTCATCTCTAACTCTCTTTGATGTCTCTTTATCCTTACATTCAAATCTCTATCTTCCTAATCTGTCTCTCTTTTTTTTAATTATACATGTCCTCTTGATATTGTAAATGGATATGACCGTAAAATGGCTAGATTCCAATTCTAATCCCAACTGTTTTCATATCAATGCTCACACATTTTTTCCTTTATGATTAATATTGTAGTATGATTATCCGAATGTCTTTTCTCAATTATCTATTACTTAATATTCCCAAAGAAGTCTTCTTATTAAACTTCTCTCTCTTTCTACAGTTTCCCTTAATTCACATTTTTTTAAATCATCTTCTCTCATTTTCTTCTGTTTCTGTCCTCCATCTCCTTCTTTTTTTACCTTCTCTCCCTCCCTCTCTCTCTCTTTCTTTCTTTCTCTCCTTCTTTCTCTTGTGCTCCCCTCACCCACTCTCCCTCTTGAGCAGGTTCTGTGGTGAATGACATGGCATTCTCTTTTGTCTTGGGGTCTCTTGGCACACTGTAATCATCTTCTCTCTAAATCCCCCGTCTAATGCATAACCATGACACTTTAGCTCTGTCAAAAGTATCAATGCAACAGGCACGTACATCACAGTCCCAAATTGCACTTTCTTTCTGGATCAGTTTGAGAGGCTCCGAGAACTAATGTTCTGTAACTGACTTTGTTTTGATCTGTGTCTGATTTACTACCGAGGGGGAACATGAGATAGAGTGTATAATGCCGTGTTTCCGTTGAAGTCGAAAGGAGCCCTCATTGATGAAGAGCAAGGTCAAGGAAAGGGCAACAGGGGAGCCAACAGCAGCCAGCACATGCCTGCCAGGAGATCTGGTGCCGGTCAGATTATCTGCATAATTGAACCGAGCACATGCA
Source organism: Strongylocentrotus droebachiensis (assembly GCA_035222895.1). Lineage (NCBI taxonomy): Eukaryota > Metazoa > Echinodermata > Echinoidea > Camarodonta > Strongylocentrotidae > Strongylocentrotus > Strongylocentrotus droebachiensis. The sequence continues at coordinate 1,978,381 of JAVYIG010000002.1, forward strand.
ACATTCGTGAGCAATAACATTCACCTAGCATGCATGGCCACACCTGTCTAAAGCTCATGCGTTGGCTGGCTGGCCAGCAACATTTGACTTGGAGAATACCTTATCTCTGGCCCACAGCGCTGCCTGAACAGCGCACAACATATGCAACACTTGTGAGTGGTGATAATGTTTACCTCACTGGTTGCGGTCTGGACTCAGGCAAGGTGCTGGATGACATGATAGCAGTATGCTCAATATTTCATTTCCACATGAAACATAATCTCATAATATCTCTGCTACATCTGTCTCATATTAAGTACTAGGCTCCCCCCCCCCCTTCCCTCAAAAAGGAAAATGGGAAATTCTTTACCTTCACATGTATTATGTATTCTATTTCCCGCAGTATTAGAACCATTGTTAGCTTGATACTAACTGTGTGGACACTATTTTAATTTTAATCCAGACTTTCCAGACAGTAGCACTGGTTGGAATTTCAATTGATTGACAACCTACTGATATGTCTTAAAATATTGACACCCATAGAATGATAAATTTGATGAGTTTGTATAAATATTCAAATATTCTAAATTATTCTTTTGTATAATACCTGGCCTAAGCAACTAAAATGTAACCTCATATTTTGGGGCTGGGTTTAAAAAGAGTTTTAGAGCAGAGCTAAAGAAGTTCCCTCAACTTAAAAAGGCGACCACTATCGATCCAATAGAATAGCAAAGGAGGACATTATCTAGAGATTACTCATTCACTGTGCCCCTAATGCATGTGTACAAAAACGAAATATGGAAGAAGGTTTTGTGGTTCATATTTGTAAAGGGCAACATTCTACTTCTTAGAAGTCTCTGTAACATTCCGTGACCACAAAGGATAAAGACCGGTATCTTGGGAAGGTCTACCGTTATTGGTTTGGAGCTTCTGCCTTCAGGCACCGTCTAGAAATATGCATGATATAAGAGGACAATAACCAGGGAATAGCCTGGGGATGAAGAGAAGAAGAGAGTTTGATGGACTGTCTACAATGTCACATTACACTGATTCACTGTTTCCTGCCTGATCCTCCCTCCTTCTATGTCTACCCTCCCCCGTGATGGAACTTTCCATGAACATTGCCCTCTCACTCTCTCTCACTCTCTCTCTTAATGTTCCTCTCTTATTCATGCTTTCAGCTTCTGTCTCTCACACGCTCTCTATTTATCTTTTGTTTTGTACTGAAAGAACCTACCTTTATAGATGCGATGTCACAACAAATTAAGTTGCCATATGATCAATAAACTATATGAGGGGACCTCTGTTTTGTTTGCCTCATACTCTCGTTCGTCTTTCATGTGTTACAAAGCAACGTTACATCACAGGCACAAGCCAATTACCCTTGCAATGCTCATGTCACGCTGGTCGTGTTTAAGCATTCTCGTTTTAAAAGGAAGGGTGGCAAAGACATAGATTCCTGGTTGATTTTCATTAATTTCCTGTGTTTCTCATCCAGCTTGATGCTGTCAGGGGAATCATTAATTCTAACTGTCAGCCGGGATCAAACAAATATGATCTCAAAGAGTTATGAGAGGCAGATGTGCTAAATCCTAAGGAAGGCGTAAAGAGGACCAAGACTTCCTCTAGTCATAATACTACTCGTACTAATCAACACTGCTGGCTATTGCCAATTAACCAGCATTACTGTCAATTACCAATTACAATGCCAAATTTTCATCTTCCTGATAGGGTTGAGTCTTTTCAACCAGAGATTTTCAAGTTTGCATGTCGTATTGTCAATTTGGGCCAAACTTCATTTGAAATGTCCCATGCCAAGAAATCAGATTTCTTACAGGAAAAGTCTCATCATAAAGATATTTTGGTATGGTCAATAAGCCCTGTAACGTCACAAAGAAGCCTACTTTATCATAACATCGTAACATGGCTACAAGAAACCAGTCATTGGCACTGGGCAAAGACTTTTGATTCATGAGGGGGCGAGCACTTCCGCTCAAAATCCAGATACTAATATAAGCTCTACAAGGATGTCATAGAATCCTTTCAACATTTAATATGAACTGCACTTACTAAACTAAAGGGAGCATTTGCCTTTTGTTACAATTCTGACAGATGTATGAACACACATCTTGAAGACAACAAGCACAATGTGAGAAACCTCAAAATTTGTGCGAACGATCTGATAAGGCACTACGTAGGAGGCCATCCGTATGACTATCCCGAGAACTAATAATACACACACAAAGAAAATAGATGCCTCGATATGATGAATCCCATGGCAATGAGGGATGCTGACAACTTGTGCACAGACTGAGGTTCCAAACACAGACTCTATAAATAGACGTTGGGGCAATGACGTAGAGAAGGTAGGGGATAGAGAGCCTTGTGCAAAGGTATGAACAATGATCTAGTCAGCAGCATTTTGTATGAAAAGATAAGAAACTAACGGCAGGAAAAAGTGAGAGGGAGAGACAGACAGAGACTGAGGAACAGGAAGGAAGGGGGAACACATAACTATGGCCGGACTCAATTGAGATTTAATGATATTTGTGAGAGAAAGAGGGCAAGAGATTAAAAGGACAGCCCAGGTACAATGAATCTAAAAATCAAACTGATATTGACTGAGGGGTGGACTAACATACAGACAAAAAGTGAAAGAGAGCAGTTGAAAGCAGAGGATTCTACTCAGAATAATAAAGTCATTCAGCAACTAAGGAAGTATGACTTTGTGTTTTGTTAGGGAGAAGGTAGTATCTAGGGAATTTATCATTCAAAGATAGAAATAATATTTTCTTGTTCCATACAATCGTAAGACTAGAATACAATACCCATGTCTTGGTCCATGTCTGAATAAATGATGCAACCTTAAATATCATGGGCCAAAAACCAATCTAGGGCTTAGCCTATAGGGTTTCTCAAACCTAAATTCCCAGTAACTTTGCAACCAGCGAAAATCCACAATTCAAAATGACCATACCTTAGATGCATCCACAGTTTGTGGCCTGTTGTCCTGTGCAAGGTGCCATGCTGGGGCGGACGTATTGGAGGTGGTAGTAGCTAGCGATACCGGTACTGCGGTTGCAACGGCTGCTGCTGAGGAGGCAGCTATGGAGACGTAGGAGGGTGCAGACATCATATGGGGCTGGCCAAGGGTGGTGCCAGGTTGAATTAGATGGTGTTGTGGCTATAGAGTAAATGCATGAGTCGCTTTGGTTACAACATGAATCTCTCTTGATACGTTACCTATTGTGTATACCAAGCTCATAGAGTCAATCCGGAATGTATCAACTAGGCAAGTATGTTACATCTCCACAGATAAACTAACATGAACATCTATAAAACAGCTGGTTCACTAATTTCCTTTCAAAATAAAAATTTAAAAATTACATGTTATCTCGCACTTCTACTTGTCTTTTATCTGGTGTTTCCGAATAATGTACCATAAGCCATATTGGAATTTTGTCTAATCATTTTCAGTTCAATCTCATAACAATTTTTGAGAAAATTACGGGGATCATTGATCAATCAAAATAGTACCAAATCAAACCAAAATGCAGAGAATAAATGAAAGATACACTTACTTGTTGTTGCTGTTGTAGTTGTTGTAATTGTTGCTGTTGTATTTGCTGCTGTTGTTGTTGTTGTTGCTGCTGCTGTTGTTGTTGTTGTTGTTGCTGCTGCTGCTGAGGTTGCCCTTGACCGACCTGTTGTATTTGTTGCTGTTGGGTTTGTTGCACGCTGTTCTGACCTACTTGAGGGACATGGGATGGCTGTCCAGACTTGAAAGAAGAAAAAAAAGGAAAAAAAAGTGTTCAGCCAACGCATGAATAAAATACTACGCAATGTTGCAAGTTAACAGGTTCATAAAATCATGAATATTACACCACTAAACAAATATAATTTTAACATTGCTCATTGTTTGCTGAAATGGTGGTGATTGTACATGAAGGTAGCTTTACAAGCCCATTTACAATAGTAAAAATAAAGGATATGAAAAATAGTATTATGTTAGAGGAAAGATTGTCTACTCTTGACAACTGCATTTGTTTGCGTACGAAACGTCGTGAACTTTTATTGACCACATTGCGAGACAAACGTATATCACTAGCGATATTATTTTCGATGCATTTGTTTGTTTGCATGTTTCGTTTTGTTTTGTTTTGTACATTTAGCTTGTTTGCTTCTTTTGTATTTGTTTAAAATCAAGGTGTAGCACATTTTCATATTGGATACAAAAGATGCAGGTAGAAATTATACAGACTGAGATACCTGTTGAATAGCAGGAATGCTCTGCTGAAGTACAGATGTTGTATTGGTGACTGACGCATGTTGCTGCTGCTGGGCTGACTGTGATGGCGGCAGCAGCTGCATCTGTTGTTGCTTGGGTTGTGACTGAGTTGCTTGTGGCTGCACTTGTGGTGGTGGTGCATGCTGGCTGCCACCAGACACTGTTCTCGTGACCTTAGCATGTTGATCAGAAGCTGTCCTCTGAGGGGTGCTAGGTATTTGGGACGGTTGCTGCAATGGCTGTTGTAAGGGTTGCTGTAAAGGTTGCTGGATAGGTTGTTGCGGGAGTTGTCCCTGGCTTACAGCTTGCTGATAAGTTTGGCCTTGGGGGAATTGGGTATAGTTTGCTGTCTGCTGCACAAACTAGAAGAAACAAAATAGCGTATAAATGAGATATGACATTCAATGTAATACTATTGATTGGAGATTAAATCAACAACTACGAGAAAGAAGTATAAGTTGGGAAGAAATGTTTCTTTTGAAAATTAGAGAGAACTCCAAGCAACTATATTTTAAATTCAACTACAAAAAAAATTAGGTATGCTGATTTTTCTATCCATATACTATTTAAGGCTTTAAGCATCAAAGGTTCATAGACTAAAAAGAGCTGAGAGATGTTCAAGCAAGCATCACTATCATATGATTACAATTGACCTACAATGAACATATAACATTTCCTATCAAGGAATTTGTTTTAAACTTCCTTTGGATATTGCATTCTTCAAGACAATTTCAACTACAACAAGTCCATAAAATGATTTTTTTTTTCAGACTTCTAGTTATCATATGATTTCAAAATGTAAAATCGAACAAACATCAATGTATTGCTTATTTAAAGTGATATTAGGAACATGAGATTGCCTTAAGCCAGTCCTGAATTAATAAACATGGACTGACTTGTTTCAAATGGAGAATAAAAAAAGTTATGAGAGAGAAAAAAGAGATCGGTAGAGACTCTTCTAATGAAATATAGTGTAAATATATTTCTTATTCATTAAAATTAGATAAACATGTAAAGTACATGACATTATAGTTTATACATTTTAGGACCAATGTTTTGTTAGAATGTTGAACTGCTAATGACAGAAGTGGAAAATAAAAGTAGTTGTTAATACAAAGAAAATTCATGTACAGCAGTAATCCAGTAAAATTGATAAAAACATTGTAAAGTATATTGATATCACTGATCCATTTAACGGCATCTCTCAAGTATAAAACTGCTGGTAGTTTGCCTTACAAGGAAGTCATTAACCCCTACTACCATTTGTTTTAGTGTAATCTTATGCTTGCAAATTTAAGTCTTCGTGGAAAATTTGGATCCTGAAATGGAACAAAATCACTATCAAAATCAGTGACTATATTGTCCTGAAGATCTTTTCAAGCATAAGATTACACTAAGCTGGAGAAAAACATGTAAACGCCAAAGCCTTGGGATAGTTTATTCCCATGCTAGTTTAGTTTACTTCTACAAGATAAATTCTATACTACCAAAAGTTTCTTGACCTGGAAATGGTCTCATATAAATCAAAGATCATGTTTTTCTTCCTTGTTTGATAAAGACGGGAACTACATACATGTATAAGGTATTAATGACCCTCAGCTATCTGTCTTCCCTTTCTAATCTTTCTAAAGAGAATCAACAAATAACATTTTGTCACATCATACTGTCCGTCACCCTTGATTTAGCCCTATCTTTCACATAGACTAACACCTGTGTAACAACCTCAAGGTTGTCTCCACCAAGCTTATAAGGGGGAGGGTGGGGTGTTCCATCAACCCAGCATTGGTTGCTGGTATGGCAAGGTGAGTTTCAGTGCTTTACTAACTACATTTTTTTTCCCCTCTGATTCATAATGCCCAATCTGTCAGGTTGAGCAACAGTGACGAAGAGGCACATGTGAAAGAAGGCTGCTCCTTAGTACTAACCACAAGTTCCACAACCCTCAACAGTTTAACAAAGATCAACTTACTACAGACTGGGGAATCATAGAGCTTGCCAAATGTAATTGAAGCATTCTATTAAAGACGTTCATGCTCAAAATGCCTTTTGTACATGTACTTCAATAATGGGTAATTGAATTCCTTTTTTTTTTGTAATTGCTTCAAATTAAACAAAAAATAAGGTAACACTAGAAATTAATAACGATTAAACAGCCACTTTTCTTTGTTATCTTCCATATTTCAATCATCAGGATTTGAATTCGAATAAATATGAACAACTCTATGAAATTCCTGTCGTAAAATTGAAAGAATTATTTCATTTTAAAGGGATCCGGTAACTTTTTCTTAGATCCTTTAGAAATAATCCTTGATTTAGCTCATGCTGCAATGATAATTATAAATCTTTAGGTCAGTCAGGAACTCCATGACTTTTACAAGCCGATCGCCTGTCTGACTATCAAGATATTAATGATTGGAATTACAAATTTTAAAAACTGTTCACCGAATGGTTTTTATAACACTACAGTCTATTGGGGAAAACGAGTATGGTAAAACCGGTCTCTCAAAGATTTTTACTTTTTTGAGGCACTTCTTGATCATTTTGAAGCGCGATTTTTTTAGGGCTTCAATATTACCATATCACAGACACTGGTACATGTAGGACCGTGTATCTCAGATTTAACATTGTTAAACGATCCCTTTAAGAAAAAGATGAACGTTCCTTTGAAACCGCATGGAAAAGAAGGAACCTTCAGCTTTTTGCAAAGTCAGCTCTATGATTTTGCAGCCAAAAACAGAAAGCATGATGTAACTTTTATTTCAAGATACAAGGGAGATCTACCTCTAGTGTCTTCCCAACCCTTAGCACTGCCCCCTATCTCTCACCTCACTACACGGCCCACACACTCTTCAAGAAGAGGTGTGCTGAGGCGACAATTCCCTAAATGCCAGGTCCCATGAGGGGGGCAAACTATATGTTAACTCATGTGCATGTGCTATTGAGCAAATAGTCATGTCTGGAGAGAGGAAATGTCTACATTGCCGAGACTGACATGCTCAAACTGAGCCTCAGTCAACACTTGTTCATGTAAAACCAGTGGCGTTACTGGTGATGGGGGGGGGGGGGGGGGGCTGGTGATGGGGGGCTGGTGGTGGGGGGAGGTAGTGCATACACCTCACCTGGACTCCTCAAATATACTTGTGTGATTCAAACACCTTCTTCCATCCGCTCATCATTCACTTCAAACCGAAACAAAGATATACAATGTTTCTGGGTTTAATCAACACGGGATACTATAAACTACATTATAAAACTTCTCAAATAATCCCTATCTTCAAAGACCCATTGTTTTCTGGTTATACCTCTATGAAGGGACGTATTAATTGCATGCTTCATACAAGCCTCTTTCATGTTTGATTGCCACCTTGTCATATTGACTAAAGACCACACAGAAATGTAATGACAATATGAAATGTCACCAGGGGAAGGTACGTGTAGCATGCTTCCCCTCTCAATATCTAGCATGTTACTTATTAATATATTTTTATGAGAGCGAGAGAGATAAGTCAAATACTTCTTGAGATAGCTAAAATAGAAGTCTGTAGAAGATATTTTATACACTAAGCTAACTACATGTAATGCAGAATGAATATGTACACTTTAGAGCCTAGATATAGCATTCATATAAATGCTGTAAATAAAGTGGAATCCTAGATGAAAAGACATTCATGTATCTAGTTATCCAGTACTAATCACTCATTTTAAGAATTCACATTTTGAAGAAAAAATTGATGAATAAATCACATTCTGCTATGCATACAATGTAAACATCAACTTTTCAATGACACTATCATTACTATGTTTATTTGTACTATTTCTCCATCTAACTTAGATTTAATTCTATTATATACAGTTCACAACTAAATTATTCATACCCTTAGCAATTTTTGTAATTTTTAAAGTATGTACAAAATTGATTTATCCTGATTCATACTTCTTGAGAATGTGACCTAATAAAGCATACATCTATAAGTATTCAGCAAAGACCCATATTCAACCTGTCCACCTTTATTTCTTCAGTTATGAAGAAAAGAAGAAAAAAAAGATCAAATTCACAAGGGGTATGAATAATTTAGTTGTTAACTGTACGCTTTAAGTTCACTTCTGCATGAAATTCAATACCTGCATAAGAAAAAACATAACAAGTATCAAAAGTATCATATGTCAGTGAATACAAAGGTATTAGGGTTAAACAAAATCATTTGAAGTTACAGGGATGAGAATTAGGCAAAGGCAACACAAATATATGCTCTGACTATACAGCGGCAATCAGTATGGGCCAACACCAAAAGAACATTATGCAAATGTTATCAATCCCCAAAGCTGCATGTAAAGGCTCAATGCTTTCTAGCATAAGCAACCAAACGAAGGAATAAAATCAACATGCAAATTAGAAAAGTTCATGCCATTAAAAGAAAGTGAAGACAACTCTGGACAGATCAATGATTGCATGAATGCCATGCCTTAAAGGAAATCTAAAGGACATTTAAAAACAGAATGTCATGTTTGAGAGAGATGGACAATTTATAAAAAACTGCTTGATGTTGTAGGATTCTGACTTTGGTATATATATATGAAATGTGAAAAGGTTATATCAAATTGTCTTCATGTCTGAAAAGAGTCTACAATCTTCCTGTTATTTTCTTACTACTGACCTTTATTAATAGCACTAAACTGTCCTAGGTTTCCTGTAAACACTTCCACAGAAATGATTATATCAATGTAGGCCTACTCTATGCATTTGCACTAGGTGGTTTGTATATGAAGTATTTGATTCAACGTAACTATGGAATTCTTTGAATTTGATAATGAAAAGATTATCAGCCAAATTGAAATGTGTGCATGTGAATGGCCATTCTACAATAAAATTGTAATGACATCTGATGAATTTTGATAATACTGTTCATAATGATTTTTTTACAACATTCAAAGGGAGAGATGGGGAAAAAGAATGGAGGAGAAGTAGAGACAGATAGATGAATTTAGAAGGATGACAGAGACATACAGAGAGATAGAGAGAGATAGAGATAGAGAGAGAGAGAGAGAGAGAGAGAGAGAGAGAGAGAGAGAGAGAGAGAGAGAGAGAGAGAGGTGGAAATAAAGGATCAATGAATATTAGTGAGTTGTCAAGTTTACATGTACCCTGTGAATATATACAGTGTATGTTATATGTATGTGTATGAATGATAAATAATGTATTCATAATATAATTCAAGTGTTCTGAACAGAGTTCTAAAGGGGAAGACAAATATATTCAGATGCAATTAGAAGTTACTTGAAAGTGTCAAATTATGATAAATATCTGGTTGTATTAGAGATTGAATGAGTTACATGTACATGTATATCTGTAGCTAATAGACTATAAATGTAGTTCAATAAAATCTGAAAAGTAATAAACCTGGGGTTGCTGATAAAACACAGGAGGAGACATCGGAACAAACCACGACAGGGATGAATGTTGACCATTCATGGAACTCGAGGGGCTCTGAAAAATATTTCATACAATTAGAAAAATATCAAGTAATTCAATATTCGTTACAAGATTAATATTAGCTGACAGGATTATATTAGCTTAGAGTTACTAGTTTCCATACGTTTTTATTTTCTATCATTCATAGAATGCATGCCAATGCCGCCAATCACAAAGTTTACTGACATAAACAATTGTCCTGATCTGACAATCATCCCTAATAAACATAAAACTAACCCAAATTATATTTACAATTCAGAGATAAAATGCACTCCAAGGGCACAAAGAACACTCAATCAAGCACTAATTTGCTAACTTCCTACTTTTATCAAGATAATTAATCTCTTTTTTTCCACTGAAAACTTTGTAGTCCTGACTTTGTTTAAACTGAAAGCAGTATATATTTTTTGATGCAGTGTTTCTGACTTTGGTTGCCATGACTTCACAAAATCATTAATATTGCATTTTGAAGTATACAATAACTTATTTGTATTCTTTAAAAACTTTTTTTGATACACTAACATGTAAAAAAACTGATGGTTGAATGGGAGACATATTTGCGTTGGTATACCATGCAATAAAGGATGTGTGATCCGAACAATGACCAGTCACTGGTCAGCAAAACAAGGGTGTTTTTTTGTTGTTGTCTTTTCAGAGGCTGGCATGCCTCCACAGGGTGACACGTGGGTGACAAAAGTGAAAAATTGGACATTCCTTCATAGTGCCTTAACAAAATAAAATTGTTCATCCTAATGTAGGGACTTAAGTCCTTGGTACATCCATGTGCATGATCATGAAGTAGCGTTCATGCTTCATAGGTACAAATCTACATGATAACCATGTCAAGCACTGATGTAATCAAGTTTAATCTCTAATACACATCCATGGAAAGTTTTGACACAGATTTGATCTCTCCGCTTGATTAAGGGGCGGGGGACTGACAATGAAACTGTGCTTTTGGCAAACCACAACATAGGCCTTTTGATGTAAAGGTAGTATCATCAACCTTCACACTTCATAAAATATAATCCACTCATACATGCAATATGCCAGCCTTATTAGTTCAATGAAACATGGATCAACAAGAGGAAGGCCCATTTTCTAGATGGACGGGCTGGATAGGCAAGAGGGGCAGTATCAATATTGTCTTTACCTAGATTCATGCTCTCAATTACTCATTTATCTGATAAACCAATATAGCTGGATCATAGCCAAAAGAGGTTCATGATATAACACATTGTTTTGTGATCTCTGTATCAATAATACCTGCCTTATATGGGACAGACTTGGCAACTTTAGCAAAGTAAGTGGGGAGGTGGAAGGTAGAAAGATTGACACTGATGTCACTCTTATGTAAAAAAAAAAAAAAAAGTCAGTTTATTACTATCTTACTACCTCATTACTTCCTACCCCTTTCAGAATTACGGCAAAAAGTGAATGCAACTTAGATTTGAGTACAAAAATCACCGGACTGTATTAATGGGTGCACAATATCTAAACCATTCCTTCTACATGAAGCTATCTTTCCTTATTACATTTGAATCTTACAGGATACTTATCCCTCGGCTTATAGTTTATGGTTGAGTAAAATGTGTTATTTAGACAGATGTATCACTTGCTATTTTGTGTTTGAAAGAATCAAGTAAAGCTTTTTTCATGTACAACTCAGTGAATAACTTGTTTACTATAACACTTGCAGGCAACTACTGAATCTGTTAATATTCTGGGCCCTGTTTCATTAAAAGACTTACAAGTTACAATCAGTTTTGAAATCATCGCATTTCATTTGCTATTTTTCAAATTTTTCATACATCTTTGGCAGTTGTTTCTGATATTTTTTATCAAACTGGGCCCTACAGTTCTAAAAAAAAAAGGAAGAGAAAAAGAAAAACCTCCCCTGCAATTTTTTTTGGAGTATTTGTACTTTGACTCACCTTCCATGATTTATAGTACACAGTGCATGAGTACAGTCCAAGAGTTAACATGTAAATCATTTTGCCAACTCCAGCATGATCACAATCACAAAATGTCACCTAAATACCATATCTCCTGTTTCCTTCACTATTTTGTTTTGAGCTTGGGAGGTGATGTTACTAGGATTTTATACCTTCGGATTTGCACCAGGTCCCCTAAAACACCACCACACGAGGGAGACACAACAGAACTATGGTAGTAACCCCAGATAACCCATGAAGCCTAACACCGTTGCGTGGCTCAGTGGTTAACCTTGGAAACAAACACTTTCTGGCAAAACTATCTGCACCGATATCAACTTCCCTCAGATGAAATGTGTTTAAGTAGATACGGTGGACAACAGCTATTGGAAATCCGTCTGTCTTTGTAAAACACAGGATAGGAGCACACTTGAAGATCGTCACGTGGTACACTCAGAGTACATTATCACCATTAGGTGGTCTAACGGTGTGTTGACACAGGGAGCCGATATGTCCTTGGTGTTGTGTTGACTATTGTCTTTGAGAGTGCTGCAGGTTTCCCCCTCATATCCGCCAACCAGTGACGGGAAGTTTTTTTGTCAGATTAACCAAGTGCAGCTGGAAGGATCTGGCCCATGCCATCCTGATCTACATCAATGTTGTTTCCTACATATATGAATGCCTTTGGATTATGGTGCTTGACCGATTAACCTTCACTTTATGGATCATGTAATCAGTGTCTGATCAATGTCATGTTGCAACATTTATATTACACAGTATGAAACCACTACAGTCTTGTCATTAATATAAGACAGCCCTTATCAGATAATAACCCTAATAATCCCATTATCCATTCATGTTTTATAATGTATGAATCCAAAGGAAATGTGATCTCTTTTAATCAGGGTAGTTTCAACAACTTGATACTTCTATCAATACTTGAAATCTTTCAACAAGAAGACTCAATTATAAGCATTTTCACTCTTACAAATGTCAAGAAATTGTGTGCATTATTTTACATCAGCTTGAATACCATGTTGCTGTAACCAAGCCCTAGCTGTGAATGCCCTACTTTTCTTTTACCAAGTGCATAAAATTCTCCTCCCCTTTAATACTTTCATACCATAACTTTTCTAACTTTTGGGAGTAATTGTATAAATTCAGATTAAAAACAAATCTGTTGCCTATAATTATCATGGAGTGTTTCAGGATATTTAATGACAGTCATAAGGCCAGACATAAAATGCAGTAATATGATGACCATGCGATGACACAGACGGTGTAGCAGTCCAACGTGTAAACTTTTTAGAGGGGCCAAGCATGAACTTGTAACTAGGAAACAAAGTTGTTTTGGAACAGTAGCTTTCCAGCTTCACTGACATCACCCCAAACAAACTTGACAGAGCAGTACACCACCCCACAGACTGAAGGTCACATTGCAAATGTCCTATCATCCTCTTGCCAGGGTTCCGTTTGTATCATCATGATCACTCATAAAAGTACTCTAACCTCAACAAAGGTTCATGTACAGGTTACCTACAACAACATTTTTTTTTACCTTTCTTTTAATCCTAACCCCTAAAATACAATTTGACTTTGGCAATGCAAGTTTTGTTCTCCTCCTCCTCCCCCTACTATGATTGACACAATTTAAGACACAAAGGAGATATCAGGGGTGGTGCTAGTTATTCCTTGTTATTGCTACGTTCCCTAAAGAGGCTAAACATTGACTTATTACCTACTTCTAAAACATTCATATAAGTCATGAAGTCATGTTAAATCAATATCAAACCATTTCTTAATAATTGCATTCAGCATTTTTACAGATCTATTTTGTTAAGAAGTTTCTTCTGTTTACATGAAAGAGCATGATGAAATTTTCAATAAATTCAAATCAATGCACAATAAAACAGCATGCATTCTCTTTTGAGGCTCATGTTTGGAGGTTCGTATTTGCCTAAATCCCAGACATCGTTATCATCGGTGACTGCTCACATACTGTACATGAACGGGGTGTGGCCTCTGACTTGTTATTACAGCACAGCACAATGAAAAAACAAAGCTTGTTATGTATCCTGTGAACATTCATGATAAGCTGATTGTTATATCGAATGATTTTCATGAGATGTTATCTCCTCTTATCATTTTTAACAGGATGAATGTACTTTCAGACTTTTCCGCTCTTTGTGGTATGACAGGTACCGGTTCTTCTTTATCTCTACTTAATGTAAAACGGTATGTAAGCTATGGTTGCACATGAACTTCATTTTTTGCTTATATTTCTGTTTCTTTTTCTTCTCCAAATTACCTTGAATTTTAACACCACCCTCCCCCAACAAAAAAGTATAACCATCTATAAATTTATGTTATTATTATAATCATTACATTACCAAATCACATTCTTAACTTGATACTTGATCAAGATTACAATCAATTACTTACAAAATTTATTATTTTGCAAACTTATTGTAGATTTCAACAATAGGCAAATCCCAGGACTCCTTCCTACCCCATTTTGTCTTTTCCCAAATTCTCAAATTGTGCTATTGTCAATTCCTATTCATTTTCGGTATCACATCATATACTAGGTTTTAAGGATTAGCCAGACTTTGAAAACAAGTTTGGCTACTGTCAACTTCAATTGAACAACCTTCAGACCACCAAGAGCAACAAAGGGGGTACTCTGCACAAACAACTGTCTAATCCATAGATGTTGCTATGTCATGCCTCGTAATATCTATCTTTGAACCTTTCTAAAAAGAGTATTCTCAAAAGAAGAGTGAGCTTACCTTGTGAATATAAACATTCGTCTTCAATGATAACACATGAAGAGCTGCCTGGCTTATGTTGTTATTGGGTTTTGTTTCTTTGTTTTTTTAAATTTATTTCCATACTCTATACAGGAATAAAATATGGTGCAAAGAAAAAAACAAAATGGCAATAATTCCTACCATTTGATAGGTACATTTCCAAATGAGATAGCTGATCTTTTATCTCTCTCATGCATAAAAGGTTACAACTTCTAACATCTAATTCAGATTACTATTTAAAGGATTAGGTTTGTTCACCTAGGCTATAAATAAATAAACCTTCACGGTCCCATGCAGGTCATGCAATCACAACATCAAAGTTTTTTTTAAATATCAAGAACTGATTTTTTTTTTTTTTTAAGTAACAGAAATAAGGAAAAAAACAATACCTGTTGTGTTTGAGCTTGTTGCTGCTGCTGTTGCTGTTGTGATGGTAGGGATTGTGGCAGCTGGGTTGGCACCTGCACCTGGGCCTGGGTTTGTACTGGTTGCTGAACAGATTGCTGTGGTTGTGGCTGCAGCTGAGATTGAGAGTGAGGGGTTGATTGTGGTTGCTGCTGCTGCTGTTGATGCTGTGCTTGGTGTTGCTGCTGTTGTATTTGATGTTGTTGTAATTGTTGTTGCTGTGGAGGCTGCTGCTGAATTTGTTGAGGTTGTTGACTCTGTAAATTGAAGGAAAAAAATAAACATGTACAGTACAGCAAATTAAATGGATGACAAGTGAATTCTAGACTTATTACATGAACCACGTGGTTCCAGTAAGCTATGGGTTGAAATCCAGATTTCACTTTAGATAATAAAAACATACTACAATTTACATCAAAATATATAGAAAGCTGCAAGACAGCTCAAAGGTATTGATTGGAATTTGAGATGACGTGTCATCAATTCACTGAATGTTTTATGCAACTCTTACATGCCCTTAGTGATGTCCCTAAATGCACATACTGCAAGTTAACATTAGGGGTAACTGGAGCCAAAACAAACACACCTTGTGTCTGTCTCGCAATGTACTTGCTGCCTCTGAAACATCCATATGGTGAAGAAAGAAAACAAACACTGTACATGCACTTTTCTTTAATGATTTTTCATCTCCCAAACACAAGTCTAGACCTGTGTTTTAGGTTGACAGTTTGGGCGGCTAACAACTGTCCTATTGAACATTGTGCACAGGGTGAGTAAATTGGAACAGACCAGTGTACACAAAATGTGTGCTCAGAATAAACTCTCAAAGGTTTGATTTGTAAATTCTCTTTTTTTTCATCATTCAATTCTTTTATCACTTATAAAAAAAAATTGCACAGCCGTTAAGTTTGCTAACATTTTTAAACAATGTTGGCTGAAGTGCTTTATAAAACGTGAAAACAGCACAAGTACCGGTTAATAGAAAGCAGGAATTGTATTAAAGATGGGGGATAAACTTGGACCCATCGCGAGTTTAAAATGAAGATAATGAATCAAAAGAAAATGAAAAAAACAGATATCCAATGATCCAATGAGTGATTATATAAACAGTAGCATTGTATATACATGTATATTATGGCAAAGAAAAAAAGTAACCTATAAAAAAGATACTCAAGGCAAAGTACTTCTCATTCATCTAAACACTAAACTATAAATTCATAAGAGTGATATGTTAGAATCACATTTTTCTTTAAATAGCAAAAACATGCTTCAGGTATTAAATGTAATTGATCTATATTCGAGTTGGGGCAGGGGGATGTACTTGACTCCATATACAATCCCAACCATTCCCTATTAAAACAAGGAACAAACATACGTATATTAAGAAAGGAGAAATTTCAAAACAAACAAATATATATATATGAATAATAATAAAGAATATCTCTCTTTATTATTACATTAGAGAAATAAAAGTTAAGTTTCAAAAAGACATTTAAAAACAAGCAAGAAAAAATATGCAGTATAATCTTTAAATGACCTTTAAAAAATATTATTGGTTGAATGGATCTCAGCCAAGTTTTAAAAGCATTAATAAAGAAGTCCATTTAGTTTAACTAACCTCATTCTTTTAAAATATATTTAAGGAAAGCGTGTACAAAGCCACACGTAGGCAGCTTCGAATAGACAGCAGAATAATGAATTACAGTTTATAAATCTTTGTATCTCACAAATAAAGATATGGCACCAAATAATTCAAGTCTGTAAAATAAGTGCTGCAAATTTGTTTAATGGTGCTTCGCGGAGCCTCCAAATGAGTCTAACTACACTTGATCTATCTAATCTACATTTTCTCTGAATAGCACCCACAGTTGATGAGTAAATGTTGTTCTTTAGAACTTAAAGGAGAATATGTTTAGGCCTACATCCTCCTCCATCTAGCCCCTAAGTCTTCAGATTATTTCCCATAATGGATTTCATGTGTGCAATTACGCATCTCATTATTTTCAATTGAAGGTGCTGTCTGGGTCTGCGGATAGGCAGCTAAAGATCTCTCTTCCATGAAACCCGGAGCTTATCGTTTAGCTTAAAAAGCATCTTGTATATATATTTGCTTGAAGCCACTCCCCTGTACATCCAGGGTTGGATGTTAAACTCTGGTTAGTATGTCTCCTGTGGTAACATGACAGGGTAGGTACGCCTATCAAGTTCCCCTCCTCCAGGAGGAAGTCACCTTCTACATCTAGGAACATTAATCATCCTAACCGCATCTCAAATATTAAACATCAGTAACCTAGGAAGGAGATCATTATTAGTTCCCCTGCAGACTATGAATGCCTGCGTCCAACCAAGGAGTTACCAGCACTCCTTGGTCCAACCAGGAAATACTGCTTTCCATTTCTCACTGTTTGATTAGATTCAAAACGAAGGTCGTGTAGATAGCCAGATCAATCGTCTTTTTGAATCTTTAAATAAACATGCACCTCAAATATCATAGAGTTTAGCATAGCACACTAATGCCATGTGCATCATCGCAGAGTGCATGTGAGACAATCTGTCATGTCTGCAGCCTTGCAGCGCAATCTACAAATGTGCATTGATCAATGGGGGATTGCATCAAAGGCATAAACTGAAACGTGTATATGTTATGATTCTAGAGGTAAAACGTAAACCCAGACGTAAAGCAATAAAAAAAAGGAGGGCTTAGCTCTGAGGCAAGCAGATTTGTCAATATATGACTCACGATGCAAATATGCACGTCTATCTCAAGGACTGGATAGGATTATGTGATCAGTCTACAAATAGATGGGACTGACACAATGCAGATGTAATAAGTGCTGTGTTACCGGCCATACCAATTATTCCTAAGAGAATGATAAAAATTCCTTTACACCTTAATATTTAGCCTCTAGAGTTCAAATGTATGTCTTACATCTAATGGCTTGTTACGGCTTCAACAATCATTGAATTTTTACACACAGCACTTTCTTCTGTACAATAATGTTCTGAAACGCAGCATATCCACACACAGCCATACACACATACACGCATTGCATACAGCTGAAGCTGGAAGATGAGTGGGAGGCACACGTTGTACACTTGAGGGCATGCCGCTCGATTGAAATACAGTAGACAATACAAATAATAAAATTGTTTACCCAGTAAAAAATCTTAAGTGGGTCAGAGTTATGAGTCCATACAATAGGTAGTCCAATATCCCGATTAATTATAAATCATGGTGTTAGTGAAGTGAAAATGTCCATCACATGTGTTGTTTGCAGCTGTGTTAAAACTCACTGAATAAAACGTTCATATGTAAGATGCTTCTACGCAAAAAACACATTTTAAAATAAATGCTTTAAATCATATTTTTGCGTTAATATGTGAAGCATTAATTTAAAAAAAAATAGAATTAATTTCATCTTTTCAAAGATAATCATATTCAAATATTTTAATTGATAAAGAAAGCTATTTACCTGTTGTTGGGCTGGAATTGTAGGTTGCTGCTGTACATTGGAAATGGGAGGTTGCTGAGCTGATGGCTGCATGGGTTGTTGCTGAGCTTGATCCTGCTGTGGTAAAACAGCAGTGGTAGACGGTTGCTGATTAGACTGAGATACTAGTTGGGGTTGAGAGTGGACTTGTGGTGGTAAAGGCTGCTGGACAGATTGAGGTGGCTGCATCACAGGTTGAGACTGAACCTGTTGAGGTTGCTGCTGTTGCTGTGGAGCCTGTGGCTGCTGTGGTTGGCCCTGCTGTTGGACTTGCGGAGTTGCTACAGACTGTTGGGAAGAGGGCTGTTGAGTTTGTTGTGGGTGAGATGGCACCTGTTGTTGCTGAATTTGAGATTGGCTATGAGGTTGTTGGCTGATGGGTTGTTGTGTTGATGATGAATTCTGTACTTGACTGGATACCAGTCTTGTAGAGCCTTCAGAAGCATTCGACATTCCAGCCAAAGACAACCCTGAAAAACCCATTCCACTATCTGTGGTTGAGGTTCCAGCATCTGCTGTGCAAAAATAAAATATATGACAGAATATGAAGCAAAATATAAAAGACTACTATCTTCTTAAAACCATTTATTAAATCGGACGGGGGGGGGGGGGGGGGGAATTATTACTTCGAAAGACAATTAGCCTCTAAAATTCATTAATGTCTGTTGTTGTAAAAAAAAAATCTACATGTACATGTAGGTAGGAGTGGGGCTACCAACATATTTTTACATAGAATTTCTAATCTAAACATTTTCTCCTTGTATGTTTATTTGTTTTTTGTTTTGTTTTTATAGTAGCAGGCCTTGCATTGTTTTCATTACACTTCACAATGATTAGTTTTGTGAAATTAACATTTCTGTGGACAAATTCATTACTTGTCTTTGAAGGTAACAAAAAAAATTCTTACATATCATAAGGTTTTCCATAACTTGTCATTGCCTATTAGTTGTTTTTTGTTCGTGCAATTTAGAAGCTATGTCATCTTTCCATATCACCAAATACAAACATCCTAAAATTGTTTAAATAATCTTCAACAATTCAACAAACTAACCTTACATTTTCAAATGCTCAAACTGGACTAACTTCTAAAAAATAGAAAAATGTGTATCATTCATTGTGATATTATTTTGTACCTTTGCCATCTTTGTCTTCTTCCAGCTTGCCCTTCTCTTGCCTCTCCTTCTCTCGCTTTTCTCTGTTCTTCCATACGGTACCGATGCGGTCCCTAATCACCTTGGTAACAGCCTTCGAGTCCTCTTCACTCACAAAGCCAATCCGTACCTAGATGCAAAAGGACAAATCAAAATACTTGCGTCAGCCCCTTTTCCAATTCTCAAACCATGATTTACAATATTTTTTAATCATACATTTATATGTTTCAGAATATATCTGGCAGGATTGTTCATTATAAAACAAGCCTTCATGCTTCATGTACGTCATATAAATATCTGGTGTTTATTTAAAGTCAGATTATCTTCACTTGGAAAAACAATTCATAAAGCCTTCTCATAATCTATAAAGAGGATTACTTTTCCTAGTTTATTCACTTGTTATTATATCTCAACTCAAATTTTAAAAAAATTAAAAAAGAGAATTATAACATGAAACCAATAATGACGTTTAATCTTCTCCAGTTGAAAAAAAAATCCAACTACCTTTGAAAGCAATTTTACAAATATTACATCAAGTATGCCAGGAACATAAATGCACAAGCATAACACTAATAGAGACTTTCAGTTTCCATTCTACATCTTCAGCAGAAGCAAAGTCTTCCATCTAGACATATAACATTGTCTGGTGCATACATGTATATCTGAATTTCTAAACTAACTCTGTATGACTCAGAATATTTCTTTGAAGGAGAACAAGTACTTCATACATATATTTAGACTCTCTCTCTTTCTCTCTAAAAATGATGATGAACAGAACAGATCACTAATGCAATTATGGATTCAAAACAGAAAGAAAATGATGAAGATCTGAAATCATTCTGAATCATAATAAATGAGTACCGTAGTGCTCGTGCAGTTTCAAATTGGCAACTTTGCAATATCAGTGAGAAACTGGAAATTTGCACTTTTGTATCTTATTCTCATCAGTTGAGATTATAGGACACAACATTTTCATATCTTAATGCATCGTTATTTGTATTCCAATCTGCATGGATCTACTGCATACAATAAAGTGAATTACATGTATCCCTTTAAAGAGGATCTCATCCCAACATCAGACAGAATAATTCATGCAGAAAAGCTACTTCATTATTCATTTCAAAGTCATAACTTGTCTCGTGACATTCATGATTAATGTGTCCTTTAGGACCCAACTCGTGGGCTTTTGCCACCCAATAGTATACAGGATTACATACACTGAGTGCACATGGCTTATAAGCCACACACCCACTAGTCAGCCTATTTAAGGAAATTGGAAATGAAGGTAAGGATTAACCGCAGAAAAACATGAGATTACCACTATGTTGCCTACTAATTCACATTTCTCACTACCTGCGGGTATGGTTTCCACCGAGTTCATACAAAAGCAAATTGGTGTAATTTTAAACAATTTGCTTGAGACAGTCAGCGTACATGTAATTTGAATGTTACCATCTTGTGGCTACGCCTTCCTCTAAATGAAAGGACATTATTGCACTTGGGAAACATCCATCCTATTATGCGTATTTCTTTAATAAGCTTAAGTGTACCTTTGGTCTTGTAAAGAAAAAAAATTAAAACTAAATTAGGAGCACAAATAGTGATGTATCCAGTCTTTTTTCCCCTGTTCCATACATTAATAATACTAATACTTGGATTTTGTTTTTAAGGAAGGTACATCAACATGTATCACACTACATAGATGAAGCCTCGGCTCACTATCTCCTAACATCCAGTTCATCTCTATGATGCATTTCCATCTATTCCTATTTTTTACAGGACCTTGGTACAAAAAAGGTACAATGTTCATCCTGTTTGGGGCATAGAGTTTTCCCCTGTCACACACAGGATAAACAAGTAGTGACACATGATTTCAACAGGACAGACTGATTCAATGCCTCCGCGCGCCACTGGAGACCACAGTGCACAACAAGGTACATGTATGAGGCCAATGTTTGACAAAATACAGTAGCCTAGAGGTAATAAGACATCCTTCTTTCCAACCTGAAGAAAGTACACAACAAGCACAGAATACCTGTTTGTTTCATGTTCTTGTGTGCATAACATACAGTACAGTAAACAAAGCTGTGTGATTTTAATATTGTTAATGTTAAATTGATTAACGATTCTTTGTTTCAGATGTATTGTAGTTGTTGAATGATAGGACTACCACACATGCTTATTTATTCAACATAATCATTGTTTGTAATGAGCACGAATGACATGAATGGTGCGAATACAAATAAAGGAGGGGGGGCCCTATGATATATTCATATCATTTTGAACTTTATTCTTTCTTTAATAATTAACTGATGAGTACATGCATTTCCATGACTTTGATAGAAAACCAGTATACTCTTTAAGTAGCAACTACTAAAAATATATATCAATAGTAACATATGCTATCAGAACAGCTCGCCAATAATGAACAAATGAATTCCAGTCTATTTATAACCCCAGTCATTTGGGAGAAAACCCACATATTATTACCACATATCATTCCCCCTGAATTCTTTCCTTCTTGGCTATACTATACATTAGGATATATTACAGGGGAGATTTACTGCCCTGGTTTAGTTTAAATTGGATTCATCAGGAACAATCAGTGACATCAGTCCTCTGCAGATTTTAACAAACAGGTTACTTTAACCTGACACTAAAACAGTGAATCAACATATTTGACAATGTAAGTATACAATGCCATATTCATGTACTGTACACAAAAATCATTTTCATATAATGAAAATGGGCATTAATGATTCACAATTCTGCTTGAGAATTAACAATGCAACAACTGGACAGAGAAAATAAATTAAACTTGCCTGTGAGCCCAATACTAATTCATCATTCTACTATCCGACTCCCCTATTAATTGGTCATTCATTTGGTATATATATTCATACCAAATGATTATTAAGCAAACTCAAGAAAACTATTTCTTCAACTTCTTTGCCACTCAATTCATTTCCCTTGTTAAGAGATCATCATTTCAAGATTAAGGAATAGAGTTCCCTTTTGAAAAAGATAAGAAACAACTTTTTGGGACAACATGAATACATTGAGAAAAATATATATATCATCTTACATTTTGTGTTTTTAATAATTTAGTTTTCTGGGGGGTTTGGGGCTAAAAACTATGTCTTGCTTGATTTCATGCAATACATTTCACATTTAGATCTGACATTCAAGTTGTCATATCTAGAACACATCCTTATTTCAGTAAAGAATTATTGTGCTTGGGGCATAAATGAATTATTAGACATGTCATATTTCATGTTCTGTCTAATGAGGCATCACTACAAACTCAGTCTGGACCCCCTTCCCCCAAATAAAATAGTCTCAATAATTCATATAGCCATTAACTAGGCTGCAACATCTTTTTCAAACTGATAAAATGCAACGTGTAGATCATTATTGGGTAATAAGTGCCCATCCTTATTACTTCCCTGCTCACTTTCATAAAACATCTTTGCTGTTTGCTACATCCTCTCTGGCCTGACATTTAAAGGTGGTTCATAAATCATTTGCAGCTCAGAAGATTAGTTGGTGCGTGATGTTTCAAATGCAGTATAAGCTCTTCGCATCTAATTCAGTAAATACAGGACTTTAGCTTGGGGAATAAATTTCAGAACATATTACATGCACTTTTAGTTTTAAAAATACATTTCATTCAATTAAACATTACATTTTCAAGAATCTCTTAGTCTATTAAATTACATTTTAATCTGGAATGAAAATTGCCAACAACATGCATGTCCACCTCAAATGGGTAACCGGTAATGGCTTGAGAAGGAACTCATCATTTCCGTCAGACAGAATCTAATACGCTTTTACACTGCTCCTAAATTTAGTTTGCTTCTGAAATACATGTACATGGTTCATACTTGTTTCCATAATCATTCAAATTTATTCACGAAGTTGCACATTATGTGCCTATTTTCCTAATCTGATGCAATTTTTTTCAATGCAAATGGCCTTAATAACCAAATACTTATCACCTTTGGCTAATACCTAGTTCTTCATAACAGGAGGGGGCGGGGTGTCTTCTCCTTAATTACGAAGAGCAGTAAAACACATGATTATTTCTTGGTTTCAATTTTCAAAGAACTGGCCACCTCTGATAAATTAGTATGATTTTTACAAGACCACTTGTTTGCTTTTTTCACCACTGTACAAGGAATGGCAAAGGACTTAGTTGAAATAGCGTCTTTGGCTTGACAACCTTGATATACATGTACAGACTTGGTTACATTAAGATGAGAAATATCAAATGAATTAAGTGATAATTAAAGACTTCCACTGCAAGGTCAATGATGTACATGTCAGATCATACTTGCGGAGGAAATCCTACAAGCGAATTTTCATAGTGATTATCATTTAATTCATCTTTCCTCCTACTCTGGCTCATATTGGTCTATATGTAGATTAATAAATTGATACTAGGAGGATTTATAGGATACAACATGTTCACCCAGAGGTCAGGGGTCAAAATGCAGTTTTGAAGTGAAGGCTCTTGGCTTTTACTTTTCCCTTCAATGCACGGGAGACAAATACCTATCATTCATGTTAAATTAATTTAAAACGCACATTATGGCAAGAATTCTAGTGAATTTTTCTAATTAGTACTTGAATCCCTAACGTTAAAAATGGACCCACAATACACTTTACTCTTATCCCCATCAAAAACCCAGACACAAACCTATCCCTAAAGTAAAGCCTCAAGAAAATGTCATATCACTCTTCTTATAAGTTTCAACCCCCATCATATTTCTCCCCACCCCATCCCTTCTTGACTCCATACCTTCTACTTCTGTTCCTCACCCCCTCCCCCTAAATCCCCATCTTTCATTCTTGATTTTCTTCTTCCCAGACCCAGTCTGTCATTGAAATAGTACTACAAGGTGATGACACCGTCCCATTCAGACCCCAGAAAGTGACACAGGAATGTAGCTCTTCCTTCTTCTATGAGCCACAGAAGAGAAAGACAAAGAGACTTTCAGTTCAAGTCCATCATCGTTGTTGATAGTCACTGGTTAAGGTGATTTCCTCTTTCAATGAGAAGTAGAAACCCTTGTAGCTTAAAATTTGTAATTAGCAGGTAAAATAATGCATACATGTAGGAGAATTGCTTTAAGACTGTACAGCAGCTGCACTGTAAACTTTTCAGATGGCAGGATTAAGAAGACTGAGCCAAGCGTCAATCTTCCTTTCTTAATTAAAAAAAAAAATTCAAACACTTCATTCTTTGAACTTCTTCATCTCTCTGAGTTATTCCCATTTCTTTCTTCTCCAGGATTCAATTTCTAGGCAAACACCTACTGACCTGCTTGTGTGGACATGTAAGCACTGACCGCCAGATAACCTTTTACAAGGAGAGCAAGCGAGAGCGGACTACTTTGCCATCTTGCTCAATGCATCTTTCCCCAAGTGCATGTTGTATCAGGGTCAGGTCAAGTGCCACCAATGCAAAAAATGACTGAAGCTCAACTATCTTTTAAAGGCACACTGTCCTACTTGTAGCTACTTGCTCCCTCTATATAGAAAACTTCCCAAATCGGTGCCTGTTGGTCCCCCATGATCCTCTTTTTCTTATGTTAAATGAGAGCTGAGTTAATGAGATAGCCACCTGTCACAGTGACCTCGATGGCTCGCTGTGTGGTCTAATCCCTTCTAGCTGCAGTAGTAACGCCTTCCTTTAAAATGTAGGCCTTCATACATGTATGCAATGCGAGGTAGAATTTTAGGATGAAATATCTGACATGAAAAGACATGACATGACATACTGCACTATTAATGCGCTGTCATCATTCTAGTACTTGGGGATTCTCTTTGTGGATTTCACAACAATCACATCAAATTCAATATCCTTAAAAAGTTTTGTGTGCAGCTGATTTCATAATCAGCATTCACAAACATTTTGTTCATCGCTTTCATACAGTTTTTACCTGAATTCAATTTATTAAAATAATTCAAAATTTGTCAATTGTAAGAATTTCATGTGGACTTAAAACTATTATACTATGCAAGTAGGATGTTTCATACTAATGCAAACATTCTTGAATCAGTAGCAAAATATAAATAGGAGCACTTTATATGTAAGTACCCTGTGGGTCAAGAAAGCCGAGACAAAGTTTATCACCTTTGTGGTAACCGAGAAGAAATCACATAGCAATCTCGTTAACCCTTTCTGAAATAAGAAGTCTCCCTGGATTCCCAAAACTAGGTCAGAATGCTAAATACCACCTCAAAGTGACGGGATATCTAGGCCGAATTCTACATTGGAAATCTCAACAGAGAATGATGCCATGCTTAACGCTTTATCTCACCTGATGTTTTTGTTTTCAAATTTCTACATTATACTTTACATGCAGAAGTATTAAAAAAATTCTCCCCTAAAACTGAATTCTTTGAAACTGTTTTTCTGAGCCTGTTGACATTGATGTCCGAACTATCTTGCACTGGGGGTCTACAGGAAACTGTGAGATACAACAATTCAACACAATCAACAGGTGAAGGAATGATATTTAAAAATTGTTTTCTTTTAAAGTATTTTCTTTACCCACATTTACACTGCCCGAACTTATGAAAAGAGGAATTTAATTACCATTTCTTTAGCAACTTGGTCAGGTTCATCTTTATTCAAATCAATCTCAAACTGGAGAGCTTCATTGTCTCTGTGCCTCTCTCTTCTCTTCTTGGGGTCTTCCACACGCAGCTGGAGCTGTATCTGATCTTTGTTGTCATCATTGACGATGTCCACTCGGAAAGCATTATCCTCAAAGAATGTGTGCTTCAGAAGCTCCTGGATAAGATACCTGGAAAGGAGACAAAATAAAGAGGAGACCATTACTTAGTCATGTGACCTTCAGCATTGAAATCAAAATATAGGCAAGGTGGTAGCGATAGCTAGCTACGACATGAAGTTATTGTTGTGCCAACAATTCACAAGAAATTAGACTTGGAGCAGTCTGAAAAAGATCGCACCACTATGCAAAGGAAAAGAAAATCTATTAACAGCTTTAATATTTCAATTGGTATGCAGAAATATATACTTCTCAGTAAATCCAGTAACAAAATATCTCTTCAGTAGACACACTGGAAATGACAGAAAATACAAAAGAATAGGAAAGAGATGGTGGAAAAACACACACCATTATCAAGGAGTTCAAAATTAAGGTGATAATGGTATTAAGCAAATGTCTACAACACGTTAAGAACTTGAGCCTTGAGGACACTGAAACAGTCTAACAAAATGGACCGGGGGGTGGGTTGTAAAATATAGGCAAAACTTGCATTAAACAAATTATTTGTGGAGGAGTACATGTACAAGGTATTTTCCTCCATACTGATCACATCTAAGATTTTAGTAAATATCAGATGATTTTAATTATTAAAAAGCCCTAATAGAGCTTGGATCAGACCAATTTGATGTCAAGTCATATTCATATTTTTTTTTTTTTTTTTTTTTTTTTTTTTTTTTTTTTATTGGGTACTCAAAAATAACATAAAAGCCAACTGGCTATTTACAATCATGTACAGGAATGTGAAATGACAAAAACATCATATAGTCCACTACAACTCAAATATAAACTTTTTAAAATGGAGGCTTAACTTGCCATATTTGGCTGCAATTACATATTCAGATTTAGACTTAATTTTTATCAAAGATATAAGACCTTGGAAATTTGGTTTCTCTTTCTTAAATTTGCAGCAGTGAATGTAGAACCTGGTACACAAAAGAAAGAAATTTATACATATTGAATTTTGATAGTCCTTGGGACAACCAAACATTCTTTCAAAATCCGAAAAAATAACTTCTTTTCTAAGTTTTAAAGATAGATAATTTTCTAGGACAGTCCAAAGTGGCCTTACGACTTCACAATATATTAAAAAATGTTCAATTGAGTCTGGTAATTGCTCACACAGATTGCATAGTTCAGTGTCAGACCTTTTTATCTTATATAAAAATCATTTGTGGCAATAGCTCTGTGAAATGATTTAAAATAAAAGGAACGCAACTGCGTTTCAATGGTGCATTTAAAATTTACCTTATGAACCAAAGACCAATCCTCACTATCCTTTTCTATATTGAAAATATCATTCCATTTATCCGATCTCTTTTGGGGAAAGACAGATTCCTTAAAAATTGAATATGAAAATTTAGAGAAATGTTTAGTAACCAATAGTTTCTCTTTTAAAAATTCGAATGGATCTCTATTATCTTTAGACCATAATCTATATATCGGAATTGCCTGAATAATCGACAAATATTTTCTTTTATCACCAATTGGTATGTCAAACTCTAATACTAACTCAAAAAATTCTTTGAAACGTGTTCCATCATAGATCAAATCCTGAAGTCATATTCATACTTGATAACATATAGGATCGAAAACGACCAAATACCTTAGACTCGCCCAATTATAGTTTAGATTCAGATAGTGCATGCGATGAAATAATGAGCCCCATGAATCCTGTCGAGACTGGAGGAGTTAATGATCAAATGACCATAAGCAGGTGTCTCTTGGAATGGAGATCATCACTTACTCTTCTACTTTCACAAAGCTGTGATATTAATAATTCAGTCAGACGAGCTCCCATAAATCTTGTCCTTGGGGAAGGGAAAGAATGGACAGGAGGCTGGGAATAAGGAAGCTAATCAAACTACTACATTTTCATTGGAGACATGGGATTCTTTTATACGTCTAGTAACTCACCTTCACCCTGGGAATATTTTTACACACAGATTGTCAAGTTCACCTATTGATCATCTTTGTAAATATATAAGAATACATAACAAACTAAAATATTCAAAATTCTGTCATTGCATTAATCAAAACAAATTCAATCAAATTCAATTTTTTTTTTTTTTTAGTTACTAAAGGTTCAAATTGGAGAATAAATTCAGGTGTATAAATAAAACTGTACATACATAGAGTAAAATTGAACAGTATACACTGTACATGATGTAGCAACTCATCTGTCTTTCTTATAAAACCCTACTTGAAAGTGGATGCTGCCAAAAGATATGTGGGGAGAAAGAATAATCTTACTTTCTTCTTGAAGTTTTTTTTTCTTCTTCTTCTTTCTGGTTTATTCCTTTTTTTAAAGTAATAATTCAATTCAAACTTTTTATAAATTGGAGCAGGTAGGTGACTAAATTACAAGAGCAGAGACTACCCAGGAAGCATTAACAGATTTGTGGCAACAAATGGAATTAGTTCGTCAGTTTTTCCACAAACTTTCCATTAACATTAATGGCTAGTACTGTACATGTAACTAGTAAGTCTGAACATAATGTACCATGCGCACTATGTTACCACAAGTTATCACAATAGAGATAAGCCTGCACAGGAAAGAGGGGGGGGGGGAATCAAGTAGATTGCGGTTTATTTCCGGAAAATAAACACATCCAGTCAATGGATGTGTGCCAATGTATATACGATGATAAAGAGTAGAACTACATGCAGGCCTACACATTGTGTCATATACTATATTTGGAAACAGCATTAATGACACTTGTGAAAACATACAAACCTGTTCTTTGTATTTCTGTTTTTATAAAACATGTAATTTCTAATAAATGTATCCCACTCTTATTTTGTGATTTTTGTCAAGTGTAAAGAGTGGCTTTCACTTGAGGAATTGATTAATGGTTTTAATGATTATTATTTTGCGCCATTGTCATTAAAAAAAACATAAATAGAGAGCTGGCACAACTTTTGAGAGAGATTTATTCCAGGTACAAGCATGAACAGACTTCATATGCATGCACTAATGCTTTTACATTCATGACGTATTTAAATTTTATTTTTATTTTGGGATTCTCCTTCGAAAATACAGAACAAATATTATATACATGTACACCTCATTACTTTAGGAGGTATTCACAATCAGAGAAGGATTATTGTGTCTCATTAAATGCAAAGGATTGCATGAATTGAGCCCAGAGAGATTCTTTTCTTATGATAAACATAGCAAGATGTGTGCATCATCCGTTTCCTAGGAAACATACAGGAGTTCTAGGGCATTTTGAAATGTCTTTCTTTACTCATCTACATGTAGTCTGAATGAATCTCAAAAGATGTGGAATTTGCTTTCAAATGAATAGAAAGTCCATATCCTGGTCTGAGCAAAACACATCAATGAAAGTATATGCCTTTTAAAGATTTCCTTCTTTTCTAAAAACTTTATTGCTTTTTTTTGCAAAAGAACATGGTTTCTATATTTCAAAGATGACATTATCTATCAATAGTAGGGGAAAGCTTGATAAACTCCATTTCAAGTGGCCTTGCAATACCACAATACAGATAATCTAGCAGGTTTCTCATTTGTGTTTCATCTGCATTTCTTGAATTATCTTCTCATATTGTTAAACATTATATTAAATAGAAACATCAAAAGACATTTTTTAAACTCCTTCACTAACCTCGCATTTACACAAAAAATACAAATAATAAAGTAGTGTTGTTGATACCATGTACATGTAATTTATGACATTTATGATCCACATTTCTCAAAATGAACAGGACAAATTCTTTTTAATATCTACATGTATGAGACGAAAGTACAAACCTGTACAAGAATCACATAAAGAATGCAAAGAAAACATACAAGTGTAATTTGCATCAAGAGCAACCTTTCGGAGCGTAAGAATATCCAAACGTTGCCTCTAGGGGACAGTCCAATGTCTACATCATGAAAACAGTGACCACTGACACAGTCTATAAGATGCATAATCAAACTCCAGGTGCCATCAAAATTGAAAATTGTTACCCGTCATATCAGAATAGGTAGGTCAGAATAGAGACCTATGTTTCAAAATTGGATCAAATAAAAGGGAAAACTAGTTTTTCTCCTTTCATTCTAATTAACTACAAGTTAACTAAAAAGAGGGGGGGGGGGGAGAGGCTACTCCAGGAAAACACAAGAGTGCTTCTTTAAACATACAGATTTAAAATAGAGTAATTCTTTGAAGATCAATAAAATGTTGCATTTATTCAGGAATGCAATGACGAAGTACTTATCATATTTATTTTCAATATGAATTTTGAAAAAGAAAACACAAAATATCAAACCAACTAGAAATCAATGCAGACGAGGAAAGGGAAAGCTCAATCTTAAATGGAATCATCTGCAAGACGGGTGCATATTAAAGCAGAGAAGTTGGGAAGACGGGAAGACAGATCACGTTTAATGATGGGCTCAAGATGGGATGTATCGCCTCCCACTCTCTCTCCTCTCTCCTCTTTCTCTCTCCTTTCTCCTCTTTCTCTCTCTCTCTCCTCTTTCTCTCTCTTCTCTCCCTCTCTCTCTCTTATTCTCCTTTTCTCTCCAAAATGAACAGACTGCGGCATGTAGACTGCATTGATTGCCCAAATGCATGTGACCTGCATTGCCAAAATGCAATGCCTCTCATCAATAACTTGGCCTGACACCTTCTCCATTCTCTCTGACACTTTGCTTCATGCCATCTGCAATTTGCATTATTGAATGTGCTGCAGACAGTGGTACATGTGAGAATCTATCATGAATCAAATGAATCGAATCAGATTTCTATTTCCCAACCATCCCACGACATGAGGAAATCATAGGTATATAGTAATTTTGTTTCTCAACATAGTAAACACTTATAGTAATGCAAACATTACCCATGCCTATATATTGCATGCAGATATAGGCTACTCATGATCATTTACACTTTCCGAAATGAATTAACGAGCTTCAACGCTCTCAACAAAAATAATTGGAATGAATAAAAGATGCAATAGTGCAGATCGCATATATGGTAGATGGCCCCCATAATGTTGCTCTTGTAAAAATGTCCATAATAAATGCATGAGGCAGACCTGGGTTATAAATCAAAGCTAGGCTTGCTTTCATGAAATAAATTTGCGGGGACCAGTCTGCCATGCAGCTGAAGGGAAAGGGGTCATGTCAGTGTCTTCACTCAACAAGAGACTGCGAGGTGACGCCTCTCTCATTTCGAGAGAAGGAAGGATCATAGGTAAACCACATCTCAAATGAGGATCTCATGTGATCTTCTTTTGAAGCTGAGATCTGACCTTCGTGGGGCTTCTTCATGCCATTCCTAAACTGGACTGATCTAACACTCATTTTCCTTCTATAACTTATAAGCAATTTAAGCTTACTTTGAAATAGATTCTTCCTCAGTGTATATCTTGTAGCTTTGATTAATCAAAAGTGATATAAACATACATGTACGATCGGAAATCATTAAATAATGGAAGATAAAAACATGTTTGTTTTGTCATTTAATAATTAATGTAAGTAAGTGTGATAATGACAAGGAAATAACCCCAATGGTGAGAAGAACAAAAAGTTGATTCATTCAATGCAATGATACTCCAATTATTGTCTCCCGGTATTATTATATAGGGTCTCTTTAACCACATTGAGTTGACCTAGCTGTACCATCTGATAGCCTCCCCGCCACTGAATAATAGTCATACGCTCAC
Organism: Strongylocentrotus droebachiensis; assembly: GCA_035222895.1. Classification (NCBI taxonomy): domain Eukaryota; kingdom Metazoa; phylum Echinodermata; class Echinoidea; order Camarodonta; family Strongylocentrotidae; genus Strongylocentrotus; species Strongylocentrotus droebachiensis. The sequence goes on from JAVYIG010000002.1 coordinate 2,010,388, forward strand.
GCTTGGTGTTCATGACAGATTCTGCAACATAAAACCAACCCAGACAAAAGGTAGATGCATCATTTGGCAGGCCAGGGCAATTGGAATGTCTATAGAGTGACAAAGACCCTACCACAATGATCTTTCATCTGTGTCCAGAGTATCACCACTTGATGATAAAATCTATAATATTGAGGGTATTGAGGGTATTCTCATCCATGGGGTGTATTAATAGCAGGGTCATGAGGATTGTAATCATGGATGGATGGTAGGGGGGGGGGGGGGGGGACTTAACTCCCGGCACTGTGGGAGACACTTCAGTATAATTGCACCTAACTTGTTCAAGTCCATATCATTCTCCTGCTTATTTCATGCCTGAACAATTCATAGCCCTCCATGATTTAATATTGTAATATCATCAGCACAACAGCCTTCATCAAATTGTGTTGTGTATCACAGCTGAATTGAACTTACCAGTACAACATTTAGGGGGCTTCGGCTTACAATCCATTATATGGCAGATATTAACAGCAAGATTTAAGTGTTTTTTTTTAAGTATACCAAGTGTAATATCGCTTTAAATATTTAGTTTGCAGATTATTGGGGTCATTTTCTATCTGTGATGTGCATTATCCAACCATACCAAAAATAAATGGGCATCTTATATCCAACCCAGAAATTTATTTCACCCCCCCCCCCCCCCCTCTATATAGATAATATTGATTTTTGAACAACTATGCTACCTGGATTTTCACTTGAAAACGTTGAACAGTAGTTTTAAGCTATAAACCATTTAATTGAGGCTTATATGGAGGTTATTGTTAATAATGAAAGATAAATTGTACTACTAACTACATGCATCCATACAAATCTCCTCTAGGGCAGACAATGTGTTAGATTGTTGGAGTGAGTCAGTCCAAGAATGCCTCTATCTCTTCTATTCATCTCAAGGTCTTTGTGAGAAGTAAACAATTCATTAAGTCAATAAGTCTACACCTCAGCTCACAGGAACCTTCCAAAACAATCACAAAACAATAACCACAACATACAGACCACTATGCACTTATGCAGGTACATGTAGCAATAATGCCTGTTGGATTCAATTGTACATGTTTAGGCCCACATGTCTACTTCTATTTTTCTGGAAGTCTCTGATCAATGTTAGAAAAGACAAACTATTTTCTGTGCAAATAATTGAAAATTTTGAAAGTAGTGATAGAGCCTGTCAGATAAATGTACTATTTTCTGAGTATTATATAAATGTTAGAAAACACATAAGAAACTACAATATCACATGTGGCATGTCAAAGAAGATTTCAACTTCATTTGTAATACTGTACATACATTTGTAAAATACTTGTTTAGTACATGTAGGCCTACATAAAATTATAAAGAAAAGGAGTGCCAGCTTTGTCAGAATCAAACTTATGTACAAATTCAGGTTTTATTTAAAAGGAATGCTCCACCTATAAATGCTTTGAATCTTTCTGCATGATATCCCTTTAAAGGCACACTGTCCTACTTGTAGCTACTTGCTCCCTCTATATAGAAAACTTCCCAAATCGGTGCCTGTTGGTCCCCCATGATCCTCTTTTTCTTATGTTAAATGAGAGCTGAGTTAATGAGATAGCCACCTGTCACAGTGACCTTGTTGGCTCGCTGTGTGGTCTAATCCCTTCTAGCTGCAGTAGTAACGCCTACCTTTAATTGTCAATAAGTGAACTCTATATAAAATGTACATGTCTACTTAACTATCGAATGAAATTCTGTATTTTGCACTGCATTCAACACGATACATTTTGTTCTGGGCGCTTTCTACCAGCATTTTGTGGGGGAACATTTCAAGTTAATTATTTCCGTATCCATGGCTATCTAAATGGAGTCCCAAGGTAAAGCCAGTAAATTAGTAATTATGCTCTACTCTATCTCCAATTATAAGTCTGGCGTGGCAGTAACTTGCTGAAGAGAGAGAGAGACTAGAAATAATTGACTTTACACCCACATCATACCAACAAAAATATAACCACCATGTACGTCAAAATGACCTTGAATGCTAAAAGGGCATTTTCATTTCACAGAGTGATATTTTTTAAACTAACAACCGCATCAGTGCACAGAAGTGAATGTGACACAAATTGCGCACTGTATGTAACAGAATAATAATTATAAGTACATGAAGTGAGTCAGGCCCATATAGGGTGATTTGAAACCGGTAGGCCTACTTTTTATAGAATACTGTAAAAGTAGAAATATTTGCAGTACATTCATTTTCGGGGATTTCGCACTAAGATAGGCAAGCGCGAGTTTTAGAACCTCGTGAAAATATGAGCATGACTTTTTATGTGTGTTTTGGACAGGCTGAATTGCGTGCAACACGAATTTAAGAACCATCGAATATGTTTTGGGATCGTTCAATGCGAAAAAAATTAATCACGCAAAAATAACAGCATTTACAGTAGAGCGTCTGCATGCTTTTCAAGTATGCCTATGTCAATTTATTTACTTCATTATACATGTAGAATATCACTTTGCAACACTTCCAAAAACAAATGTGACATAACATGTGGTTATCTGCAAAATTTCATTTCTTTTGAGCATTGATTGCAGTAAGGACATTGATTTCTCTTGTGATGAGAGGGGGGACAGTAAGGGATTTTCCGTCAAACAGTCGTCAATAACCAATGTGTTTGGCATACAACCAGCAGGATTATCAGATAGACTGTGTTGTCAAATAAGCTGGACAAAGCATACTAGAGTAGGATGCTACTTTTGTGTTTGGCTGATAAAATCTACACTCAGATTTCTTTTCTTTTTTGAAATATATACATATATATGAAGAGCTTGATTCCAAAAGGAGCTAAATCCACTTTTGATGAAAATGGAGTTATTGATATCAGAACATTTTCCACTTAAAGGGATCCGGTAACTTTGTCTCAGATTCTGAAATAAAATTCTGGATTTAGCTCATGATGCAATGATAATTATAAACCTTTAGGTCAGTCAGGAACCCCATGACTTTTACAAGCCGATCGCCTCTCTGATTATCAAGATATTTATGATTGGAATTACAAATTTTGAAAACCGTTTGCCTGACCGTTTTCATAACACTACAGTCTATTGGGGGAAACGAGTATGGTAAAACCGGTCACTCAAAGATTTTTACTTTTTTGAGGCACTTCTTGATCATTTTGAAGCGCAATTTTTTTAGGGCTTCAATATTACACCATATCACAGACACTGATAACACGTAGGGCCGTGTATCTCAGATTTAACATTGTTAAACGATCCCTTTAAGTACCCATCTTTCAACAAAATTAATTACCTAAATTTTGGGAGGAATCAGGAAAAAGTGCACCTTCTAATATCACTTTTCCATAGAAACCTGTACAAAATCTGGTGAACAATGTCTTTTTTCTCCGAAGTTACAAACATGGATTTAGCTCCTTTTGGAATGATATACATATATGAAAATCTTCATATATAAATTGAATGACAACACCCCCGGTTTTTAAACAAATGTTGCCATTATTCTTCTTGGTCTCTGGGTGGTCCAATTTCTTTTTTAAAGGCACACTGTCCTACTTGTAGCTACTTGCTCCCTCTATATAGAAAACTTCCCAAATCGGTGCCTGTTGGTCCCCCATGATCCTCTTTTTCTTATGTTAAATGAGAGCTGAGTTAATGAGATAGCCACCTGTCACAGTGACCTCGATGGCTCGCTGTGTGGTCTAATCCCTTCTAGCTGCAGTAGTAACGCCTACCTTTAATAGGAGATTAATGACTCATAACAGAAACTACAGATTGCTGGAAATGAGCAGTAACATTTTTAACATAGTATGTTGACTAGATATCATCATGTTTTGTAGCTCCCGACTGATTTATAGCAGACTTTGTTCAAGTTCTATTGAATGGGGACTTTCCCTATAGTCTTTGGTTATAATTTAACTGGGCTGCTTACTGGTCAGATTTAATTACAGGGCAAATTGATAATTATGGTTTTTCCGGCATTTTCAGATGGTGAGTGTGAAGGGGAACCCCTGCTTAGATTCTTTACTGATCGTATGCAAATGCAACAAGACATGTACACTAAATGTATTATTAACTTACTTGAGTATGATATACATACTCTTTTTCCATGGGGAGGGTTGTTTTGCAACAACATCTCTGGACTCATCTCTGAACTATCAACGCCTCTTTGAGAATGAGAGTGATAGGACAGGAAGGTCGGAAAGGGGATTTATAGGGCAATCTTGACTTGGCTCATTGAGACTGCCTACAAACAATCCTTGAGCGTGCATGCAGCCCATCGCTGGAAATGGCAGCAGACAGTTTATTAAGACATTTCCTAATTAGCTGGTCCTTTCCTGCTTAATTTGAGCTACCATGTTGGCCAGATACTTGTAGAAATGCCATAAACATGGAAGGGGTTTGTGAATCTTCCGTAATGGTCTTGAGGGAGAGGGAGGGGCAAGTTGTCTGCATGATACGTAATGACCTTACAAAGTCACCTTGATGTGGGAACTTCTATACTGTCAGACCCTTGTTTTAATAAGTTGACTCACAGGATTCAGTGATTTTACAAAAAAAAACAATATTCTGGCTTTTTCTTAAATGGTTAGATCTTCTATTGAAAAGTGTGATTAGGGATTAACTTTCAAGAAGTCATCCTCATGAAAGTGAATAATTTTTCTTGCAGTTTTAGAACCAATGCATGGACATGTATGCTTGTTAAATTGTCAATATTTTTGGTTTCAATGACAAATATTCTTTACAACCAAAACAAACAAGCAATACTCAGATTTACATAAGAAACAAAATTCATTTCCAGATCATATTGGTAATGCGTAAGATTGCTGGCAACAATAATCATGCTCATTTTACGGTAGCATTTCTGCTTCTCAGCCTGAAACCTGAAGAAAAGCAATTTATTAGGCCATGTAGTTTCATTCTATTGCCTGTACAGAAATAAATACACCTTCACTCTTCACTTTTATTTCAACATTTCCTTGAAGTTTCCACTTCCCTGAACTTTCATGTTTGGACCTATACTTTGTAGATCCACATTCATATTAGTATCATGATCATAGTACATTGACATGATAGGTGACATCGCAAAGATAATCTTAGAGCTTATTTAGTTTCGATTTTGAAGAACAATGTCTGCATGTTAACCCGAACTTAACCTGATTCAATTTGTCACAGATGCAGTTATCAACTAACAAACCCTGCTGTTTTTCAGGGGAAAATTACATGTCACTTGAGTGACTTCACACAGAAAAAAACAGTGGGCTCTGTACATCCCTAGCTTAGAGTTAGCATCTTCCTGACAAAAAAAACTTACTTATATTCTTAACCTGCCTCTCTATGTTCTAATAATTTAATACATATTCAATACACAATAATGTGAATTTCACTTTCATTTAACTAGTTTTCTGTAAATATGAACTACAACAAGGCCAACTCGTACAGAAAGCCTCAAACAAGAAGCTCCCTTCTTCATTCTCTCATGTTAACATTTCCACATTCTCTCTTTCTCTCCACCTCTTTTTCTTTTCTCTCTCTCTCCCTTTCTCACACACACATACACATACACACTCACCACTACACGTTTATGGCGTCAAACGTGGACCAAGTTTAGTACTCGTGTGTGTGTGCATGGGTAATAGCCTGCAACCGCGGACCACTCCATAGAAAACTACATCAAACCGCGGACGTACCTGCTATGGGATGATAGCAGGTAGCGCGCCTTTCCCGCGCAGTCATCGAAGGGGGAGCTGTGACATTTCGCGATACACATAGGACTGATCCACTCGACGTTGCCTACACGCTGTGACATCTAATATTCAAACGCCCCCTACGTCGTAAATTTTATACGGCGGAACCGGTATCGCAACCGTGGACGGTCCCCCATTGCAGGTACGTCCGCGGTTTGAGGTAGTTTTCTATGGAGTGGTCCGCAGTTGATGGCGTTTACCTACGCAAACATACTTCCCACTCTGATCTTTGAAGTGTGTAGAATGTTTCAAGCAGGCGTTTTCGACGCCTTCATTACAGAGTAATCTACTGAACAAAGACCAATGTTTGATTCTGAAATGCATGGTCTCCTTTTCCCACACATCTTTCCGCAATGATAAAGAATTTCTGTGAAACATTCCCAATATTCCTGGATATCAATGGAGCATTTCTTTAGGGTTACTGACTCAAATGACCTGGACTGGAGTCCATGATTCTACGTCTGTTCAGTGCTCTCTGTATTAAACCACTTAGGGTGCCAAGATACAAACCACAGGGTTCATTAAATCTCTTTTCACTCGCCTAGTTACTCATAGTTTCTTGCTGGCAGAGTAACGAGGCTCGGAAGTGTTCTTACATTATCAAGCTATGAGCCACCCACAGACTGTACGACAACATGAACTTTGCAATGTCTCTGAGCCATTTCATGTGTACGTGTTGTAGACCTGCAAATGCACAAATCCACTATATGTGTACAGTACATTAAAATTTCATTGCAATTTTAAGTAAAGGGCTTGATGATTTGATAGCTGTAACAAGAAAGGTTCGTTTTCCAAAATCAAATTTCCATAACTTATATGAATTGAAATAATATAAAAATATAAGGTTCAAGGATTAAATCGTATAACGTATAGGACAAGAGAAGCAGAGAGTATGTATGTGTGGTAAAATAGCTTGTATGATCCCTACACAGCTTGTTTCTTTTTTTTAGGAACTGCATATAATGAAAAACAGTTTGGAAAACATGTATTTCTATGTTGGCATAAAGCTGTAAATACACATTGACATGGTCTCCTTGATGTGTTGGGTTACACCTGTGTATGGTTGGTTGAATATATTATATATTTCATATCTATAAATACTCCTGCACATAATCCATACAGACTGACATCTTGACACGACACCACTGTGATTGATACAGTGATGTGGGTCAACATGGGGTTAACAAGGGGTCATGTCAAAATCATCTGTTATCCAGTTTTTCGAGATTCAATTTGCACTTGCCATCCTACATAATGACTATCATGTAACTGACTGAAGGGGATACCTGTCTACAAGCATCAACATGTAAGAGATGATGGATCTCACAGCAATAGTTTTGTGTCTTGGTTGGAGACTGCTTCCTCTTGTCATTGGATACATGCACATGTACTTGTCCTCCGGGCAAAGACTGTTAACACAACACTGATGGTGGTGAAGAATAGTCTTAACACAGGCTTTAATGGGCAGTGAGAGAGGTCCTTGCCAGTAACTTTAAACAAAGTGATGGTAAGAAGAAACACTGCTGACAGATATGACGTACATGTAGCATGTTACACCATTCACATTCAAAACAAACAATATCTATCCCCTGCTTTTGTTATCATTTCTATTCGGGCCGGGTCAAAATGGATTGTGGCTGCTTTACGCGAATGTATGCGTTGGATGGCAGTGCCTTTCAGCCCTTTTTTCTTATTCTTCTCTCTATAACAGTTCATAATGAGAGCCATTAGTTCTCATTGTAATAAAGAAACTTCCCAACTGCTTACATAGGCCTCCATGTAAAGAATGAAATATTCATTAAAATACAGGAGCTGCATATCTAAAACTTTACCACCCTCCTCTTCCTTCCTCTACTCTAGCTTTCCTTGGAACACACCTGCCATAGAACCTTCCCACGTTTTCCTGTCTCTTTTTCTCTATAAAAATGTTAAAGTGGCAATTACAGGATCATCTAATTATAATCGGGATTTGACATGTCACAAAGCCCACCCTCAGTTTTTGCATTCTAAGAAAAACATGTGATCAAGAATCACAGGAAATACTACCTGTCCTGTGAAGATATTCATGACATGAAAATTGTTAATGTTTACATCCTTTTTTTGAGGTTGATTATAACCGTAAATTTGTTTGATCCTTGTTCTAAATGTATTAGCCGGAAGAGGGTATTGACCACTTGCCAATATTTACTTTTAATCACACTGCCTCAACTTTGCAAAGTTTGGGAGTGAAAAAGGGGGGGGGGGGGGGGAGGGGTACAAACCGATGAAAAGAAAGATAAGGTAACAGAGCCATAATTATTTGGGTGAAAATAAGTCCTGATGTCATCCAAGTCCTAGTTCTTCACTTTTTCACCTGTCTGCATGTGAAATCCTGCTTACATGTAGTACATTCACACACATGCCTAAAAATGTGTTTATCATTACATTATAAAACATCCGGACTTGTGGAAATGAGCTCACATATGCAGCATGCAAGTTGTTTTAATGCACTGATGGAAAAATACTGAGAAAGATAAAATCGAGCAGCGTAGCTACTAGCTACATTGTACATTGTATCTGTATGCAACTAACCATAGGAAGTTGGCAATCACAATTTCTCAACACCCATCCTCTTGCACGGATATCCGAGTATTTATTAACCCTTGCATCCACATTTTAGTAGAACTAATCAAATCTTTGTCACATGGTGAAAAGGGGGGACTGGAATTTACCCTTCAGATATTTCACATTCATGAAAATGAAGGTTTACGTATTTCTAAATAATTAGAAAATTGGGAATGGATTGCAAAAAAAAACATCAATTGATTTAGGTAAACCAAACACAAGCACAAGTTCTAATGTTTACAGATAGAAAAGGAAAACAGTCAATGATAAATATTGCAGAATTGAGTAAAGTTTAAATACGAGAAGTCAAACTGAGTGCAACATTTCAAAAAGCTGACATCATTAGGAAAAAGAATCTGCTGGATCCATTTCTTAATGACAGTAAAGATAGCACCACTTCATTAATTGATAAGTAGCTCCTTCTAAGACTTGAAACAAACATGAACAGACAATATCTTTTGTTGCCTAATGCCGGTAATTAATGCTTCAGATTATTAATGTTCAATTAATGTAGAAGGTAACATTATCTCAATTTGTCTAAACCTGCTAATAGTTTAATCAGCTAGTTCCTGGTGAAACATAATCTCGTTCTCATTTGTTTTTGTTTTTTCTTTAAAAGTACAATGGTATCGTGTTATCCCAATAAGTGTTGTTTGAGGGAAACATGCTTGTACCGATAGCACAAGGGGGGGGGGGGGGGGGAGGTAAAAAGTCACTAGATAATTTCTATTTCCTTTTAACTTTTAATGCAGGTTAGGATTTACCCACATATCAAAACCGCATACATTAAACAAGGAGACCTAGATCATATTTCAAACTGGTTCTGACCCAAAATTTGACATGATTGTTATTAAGGGATCATACATGAAATTTACATTTTCAACTTGCTGAATTAACATGCCAAGAACGTGCACATTTTAGATATCGCAGATATGTCACGTTCCATTCTGAAATTGCTCTCAAGAGAAGCTAAAGCTTTTTGCTTGGTTTTGAGGTAAGCTATTTCCAACCGCTCACCTCATGATAGAGCTAAGATTGTTAACATCTCTTCCGTTTCTTCTTGCTTGCGGCAAATCCAATAATATATACTACTGATTTACTGTTTGACAGCCCTTTCTAAAATCATATATTCCAATCATAAAAGACGTATCCAAATTTATACTATGATAAAGATACAAACTACATTCAAACCTTGTATATTTGACAATGAAATTAATCGTCATGCCAAAAATAGTTCTAAAAAATTATTGAAATACAAATGCAAAGGAAATGTAAATAATAATATTGCGAGCTCCTAAGCACTGGGAGAGAGTGGCATATTTGAAATTCCATGACTTGGCAGGTATGAAAGTACCCTGCTGAAAATCACTAAGCGTATTATAGTCTAATAGCAACAATCAAATCAGAATCATGAAGCATCGCAATATGATGACCTACATCAGCAGGAATAAACAGGATATTTTCCACATGACTGCAACAACAGCAAATAGCCAAGAGGAAATAATACAAATTTGTATTTTTAGAATCAACTGTAGTATTAAAGGAGAATTCACAATTAATGGACAGAATCCAAGGGGCAAAAGCCGCAAAACGTGTATCAATCTTTGGCTTACACAATTCTTGAGAATTTGAGATGACTAAATATATACTCTTTGACTATCAGCAACAAAATGTTGTCAGTTTCAGTTCATTCCTAGTTCTGTTCATTCCAAGATACTCCTAGTGGGGTGAATCTGAAAGTTCTAATGTGTAAGATTCATTACCTAAAACTTCTGACAAATTCTTTACTTTAATATCACCTTCATGCTAGATGAGCATGTCGTTAATTATAACTTTAATAGACCATGATGCGTGAGACATGTCACTTCGACCATGTTGATTTATTATTGACGTACACTGTAGGTCTACAGCAAGGGATTTACCATCAAGCTATTAGTTTCATATGAAACTTAATTACTCCCTTGATTAATGCTATACTTTTAAAACACATTCTCTGTAGACTTCTCAATGCAATTTAAACCTGTTTCAAGAACAAAAGAAAGATTAATTGTAACCTTTCTTTAGGCTCAACAGCAAATTTGTTTAACCTTTCTACATGTCAACACAAGCAGTGGTGCAATAACCAGAGGAGAATGTAGAAAATGTGTCAATGGCACTTAAATGCATGACATAACTCATGGTAGAAGCATGGAAGGATTAAAAAAACTTGACTTGATATCTACTTTAATGTTCAAGACAAAAGATGAACTGATAAATATCTCAACCACTGACAAGCGATGCTTTAGTCATTAGCGCCTGCAAAAAGTATCACATGCGGGGATCGATTGAATAATCCTGGCTGGATTCCAAAACTTTGGCTCGACCTGAGGCGATAAAAGAGGGCAAGCGAGCGAGGAAAGAGGAAACCATGCAAGGTGAGGACCCGAGGAAAGAACAAAGTGACAAGAATGGTGATGAGCAAAACTTGAACTGGGCAAGAGATAGCCCGATATCCTCTCTATGATGCTATGATGAGAGCCTAGTCTGGTTACAATGCCCAAATTCAGGGCCTGACAATGATAGGAAACCAGTCAACATGAGCCCTCTAACCCCAAACCTTAAAACAGACGGTGCATGCAAAATACAGCCCATAGAAATTGGATCCCTGCAAAAAAAAATCAGAGAGGAGGGCTGCATATAAACTGACAACTACAGGGTCTCCACTCCAAACCTGGCAATTTTCACGCTTTAGAAAAACTTATCTTCATTTGCTTAATACAACTGACCAGACTACTCTTATCTACATAGCCCTAAAATCTGATATTGATTCTTACAATTTAAGTTTAATCATTTCTAAGTTACTGTTCCAAACAAAATTAACAGGAATGATTAGTCTGCAGACAAGAATGGAAAATTCAAAAAGATTGTAGAGTAGACGTAACTATCAAACATTCATCTTTAATAACTGAAATTCATGACATTTACTGGTCAAAGGAACCGACTGAATTCCTTCCTTCAAGCATTTAGAATAGAGACTTTGAAAAGAACCTTTTATTTGTGAATATCAGCATGATCTAAATGTAAACAATCTTGACTGAAAGTTGCAACTTCAGATATTTTGATCAATATGTACGTTTCATTTATTTTATTTTACCATCTGAAAATGAAACCAAAAATAAAGAGAGACCTTGTTTTCAAAGTATGGCAACATATCAGATTTCTCAACTAGATCACAATCCCTTTTATTTCTGTTGTACCATAAAGATGTCTCCTAATTAGATCTGACAGGAAATGGGAAGAAGTTATAAATGTCAAATTCTTTTGAATACTAAACCCTGAGCCAAGGAATCAAATCAGAGAGAAAGAGTTCATCGGAATGACAAACTCATAATTAAAGGTTAATGCACTCATTAAAATGTATTTATATAACGTTTTGATAAAAAGCACTGCCTGTTTTTTCCCTTAGAAAAAAGGGAGAAGAAATATTTGCAATTGTCAACCAAACATTGAAAGCAATCATGCTCAACTATTTTGTAATATCTCTTTTTTTTAATCCCAAACACCAGAAAGAAACTTAGAGGCCCTAATTAACAAAGGAGGTTTAAATTTAACCCATGGTTTAAATCTTCATTAACATAGCCCATGGTCTAAATATGCTTAATTGAGCTCATCTTAAACCATGGGTTATGTAAATGCGGGTTTAAACCATGGGTTAAATTTCAACCTCCTTCGTGAATTCGGGCCATAGAGAAGCAGGAAAACAAGAAAAAAACTGTTTTTTTCTGTTTTCAAGACGGATATCAAAACTGATTAAATCTATCCCCAGATACATTACCAAAAGGAAGGAAGAGTACCAACACACATGTATCCAAGTCCTAGTCAAGGAAATTGTTTCTACAGTGTTCTTTAATAATTCGCAACAACAAAAATAACGAAAGGAAATAGACTGTTTGTCAAGGTCATGGATAAGATGGAAATGTTTTTTCATGGTGCGCCTTCCCCAATAGACAAAACTGCATGTTTTGATGAAGATGTGTGCCTTTAAGATGAATTGTTTTTTTCCTCCCTATTTCCTCCCTGTGATGCCAAAAGGAAACTTGGCATAATTATAAATGATTGTGTATCTGATTGAAACTGACATTGTATTATCTTGTAATACAAGCAAATAACTTAATCAGATAAAGGTCAAAGTATTTCACACATAGTTACATTCTTTTGATAATTAACAGATTGGGAGCTATGTGATCCCTAGCCTTGTCTTCAGGCAAAGTGAGTTTTCATCCCTCTAAAATAAGATTCTCCTAAATGTGCATAGAAGTAAGGAGACTATGCCCTATAATTCACAAGAGGGGGAGGGGAGGGGTGGGGTTAAGAAAATAATATTCTACATTCTGCAGACTGTTAACATTCTGTTAACACCTATTTACAATGAGAGCAAAGCGACAAGATATTGTACATACTCAAAAATAATATAACTCATTTCAATGATAAAAAAGAAACATATCATAGCAAATGGAAGCCAGGCTATAATTTTCTATGGAATGCTGCACATATGGTATTCTTTCCTGGAAAAGAATCAAATGAAATTTACCACAATACTAATAATCAATCAAATCAACATGAAAATGTGTCATAGGTATCATTGTTTTTATGCTCAGAAACGTAAACACATGTAAATATACATATTTGGAAAACACCAACAGATAAAAACATTCGGAAAGAAGAGAAACTCATAAAGTTGCCACACACATATTCAGAAATACTGCACTGACATAATACTGAAACATTTTAATATTATTTCAGTCCTGCAAATGCAAAAAAACATGTGATGCAATGTTTATTCATTCTGATTTGTTGATAATGTATTATGGATACATACCTCTCTGTGTTATTTGTTTTGGTGCAGCCATCGATGATTTCTTTGATCTTGTTGTCATTGACTTTCTCAAAGCTTTGTGGTTTCACTCCCTGCAGTAAAAAGAAACACAATCATTTTTTTTTAAATAGACATATACAACACTCTTATTTTCAACAAGAATTCAAAACATATCTGGACCTTCTTCTAACCTACAAAGACATCCAAATCATGAAGGATAACTCTCTCCTACATGTACATGTATAAGTTTCAATGAAGGATGACTCATTGGTCAATTATACATCAATGGAAAATATTCCCTAGGGCCCTAATCCTTTCTAATCCTTAGGATCCTAAAATATCATTAACCTGGCTCCATAAAAGATGACCTGGCAGTGAGGGTGTTCCTCACGCAATTTGTCAACTAATACAAGTAACTACGTACTCGTACATCATAACATCTAAACAAATCTTTAATATATTCCTACAATACATGGTGAAATTTTACAACCCAATTCATATGACCGTACATGTACAAATCAAAGAATATACAAATTCTCACCTACAGCCCACTGCTTCCACCCACACTACTTGCACAATAAGATTATAAATGATTATAAATTTAGAATGAAAATAAAAGCAATTCATAATAAATTCAATCTATAAGAAAGGTTACGTACGTTAGAGAAAAAACAATAATCACCTTGATCACGCAGCTTTCATCTAAACTAGATGTATAAGCACAATAAGATATTTAATTGAATTTCTTCCCTTAATTTAGAATGAAATAAATATGAAGTTCATTACAAGCACAGAGAATAGTCATCACTTGGCCTGGAATAATTGATTGAAAATACATTACAAATGCATTAAAGCGAACCAGACAATTAGATTAGAGTATGCAGTCTCCATCTGCATGGCCAAGGAAGATGCTTGTGCTTACCGTATGCAGTTCAATTTCACTTTATTAGATCCAGACGGAAATGTGAGTAGACAAGCCAGTTCCCCCTGGCCCTGTTTTTCTATTACTGGCCATCTATCCATCCATCCCAAACCCCCACCCCTCCCTCCTGATATGCTCCCTTTCTTCCAACAAATGACCTTCTACATACACCTCTCTAAGGCCGCGTTCATGCTTGATTTTGACGGCCAGAATCAGGCATCTGTTACGTGTTTAGTTTAAAACACGCTTGCGTTCATGCTCACTTCTGTAGAATCACCGAAAAACGGCGATCACGAACGCCGATCGTAAACTCACAAAAAGATGCGTTTACAATTGTAAACGCGTTTAAATGGGGTCAACGCACTGACCTCTAGTGGGTCTACGTAGCATGCACAGTGAAGGTCACACAATGCCACACAAGGAGAATTGCCTGGATGAGCCAGAGAAGTAAGCATGAACAGCTACACCGTGGAACTGCGATCACGATGAGCGTTTACGATGAGCGTTTCAGATCGCTCATTCTACCTTCAAAATCAAGCATGAACGCGCCCTAATTCAAACAGAATTACATCACATGTTCACAAAATTAATGTTCTCACATCTATAGGTACAGTACATGTAATTTTGTTGTGCTCTACAACATAATTTTCTGGATTTAATGTATTAACCAAAATAAATCAAAGTTAAGCTATTTAATACATTGTATTTTAAGTGAATTATTTTTGCGAACCAGTGCTCCCTCTTAAACATGATCATGCAATTTGAGTTGCTTATAAATCTCCAATCTGAAGGACTCAGGCAATCATGTTCTTGTCCCATATTCTGTTGCAGTCATTTCACGTATTATATCGCAGCTATTTTTGTTCCTGCACCAATATTGTGCCAAAAATAAACACAATACCCTACTAGCTATAACTTCAGACATAAATAAAATCATCACCCCCTTGATAATTCTGCCACCTGATCATCTTACAAGGACTATCAAGATTCACAGTCATGCACATAAAATGTTCAGGGATTAATCAATGTTTTCATCAAACAGAAGTCAAAATAACACCATTGAAATCTACAGTTGCAGTGTAAATATAAACCCACTGACAAGTGACAAGCCGTTTCAAGCTGGGGTATGGAAAATAAAGATTAAATAAAAATCAAAACCATCTAGACCTATACACATTGAAGTACATTGTACACGGTATATGCAGTATGGATAGTTCCTTGTGAAGTGACTATCATAATGAAAAAGAATCATCCCTTACATGTTTCAATTCAAGGGATCTTAAAGCTTTTGGGTGGTTTTAAGTATGATTTTAAGTCAATTCCTTGAAACCTAATAAAACCATAATTGAGAATTAAAGTGCCTCTACATTTATGGACTACACATTTTCCAAACCAAATCAAACTGTAGTCAGCCACTTGGAAAACTACTTCAGTTTGTCTCAATAGCAGATATCTGTAGAATGCATTTCCAGTACACCGATCTCAAACGTGTCATTGCAAAGTCTGAACTGGCAGACTATTCTCAGCCGTCATAGACTCTCAGGTCCCATGTTGTCATTTACCGAAATGATCTTCATATCTAGCAGGGCACAGTGAGTAAGATCATAAACAACTTGCAATGCAATCAAGCATGCATGTAAAGTACTACTTGAAACCTATGAACTAAGGCCTACTTGTCCACTCCAGTGTGCTGAGCTTACGTCACATTTCAAATCATGAGGTGACTGCCTGATCCCTTCCCTTATTACCCAATCACCTTGCTCGTTTACTACAATGCCAATGGATGAACAACTCAAGCATCATTCATCACATTTGATAGATGTACATACTGATCATCATAGCATACATCTACAAGATCTATTATCTTCATAATTCTTACCGCGTATATATACATGTACATGAATCCCTACAAATGAAAAGTGAAAACCATTTCAAGAAGGTGAAGAAGAATACAAATGTACAAATACTAGCGAGTCAGAGTGAAGACAATCCACCAAGACATATAACTATATGAATAAACCATAGGGACAGTATGGATGAAATGAATGATAGATGGATTAATTCATGATGACAAGTTATTTCAAGCATGATCTCAACATACTATGAATCATTTACACTAGTGAGGGTTCATCCTGTCTATCTGAAATGTGGTTTAGGTGGACCCATGAGGTAATGTAATTTGATGTGCTTGCTAAAATGTAGTGGAGTGTCGATCAGCACTTCTTTCCCCACTGTCTGGCGAATACATTACAACATCGTGACATATTGTTCTACAGCATTGGATTTTAGACTGCGGAGTAGATTTAATCAACAAAACAGCAAATAACTATTTCACTGCCTGTACAGCTATTCTATTATTGGAATGAAAAGTGAAATTACTCAGTTGTACATATTTGGTTTGATCCTAATATAAATCATGTGTGATATGGCACTTCCTCAATGTCCAAATTTGTCGCTTTTGAGACGGTCAATTCAACTCTGAATGACAGATCAAGGTGTTATCTGTTACTTGGAACAGGAACTAGCTATCTTGTCACAAATACCATCCATTGCGCAGTTCCTTTAATCAACTTCCTGTGACCAAACAAAACCCAAGACCACAAGAGGAACTGGCTTTGATGATGGCACAGATGACAGAATCTCATAGGTATTGATGAGGCCCCACAAACCTACATGTACATTCACATAGCAGACCTGTTCAACACTGTGATACTGACTCCTGTATGAACTAGATTCCATGGTGAGCCATGTCCGATGACAGATGCCACATTAAACTCACAAAGAAACCTTTGATTACTCATCACAGCAGAAACATCAAAGAGATACATGAACATAAGGTGCATATCCGGCTATACAAGTGCATTTACAACTATTCAACCATATTGCTTTGTGTGGAGACTCAGGATATCATTACTGAATTATCCAGCTGGAAAATGTGATATATGTATGTTTATCTATTTCTCATAATAATCGATGAAGCAATGACAAAACTTTGTGTCAACACCATTGACAGTATACATCATTTTAGAATCATTTCATAAATTATAAAGAGGAATAAACATTCACAAAAGTACTAATTACACAATCAAAGGCATTTCAGCAAATTGATATTCAATCTTACCGTGGTAACTCTTCGGTAGATCTGTGCAGCATTGGAGCACTCTGCGTACGGATACTCGGATGTGGCCATCTCCAGCAAGCACATGCCAAACGCATACACATCGACAGCCTCGTCATAGTGCTCTTCGTACATCTCCGGAGCCATAAACTCGGGTGTACCTTGAATGAAAACAGGAGGGAGGGAGGAGTAGAGTTTGAATACAAACTTTCTAACCTGTTAAAAGGAGAGAAGGGGGGAAAAAACACCACAGCAAACGGAAGATAATCTGTTAGTTATGATCTTGAAGGGCTCATGTCGGCTTGCTTCAAATGTACAGGAAACCTGGTAAAAATATTTCAATAGGTATAATGTATAAGATAAAAGAAAACAAGATCCCATATTCACAAAACAATTCACATATAACTGTAGTACAAATTTTATCTAACCATAAGAGAATAAAGTTGAGTCTCACCTCCAAACGGTCTGTCAAAAAAAACCTGAATAGAAATTAACTCAAAATTTATAAGGAGAATATTGAAATAAAATGTATAATCAATGTTAGTTCACATAGTGCATGATAAGGCAACTTATCTTTCCTTAAACAAAACTACATGTACACTCCCAAACATGGGTGTCGATCCTTACGTAATACCTATTCATCAGGGGGGGATGAATGAATAGATCATCCCCCCCTGAACAATAGGTATCAATGACAGATCGACACCCATGCTCCCAAACTGAGTTTTGGAGAAAAGACACAAACAATGTAAAGATTTCCCAGATGTACATGTACATGTATAGAACACAACAACAGAAATTCCAATTCCAACTGCCACCAATTTAACAAACATGCACATGAAAGATACAACAATTTGTCATCATCCCCGTGGAATTTTTAGAAGAAAAGAAGTTTATAATATTTAATAGCTAAATTTTAGAACCATTAATAACCATTTCCCCTTTATCACATTTTGGCATATCTATAAACATACTTTCCCTTTCTTTTCTTTGTTAGATATGCTAACTGAAACAACATGGATCTAACTTGTCAGTGTACTTTATGGTCGCTCATTAGTTTTAAGCATACAATTTATATTTTCATTAAAATTTTGATTTAAAAAAAACTCAAGTCATGTTCAAATTATGTAACATATTGAATTTCACAATGATTCTTGACTTACCTATAACGCTTTTGGCAAAGGAGCTCTTTTTGAGGGTGGCCAGACCCAGATCGCCAATCTTGACAGCACCAGAAGTGCCGGTGATGAAGATGTTGTCACATTTGAGATCACGGTGTATGATGGGGGGTTGTCTTGTATGCAGGAAGTGCAGGCCCTTCAGGATCTGACGGCACCAGCTTCGCAGCACACGGTTCTTCACGCCCTTGAAGCGTTTGAGATATCTAAAGGTATGCAAGAAACAAAAGGTGCTCAGAGGTACTGCACAGATATTGTGACCCTTAGATGAAAGGGATGAAGATTTGCAATTTCACTGGCAGTGTCTTGCTTTTTTTTTTAAATGGTCACTATACAAGTTTCATCTTAGCTTTGTCCAAGTTGCTGGGGTTACTGCATGTACCTATTCCAAAATAATTTGAATTATATTGTACATACATGTATCTCTTTAATAGATTTAATTTTTAATTTTCTACAATTGTTATTCAAAACTGTACCTACAAATAATTGTTTCAAAATATTTATGATTGAATAACTTAAATTCTATTCAAAAATATAAATATTCTAGTTAAATTTTGATTTAGCTGAAGTACACTTAATCCTATTTTTGCTTCTGAATTCTAACAAATATTTCTTAAAAGTCAAATTAATTTTTGTGCAAATTTATTTTATTGCATTTTACAATGGTTCATGTACAGTATGTGACTACGCAATATTGATGAGACTGCTAGCACTGTACCATAAACATTATGTATTCACGAAATGATATAAAATTATGCACATCCCATAGGATTAGCATCGAAAGCAATCTAATTCTATTAGCCCAAATGGGCCATAATTTAGTATCACTAATAAATATAGATTTGGTATTATTCAGGCTTCTTAATGACAACTCTGATGAGCGCTTACGTTTTCAAGGTTCCAGATGTCATAAGTTCGGTGACAAGTACTATATGTTTCTTTCCTCTGGGGCTGACTTCTTCCCAGTAGTCATAGAAGCTAACAATATTTGGATGACTGAGTCCCTTCAGCATCTCGGCCTCTTCTTTGAATCTCTGCCGCTCAGAACGACTCAGCTTGCGCTCCTACAGAGGTTGGTTGGAATCAAAGAAGTTTAATTAAATTGTGAGTTCAAAGAGAATATACATGTACTTGATTGAAAAAAAACTATTGATTAGACCTCTCTTTATACAAATACACATTTCATCAGACATGTAAAGTACATTATTAATTGAACTAATGATGTTCTTATTCAATAATATTCAATAAACATTTACTTCCTTCTTACAGGGTGCATAATCAAAATGAACATACATGTACTGTACATGTAACTTGAATTATATAAAACCCTAAAAAAAAGTTTAGAAACTCAAGTTGGATCAATTATACTGTAGCTCTCTTATCATGGCAAAATCTTTATTTTGATTATTATCATTTATAGACAGAGTGATAATTCCTTTTTAAAATGACTGAAAAGTTATAAAAAATGGGGTATCATTATTAAAAGGAATAAATTCACTACCTACAGTCTAATGATACTAAACATTGCAATGACTATGCCATGACAAGAGACTGAAGAGAGATGTAATCGATCATCTTCTTGAGTTTCTAAATTTGTTCAAGGGGTTCATTTACATTGTACAAGGAGGCAAATTAAGAGGGCTTTCACAGAAATGCATTGAATCAAAATTATTAGTTATATTGTCTGGGACTAGACTACCGTTTATATTTTCATCCATACGATTGATCCTACATGTACATGTAGTCAAGTGGTAAACCAAGGACATTTGGTATTGACACACAATGGTAAACATATACATTGTACCGTACATATACGATGCAAGTGACAAAACTGAGTCACCTTCCTAAACCTAATTGATTTTAAAACATGAAAATTACTTTCTAACCCAGAATGCTATTGATTTCAGATGTACCATAATGGCAAGGAAAAAACAATTCCCACATCATGAATGCAAAATAAAAATGTACTGTTGCATACACTGTACTGTAACTGTAAGCAACATGTAGCTTACAATGTACACATGTATGTACATGTACCTGAATAAATTGTATGCAATTTGTACAAGTAAATGAGCAAGCTTAGTTAGGAAATTCACATAAAGAAAGCAAAATTGATCGATGCTGCAAATTGTATTTCATTATACATGTACATGTAAGTCAGCAGACATTTAGGTGAATGTGCCTCAAATCAGTACCGATTAGACGTACTGTACATGTACCACTTTTTAATCTGTATGGACACAAAACATGATTGTTCCAGATGGTAATGTATTTGAACTGCTTATGGCTCTTCAGCAGAATCTCAGTTCAAGAGAAACACCAAGATGATTCCCCCATATGGCACAGAGATGTAATCAATCCCTGTCTGCATGATGCTGACAACGTTGAAGTTTCAGGACATTGGTCAGAGACTTTGTGAGAAGAAAATGCTTGGAGCATACATCATTGGTTGAAAATGTTCAAGAATGACAGTTTGGATTTATCCGTCTGGCCAAGACAATCATGATATCTGTTTTGTCAAGTACATGTACAGTAGTTCACTTTTTTTAGATCTGTATGCATGCATTCCAGTGCATCTATACAGTTATTTCTTACTTTTGTCAATACAAGATGACCCCCACCATAAGGGGGAAGGGGGAGCTGTAAATTAAAGCTTGATGAAAAATCACGTCAATTTAGTCCATTGTCCACTCCACAGTTAGGAAAAATGAGAAAGTAGGCCTACTGTCAAAGTGCATGCACAAGTTACTATTTACACTGTACATGTACATGTACCTGTACAGTACCACAAGGTTTTACTGTACATGTACAGTACACTGACTAATGGTACAATATGTTTTACAAAATATAGTCATAAAGCTGGTGTAATCAGGGAGATTAGAGATTTTATCCATATCACACCCTGATGGAATACAACATCGACGAGATCAGTGTGTACTGTAATGTACATGTACTGTACTGTATTCTTGTGAAAATATATTTTTTTAATAAATAAATATGATCTACATACATGTACATGGAATGGGTTATTGTTCACCTTCCCATTTAAATCAGATTAAATAATGCAATTGTACATTTATGAACAGTATACCCTGTACATTAAATACACTTCATGTACACTGTAATTAATATGTATGTAGGCTGTATGCACATGCACTATTAGCCTTCAAGTACAGTCCGGTATGTACATGTATGTGTACACAAAAAAACATACACACGTACATACATGTATATTATATATATATGTAAGTATAAATGCAAACACAATTCAATGGCATTTGTCTTGTGGCCAAACACAATCAAATTGGTGATTTTAGTCATTTTTATAATTAACATTTAAAAACTTAGCCATAAACAATGAATACTACAGGCCTTCACATATTTGTATGGGTCGTATTCTTACTGAATTCTCTCCAATTCGACCCTTTAGCCTTTTGCACAGGAAATCATACAGTGTATGTAATATTCAATGGCTTCTTTTTTATGATCAGACTGCATTCACTCTTTATTATTATTATTCCTTGTTCACTTAAATATTTTACATAGACTTTAAGTATACAGCCTTTTGTGGGAGACAATCACATTTGATAGTTTATAATGTATGATCAACTGCGCTCCTTCATTATTCTGACTCTGGCAACCACTGGACTCTCTCGATAAGAAGAATATCCAAATACCTATTGATCAAGCCTACATGTACACATGTACAAGTAGAACTCAAGTTCATGATAGGCCTACATGTACATGTATATGATCACATGTCATTCCTTAATGTTCTACTTACATTGTACATGTATATTTAGTTCAGCTTATAAAAACAAATAAAAACAGGAATACTGTGTAAGTTTAAATTATTTTTTCTCTTCTAGAATTGTCTTACACTGTTGGAATCAATGTATCTTTAGCAGAATTTAGGAAACAATCATAACTAGATGGAACTTCAACTGCGCGCAGTCGAAATGATGCCTCCGTCATAGAGCAATTTTACAAACCCAAACAGAAGAAATTTTTCAAATTCAAGTTCAATTGTAATCCATTAACAGGTTCTCAGAATATTGTGATTACAAGCAATTTCTCATGTACATATATGACCCTTTGATCTTTGACCTCATGACCCTAAAATCTACTCAGTTCATTGGCTCTGCAAGATGTCCAGAGTTAAATAGTAATCCATCTGTCAGTTCTAATGAGAATGCGTTCTCAAGCTATTTTTGCATACATAATGAGCCCATGACCTTTGACCTATGACCTCATGACCCAAGAATCGACTCAGTTCATTGGCTCTGCAAGATACATAGATGATCTAAGTTTGGCAGGAATCCATCAGTCTGTTCTAATGATATTGCGATCACAAGCTGTTTTTGCATACATAATGAGCCGCATGACCTTTGACCTTGACCTCATGACCCCAAAATCGAATAAGTTCATCGGCTCTGCAAGTTACATACATGACCTAAGTTTGGCAGGAATCCATCGATCGGTTCTTTAGATAACGCGATCACAAGCTATTTTTGCATACATAATGAGCCCTGTTACCTTTGACCTTTGACCTCGTGACCCCAAAATCTAATCAGTTCATCGGCTCTGTAAGATACATACATGACCAAATTTTGGCAGGAATCTATCAATCGGTTCTTCAGATAACGCGATCACGAGCTGTTTTTGCATACATAATGAGCCCTGTGACCTTTGACCTTTGACCTCGTAACCCCAAAATCTAATCAGTTCACCGGCTCTGTAAGATACATACATGAACAAAATTTGGCAGGAATCCATCAATCGGTTCTTTAGATAACGCGATCACGAGAATGGGACGTACGGACGTACGTACGTACGTACGTACGTACGTACGGACGGACGGACAACCCAAAAACATAATGCCTCCGGCTACTTCGTAACGGAGGCATAAAAATCTCTAAAGACTTAAATTATCTGGCAAATTGCAAGAAAAAGCATTCCAATGACAATACACAAGAATTTTATTTTAAGCAGTGGACCATTTACCGCCTACAAACATACTGTTTATTGTAAGTTTGTTCAACAAAGCATGTGATTCCCTCCACTGGTCCTCTTTGAAGTTTGAACAGAGAGCTATGTAAACTTACAATAACCCTATAATCTCACTGATCTCATTGGAATGTGCCAGAATTATTTAGAAGTGGAAGTAAAAAAGTGACTTTACAATAGAATTTATATTCTTCCCACAAGTGTGATAAAAATATATGTAGCACCCATGAATCATATTAAAATTCACATCATTCGCAAGTATTCCTGGTGAGTACATCTTTGTTATGGCAAACTAAAGGATCAAGGATTACCTTTAATATACAAATAAACACACCCAAAACAAATCTGCATTATTTTGAAAGTTTAAAAGTACTACATTCTTTGTAAAATGTTGCCTATATATGAATATACATAAAATCATTCTAACATGTTCTGCATAATCTCCCATTCAATGCACAAGTGTAAACAGCCTTACAATGTCAACTGTACAATGTACATTGTATACTGCCATGTTGCTTGTGTCATTTTGTCAATACTAAATAGTACAAAACATGACAGTTCTTAAAAACTATTTGTTAAGTTGTAAAAGGTAATCTGAGTTCTGTGAATGGCAGATATTTTTACAGAATCAAAACAAAACTTTAAATGAATATTCAAGACTACAACAAGACTACAAATATTTAAAAAAGATGCTTGTCAAATTTCAAATCATTATAATAAAAAATGTTTATTAGCTACACTGTAAGTAATGAGCAAAGGAGAATTGGGCTATGATGTAAAAGTCCCGACATATAAAAAGAAATCTGAATTGCGCTTTTCATTAAACACAATTTCTACTAAGTGTTTGTTTATTTGACATTTCAGAACTGATAAAAACCCTCTTCTCAAGGATGCAATTCAATTTCAAGAACTAAAAATTAACTTTCAATCACACTATTGCGGTGCTGCCTTTACTCAAATCGCATGTTCTCAATACACAGTAAAATAAACATTAGAAGTTGATCACTAATTAACGCTAACAAAATAAGTAAGCGGCAAATAGAACACAGTATGTGCATACACGATAAAACTACAGTAAGTATTCTTTCAAGCATATACAGTGTACATATAATAACGTTTTTAAAAATAACAGAATTAATTAAAAATATTAGTCCTGTTACTTTTGTACGAGACTGATATTAACAAACAAGAAGAAAGGCAAATTAAAAGGTACATGTATGTACGTACCTGCAATTCACACCATGCCACTGCAACTCCAGTCTCTGTATCCAACCCTCTGAACACAGTCTTGAAGGAACCTTGTCCTACTGCTACATCATACTTCATGAAGCGACCATCAGCAGACTTAGCAATGGCTTTTTCTTCCACTGCTTCTGGTTCAGCTTCCTCAGTTTCTATCAGGAGACGTCTTTCAGAATCATGCATTTCATGTATCTGTAAACGCTCAACCTTCTCTTCTTTGTGTACCTCTATGTGACCATTTTCAGTGATATCCTTTACAGGAGCCATAATTACAACTGACTTTTGTTTCTTTCCATTTCCGGAAGCTATTCTACCCCTTTCTGGCTTCATATTACTGTCTTTTCTGGCGCTCTTCAGAGCAGTTCCATTTGAATGTGAATTTGCTAAGTGAACAGATGTATCAGGCACTTTTTCTTTTAATAGTTCTTTATCACCGATGCTATCTAATCTACTGCTATATCCAGTGGTGCTACTTTTATCACTGATTCCTGTGTGTTTTGTATCAGCTGCACTTTCAGAGTTTTCTGTAACCTTGTCGTTGTGGAAGGACTCAACATTCACATCAGTATCAGAAGAGTTAGGAGATCTGCGATTAGAAATCACGACGTTGTTTCCCATACTGGATTCGCCATTTACACCCGAGTGACTCGCATCGGCAGCTTCTGCCTCCTCTGTCTGTGTGTCACCAGACTTGCCTTTGCTGCCTTGCTTAGTCACACTCTCACTGCTATGACTCTTTAGTGGGACGTCCGTGTCTCTTTCCTCCAACGACGCAACTCCGTTTGACAGCGAGCTGCCGCTGTTGTGGCTCTCTGACTTACTCATTGTGATTGGTAACTAAGTTCACCCAAACACAATCGTTACATTAGTCCCAAGCAGGGCTCAGGACAAAGTTACTCACTTGAGAGAATCAAATGTGAGCTAGCCTAGGCTTTAGGTACAAAAACTGGATAAAAATCCAGTTTTATGGACTACCTGGACACTATAGTGTTCCAAATGATACCCCTTTCACTGCCTATTGCACACTTGCACAAGTAGCAAATTGGCTTGCTGCCAGATGCAGCACACTGTTCAATTGATATTTCCATTGTGTATTCCTCCATGATGAAAAATTGTTGTCCACTTCCCTTGCATTGCAGGATAGGTGGCTGAACAATCTACAAGTACAGGTCTACTGTGTTAGTTGGTAAGAGCTGGTGAAGTCAAGCCTGGGAGCCCTCAGTCATTCACTCGACACTTTGTGGAGTGAGAACTGATTCTCCGTCTTTAGTAGATCTTGATTTATTTTCTTGGTATAATTTTCGTTCCGATTCTGCAAAAAAAAAGAAAAATGACATCATTTCATTTAAATTTAACAAAGGATCAAAAGATGAATGAGAGAAGACTTAACTTGTTTAGACTCTATTTCTTAATAAATAAGATATCGATCATTGCAAAGGGAACACTGCCGATAAAAATTCATAATTTTCTAGAGTCTACACAACATAATTCTAAATTTGGAAGTCTCAAATTTCTGATCACTGTCCCTCCTTTTGAATCACAAAAAATACAATTTTTCACACCAGTTTACTATCATAATAATAATCTAGCCTAATTTACCATCACAGACACAGTCAACAAATGAACAATGATTCAATGAATGTATCAAATGTCAAATGAATTGTCAGAGTGAATAAACAATTGTTTTACAATTCTTACTGAGATCTAGATCAAGTCAATCATTACAGAAATTACAAATTGAATGAGTTGGTGAAATTTTATGGTACATGATTTTTTTTAAAGTTCGAGTCTACGTTACCCGCTTATGAAGTTCAATCACTTGCGTGGTCTGTGCAAAACCTTCCCATATTCAATGCATTTGCATTGCTTCTCTACGCGATGTCTGTCTTGTGTGGGTTGCATCCATTCGACATGCACTTCAATGAAACAAGTTGGTGTAAAGTCACACTTCCATATCCATTGCCCAGTAAGTGATCCAGAAGTTCCTAATTTCCTGAATTATTATGAAATGGCTGTCCTATTGTAACTCAAGGCAATTCATGCAAAGTGGGGTACACCAACGTTGCTTACAACCCCTTGCCTTGTGGACACTTCGGTCATGTTTTGCGTAGGCCCTCCATTTTCCCTATCCTTATTACGTATACGATACCGATTCTATACACGTTATACCTTATTTTGTTATATACGTTTAAGTTCTACGTTAACCGAAGACTATCCACAACGCGGATGGATTATTTGATAGGTCATTTATTTCAAAACAGATATATCTAACATTGGCCTTGTCAGAGAAAATAGCATATCACGAAATAAGCAAATTATTACGTCCAGTCCCGACAGAAAAAAAATATTCTCTGATTCTCAAGAACTTATGGTTATGGAAAACACTCGATGACCTACTTTATTTCTCTGCGCAATAATCTGTTCACCTTTCTAACATAAGTGGGCAGGTGTCGATCGCATCTCGTTTGTACTTTGACAATTTTGGGGGCCATGTGAGGGGGCCTATACGGACCAGTGCCCTGACAGTCCCATTTAAATTTTATACTTTTTTTTAAAGTATCACATCATTAGCCCCGGCTAGATCTCCGTTATTGCTATTCCTCTTTCTCCTCATTTTGAAGGCCATATTATGAGAAATTATTATGTGTATAAAAACCTAATCCTCCACCTCCCCCTTCTATCACCTCATCTCCTCCAGCTCAATAATGGCATCATACTCGCTCCTCCTCCCTCACTCTCTCTCTCTCTCATTTTCTTCCACTCCTCTTCCTGCCTTAGATAAGTGAAGGCCTATTAGTTATACAATTATTTGTTGACTTCTGAGTCCCATACGCCTTCATTCTTCAGCCGTTATTTTTCCCTCCTTTTTTTTCTTTCTTTCTGTATTTCTTATTTTACTTTTTTTAAATAATTTATTTCTACATTTTTTTCATTTTCAGTCTTTTTCTTTAAGTTCTTCTGCCTCCACTTCTTCTTCTTTTGCTTCTTCTTTTTATATGAAATATTTAAAATTGATATGATATTTTTAAGACACGGGCATATAATAAGTGCATATTTTGACGAAGGTTTGCTAAGTATTGCTCATTATCAGCTCTTCAATTTCTGAATCATTATGCACTCTCGGATCGCTCACGTGAAATATTATTTTTAACACTCTATGTTTGTATTGGAAATTACATATTCGGGCATTCCCTGCCCGAATTATGATGTGGTGGCCAGTGCCCAAATATCGGAACTTTAGAAATTCCTTGGAGCTACAGCCCCAAGCCCTGCGCCTCGTACTCCTACATAATTGTGTATCTTTCAAGACATTATTTATATTCAATAATCTGTAGTTAATTTTGCATCATTCCCAAGTTGCCATTATCATTTCTATAGTACACATAATTTTGTTCCTTATATAGCCTTTGTTTTCGAAGGGTATTCTAAATTTGTGTAGCACGATCGTTTTCTGTGTCTTTTTTTAATAGAAATTCGAGCTATGATTGGAAAATAAGAGCAGTTAAAAATGGTAATATAAAAAGGCGAAAATAATATCATTCCCTCCAAATTTCAGTTGTTTAATTATGCGTATTCTTTCCCCGAAGGTCTGATTGAAAAGGCTCGGTTATAGTGTGTACTTGACCTGCAGAACAACAGACATATCATTGGTCTAAACAGGGATACATTTTGACGACATCAAAACAATATACTGGCAGTATGTGATCGATGTTTACCGTGTCACAACGGCATAGTGTGCGCCCAGGTGAGGGGGGCGGGGGCACTAGGTGGACGTTCTTTAATTCAACATGGTTTATTAAAATAAAACAACCAAAATCCTTGTTTTGCCCCCCCCCCTTCTCTCTATCTCTCTCTCTATCTCTTTCTCTTTCTCTTTTCTCTATAATCTCTTTCCTTTTATCCCTTTCCCCCTGAAGGCCTTTATCTCTTTATCATTATAATACCAATTCGACCGTGCCCTCAGACCCAACCATATGCAATGAATGCGTTAAAGGGAATTCATAAGAGGGGAGAACTTGTAAAATGGTTTATCGAACTTATATAAGATCTGAATGATTTGGTTTGATTTGACTTCCATTTTATTTCCGAAGACATACTTAGATTGTCATTACTTTCCCCCGGGAGGGGAGGGGCGTCCGCTGGCTTCACTTTGTCGCAATTGGATGCGTCACTGATTGTCAAAAGGAAGAGAGAATAAAGCATTTTATACGACCATAACGATGAAGAAAATGTCAAGAAAGGGGGTATACTTGTACAAAAATTATTTTGATAGATTTGGGCACTAGGTTGTTCCTATGCTCACGAGGGAAGAATGCACACAGTAAAAATTAGATTTTCTCAATAAATATTATTAGTGCTTGTTATGAATAATTGGATGAGCAAATACGCCATTAGGCCTTTGGCCCTCATGCATATTCACATTAGGTCATACGAAAACCACACCCACCCCCTCCTCTACGAGGGCCAACTTTCCTTCCTCGGTACAAGGCACAAAGCATGATGTCATTTTCTATTTTAAACACGTTTATTGCTACGACGTAGATGACGCTATAACTCCAAAATCGTCCCCAATCCTGAACTGGCTAGATCCACATTATAGCAGGCAAGCACTTTGTGATCTGAACCGGACACGACTTGTTCGAAACCTTTTTTTTTTCTTTTTCATAGTTCTGGTGCTGAAACATATTGGTTACAAGCTGGCAGGGGTGGCGATATCTATTTATGATCGGAGGGACGAAATGCGAGATTTTCTACAATATTTACCTGTACAATTTGAACGGATATATACGACGGAGCGAGAAGATTTTTTTTTTACAAAATTTTGTATAAGTCTAAACGCAACACTCTTGGGCCTAAAAGTGTGTCGCAGTCTTTTATTCATCAGTATTTGGGACGATCCCCCTGAAAAATTGAGGTGGGGGGGGGGGGCGTGTCCACCCGCTATCGCCGTTGCATACAAGCTGTTGCATATATTTTGCATTTTATCGAGATATTGATATAATCAAGATAGGCCTGTTCAACTTCAAGTGCCAAATTATTGATATTTTTTTTGCAATTATGATTATTGACACGATCACAAAGACTTTAGACAATTTTTGACGCAGCCAAGGGCAATATGGACACCTAGGTTACAGTATATTCCAGTGGGAAAAGAAGAAGGATTACGCAATACTCAATTTCGAAAGTCTTTTTAATTTCAAAATGTTATTTTTTCAGCATGCAGTCAAACATTGTTAAATAGACATATCAGTTACGATCGATTTTATGTTTCTCTATGAATAGTACGGTCAAACCTGCCTTAGTGACCACCTGTCTACAAAGACCACACTCTTGGTTTCCCATGAAATAGGTTTCTCACTGAAACGTATACTAAAGGAACCTGTCTACAAAGACCACTTTTTGTGTTTCCATTGGGCGGTCGCTATAGACAGGTTTAACTGTATATTGATGACTATTCTACTGTTAACCATGGAAAAGGTTAGCCGATAACTAAAGTGATAAAATAAAAACAGCAAAACATAACAGTGTTTCACTCCTTTTACTAAAACAAAATTATACTCGAAGCTAGAGACCTCCCGATCCTGATCCAGGGATAAAAATTAAAAAAACATTGTGGTAATGGAAACAATGTCTATATCCCATTATGCTTTGGTGTATTGTGTGATCCTTCTTCACCAATTTCGCTCACTCTTATATTTCTTATTTATTATCATTTATGTATATACAGGGATATGTGTATCCCTGGTATATAATTTTTTTTATATATATATAAATATATATATATATATATATATATATTTTTTTTTTTTTGGGGGGGGGGCTCTGATCTTGCTCGATGGATAGGCCTGTTCGTTACATCCTCTCCTCAGCCCAGCCCCCCCCCCCAAAAAAAACACCCTTTTCCCTCTCTCTCTCTCTCTCTCTCTCTCTCAAATGGGCAGCCATGCTCCTCCGAATCGGTAATATTGATGTTGCCACAAGATGACGCTATTTAAAAAAAAAAGTTGTAGTAACCAAAGACTTTTATAATTATATGCTCAAAATTTTAATCAATATAAACGACCTATCTATCTTTCTATGTCCCTTGATGTCGCAGGTTCTCCATAATTTCTTGTCTTCAGCTGTTCTAGTTACCCAAATGGTACGCCCATGCACTGCTTGATGTTATCAGTCCGTGCTTTAGTTAGTATGCCCCCCTCCTTCTTTTCCCATCAGTTTCTGGGCAGTTTCTCCTTTCAAGATGGTGTTTGCCAAGCTATTCTCCCATCTAGTTTCCCGGCTAGTTTCATTCCCAAACCACTGGGGCTGTCTCCTTTCAGAATTGTTTTGAGGTGATCATAAATCCCCTGTATAATACATCTTTATTACTTATGCGTGGATATGCAGAACAAGACTATAGGCCTATATACATGCAACCATTGAAACGGCACAGTTGAATACACTGGCGGATCCAGGGGGCCCTTTTACATTTTTTAACGTTAATTTTACCTTTTTTTTTTAGATGCCCCCCCCCCCTGGCGCTCAAGGGGGGGGGGTGTAATTTTTTATAAGTTTCGAGAGCCAAACAAATAAATGAGTGCTCACTAACCCCTCCTCCCCCCCCCCCCCCCACTGAGCGAAATATTGGCCGGCACGATATTCATATTTCAGCACACTATTTCAAATTGATTGCAAATTTGGGCCCCCACCCCTAAGAAATCCTGGATCCGCGCCTGGTTGAATATATAGGCTACAGCTCAGCGAGAAGGAAAATTAAGGATCGAATATGCTAGAGCTGGAAGAAAAAAAACATGACAAAGGTGACAAAAGAATCTCAGAGTTATAACGCTGATTAAGCAGCAGCAAAATTTAGCAACCTAAATTGTCCGACTATAAATATGGACGAGTTATTGTTCCTTGATATATATCCACTCAATTTATGCCCACCCCCGCCAACGCCCTGGATTATGGCTCCGTTGCCGACACTTTTGTTTGTTTAAAAAATATCCAGTTCAGGCCTATCTTAACAATGGTTGTAATATGTGTGAGAAAATTTAGGACCCATTTGCCTATCAGTGCCCACAATTCCCACATTAATTTTGTGGCCACTGTGTTTTGTGTCCCAGAAAGAAACCACACGTAGATGGCGTTGTGAACTTTCGAAATGGCGCTCAAGGAATCAGAAGCTGCAAAAATAGCACAGGATTCGGGGTAATTATTTAACTTTTAACATCATAATAAATGTTATGAAATACTTTGCCTACTATGATCATTTGTATTCCTACCACTATCTGCAATATAACGTGGTGTCTTTTTAATTTTAATCTTGAAAATTGACATGTTTACGGACTGTTCTTTTTCCGATTCACAGGATTCTTACAGTCCCACACGTAGGTTGTATTGTGGGTCTTTATCGGTTTCATAGCGTGTGTGTGTGTGTGTGTGTAATTGATTTTTGATTATTTACGTCTTGGGACGGACCTTTAACGTCACCATCCGAAAGACGTGACTCAGTTTCGAACCTGCGCCCCCGGCTGAATCAGTTTGTAACTTCCATCCATTTTTAGATGGATTACAGGCGCACGCCACAACGTCAACGCCCCGCCCCGTGGCGTTAGCATTCGTTTCTAGCCTAGAGTCTAGATCTAGACCTCAATTAAATTTTAATTTGACACAGACTCTATCAAACCAGTTAAACTAGTGTTCGATATGTATAGGGCCTTCTCGTGAATTAAGCCAATGGTATTTGAGTGTATCGTGGGTGGGGTGACAAAACCTCGTAGACTATCTCAAAAGTCATGAATTTTCAGGAGAGCGAAAAAACTTTCCTGTCTCAACAAATTTAGTGCTGTGACACCGTCCTTGGAATATTTATACAATTTTTAATGTAATTGTTGAAATACAGTAAAATAATTGTTTTTATATTTGAAAGTGAGTTACATGTACACAATTGTTTTGCGTTTATCTACATTTGAGATACAAGTTTTTAGTTTTTATTCAAATTGAGATATGAGTTCTAACTTTCAACTCTGAATGAGTTACGAGGATTTGAATACACTAACTTTGGTACTGTTAGGCCGTGTGTGAGTTACAAGGAAAAGGAATTACGTATCTTATGTTTCAAGGTTTTGTCAGTGCAGCTTCAAAGGGGGTTAAAATTACGAGGTTTAGTTTAGGGGTGTTTGTGTGGAATTTGTGAAAAAACCGAGAAGGACGCGTTCCATGGATTTATCAGGTGGTGTCGTAGGCCATTAGGTACAAAATTATGCAAAAAAATCAAAATCTCAAAAATCGAGATACAAGGTTTTGTCACCCCACCTACGGTATACTATAGTTTTAGACACACACACTTGCCTGCAAAATCTATGTGGATGTTGAATCTTGATGGAGGCAAAAGAAGTCAAAATTGAAACTAAATTAAGACATTTTCTTATCATTTAATATTGGCTTCAACAGGAGGCGAACTCAATTTAAACTATCAGTATAATCCTTGGATCTTTCCTTCCGGTATACTATAACTGAATGTGTGTGTGCAGGTGGATCACTACACAGAGGTTTTCCCCTTAAACAAATAGTGCTGTGGGTTCTTGATTTTGACTTACGGTCACAAGGTTGTGGCTCTCCTGTACACAGGGCCTCCATCTAACTTCCTTTCCGAGCTGGCCGAGATAGTGTTTTCCAAGATATCCTGCGTCTATGAAACAGGGAGAGGCACGTTAACACTATGCAGGCTTTAGTCATCTGCCTGGGTTGGAATCTAACCACAATCTTTTGTTCGACAAGCAGGTGCTTTACCGACTGAGCTGAGCCTACTCGCCTCCTTTTTTATCCTGCCATGTAAACAGCAAATACGATCTATCTTCCAAGAATTTTGCCACTTTTTGGGGGTGATTTTTCAACTTCACCTTTGAAGCAACCAACCGCCTGTTTTGTAAGCTCATGTTCACAAGTTTAGACCTGTTGCTCAAAAATTACAATGTTATGCTTTCAATCCTTGCTAGGGTCTATTGTAAATACTCCCATTATTGCGATCCACTTCCGTGACTTATATGCTTCCGGTGTATGGTGGCTTGTAGAAGCTTTGTAGAATATAATAATCATGGATCAAAACTTAATTTCTCAAAACTTAATTACATCTTACTTCTTTATTTTGTTTATTCATTTATTTTTTGATCACAAACAGATCTCGATCTTCAGAATCAAGTGATGAAGCCATTGGATTGTGTAAAATAAGTCCTCTGACATCCTCAAGTTTTAAGGGGAAAACTGAACACAAGCTCGAGGATAAAAATGGCAATAAAGATGATGATGAAGATGATGAAGATGAGCTAGTCATCGATGAGGGAAAGTCACCTCCTAAAGAGCATCATGAAGACAAGAAGGAGAAGCCAGAGTACAAGAGACAGGTATCAACGCCCTTGAAGAAGAGGAAAGTGTCGCTTGCAGAGGAAGAACCGGTAACTACGCCTGCTCCTGCTGAAGATGAGACACCAGATGAAGAAGAGGAGCCCACGATGGATCCCATTACATTTGGCCTACCCACAGGATGGACGCGGAAGATCACAGAAAGAATGTCTGGGGCATCTGCTGGAAAATTTGATGTGTATCTCACCAGGTAAATGGGACATCTCAAATTGGTATTTTGACACATGGTCCTGCAATAATTGCTCCACAATCAGTTTTCGACACTGATAATGGAGTCTTCAACCCTCGGTTAAACACCTCACCTAACCCTGTATCCTGGGCAAAGAAAGCCCTGAAGCATACAGGTGTATGTCAGGTCAACCCCAATATCATGAGCTTTAAAAGAATTTTATTTAAACTTTTAGTGAAACTGGTGTTCTAAACCACAGTACAATTGAGGGATCGGTCTCGTTAAATCTTCTGGATTGTTTACTCTAAAATATAGCAAAATAGATTATTTAAATTTCTGTGTCTGTTAGTATGCAAACTTGATGATACATGTATATGGACCCGTTCTAGGACAATTACCCCCCGGACCAAACCCAGTGGACTTACCTCCCAGTTTATTACAGGAAAAGTCCACCCTGATAATAAGTTGGTATTAATAAAGCAGAGTTTTTTTTGAGGGGGGTATTTGTACTTGGAGGGTAATTGTCATTAGGGGTGTATTTTCCAGGGGATAATTTTCCTGATACGATATGGAAAATGCCAATGCCTGACATGTATTTTTTTTGTTGAGTGTTCAAATCACTTGTCTTAGATGATTCCTTTGACTCTATTATGGACAAATCTTCTCCTAACTGTAATGCCTGTATGTGCTTCTTTAAAATCTGGCTGATATCCAACCGTTAGGTATAATGGGAATCACTCAGGATGTGTCATGTGAACTTCAACTTCAACTTCAACTTTGACCTTTGTGAATATTATGATACCTGGGAGTCCTGGGATCCTATTTATCAATTAATTATCTTCCAGATATTTTCAAATTTCAAGTAGAGAATTTTTAATTAAAAAGAGATTCTTTATTGTCATTCAGATTGATATGTAGCTGGCACAACACATATTATTGAGTCATCACTGTGTGTGTTGTGTAGTATTGATATTGCACCATTCTTGGCAATATTTCCTGACTGTATGATGTCAGGAAGAGAGTGCTTAGCCGATGAATCATATAACTGGGAACCAAACGATACAACATGCCATAATGATGTGTGATACTCATAGTGTATTCTTTCTTGTCACTGATGCACCTCATCCATATTATCTTGTGCAATTGTTTTTCAGCCCGGAGGGAAAGCGATTGAGGTCTATGAAGGAAGTGGCCGATCACCTTGAGAAAACAAATTCAACCTATACAAGCGCAGACTTTATTTTCAAACCTAAGAATCTCAAACCCAGTGCTATACCCGCTGCACTGAGATTGCCAACTAAATCAGAAACGAGACCAGCCAAGCGTTCGCCTTCCAAGACACCTACAAAGCGACCGAGCTCAGCAGATAAAAAAGAAATTGCAAAGAAAGCAAAAGTAGAAAAGGTTAAAGCTGTGAAGGAAAAGAAGAAGAGGAGCCCATCAAAAAGTGCCACGCTTCATAAACAGAAAGAGAAAAAGCTGCGGCTTGTGAGAAAACCACCTCCTGAAAAGCCAAGTGTGAAAGCGAGCAAGCAGCAGAAATTCCAGAGACTTCTTGTGAAGATAAACTTCCAGCAGAAAGGTGTTGAGGATAGTGATTTGGACAGTGAAGAGGAGGAAGAGGAAGATTCTTTTGACGAAGGGAGCGAACCAGAGGAGGAGGAGGAAGAGATGGAGGAGGAGAGCCCAAAGATAACACCCAAAAAGAGTCCTAGAGGTTCGAGAAGTAGTCTTTCTGATTGAAAATAGGAGGTGGATATTTTGCACTTTGCTAAGTAATTGAATGTCCTTTCTAAACTCAAAATATAATTTATGAATTTTAAGATTCCCGGTAGAAAAATGAAATATTTGCCTTTATGAAATTAATATTCTTGCTTGCAATTCCACTTTTAACATGGAATTATTGACTCTCCGTGTTTTGATTTTCACTCAGTGCAAATTAACCATCTTCCATTTCTAGAATTTCATAAGCATTTTGACAATTTGAATATGTACCTTTTTAAATATTTCTTGTTGATGCTTTGAAAATGCTTACATGCAATTTCTCAGGAAAATCAAATGAGCGTAAGGTTTCGTCAAAATTCAGTAGCACAAAAATTTAACTGTGAGGTTGAAATGTATGAATGTTATTATGTTGTATTTGTTCATTCGTTGAAATCGAGGCATTCAGTTGTATATTCATAGAAATAGGAGAGGAAAAAATCAATAAAAATGCAGAGATTTTCTGAATTGAATCTTGTATTTTTGTAATGGTTTTATACTCTGACTAATAAATGTTTCCAACAGAAAATAAGGTCTTACCCTTTTCCCCTTTGCACAAAACAATTTGTAATGTACAATATGTTGCAATATATATGCAATGCAGTAGCATTTAAAATAGATTGTCTTAATCATGTTTAGCCTTTTTAGCTGGGGATACAAAATCTTCAATCACCCCTCTGTCTACAACATGGTAGTTCATATTTTCTTGTCTTCTTCTCTGCTACATCTTACACATGATAACATTTGATAATATAACAAAAATAGTTCAAAAGTTAAGACAAATTATTTTATTTGCACAGCAATCCCAAGATTAACCAAATTCAAATTTAACACTGAAATTTACATAGAATCAGGAATACCTAAAAACTGCCTATTTGTGTCTACAGAGCATTATAAACTAATTCAAAATGAAGTTTGAAATAATTATCAGAAACATGAATACGAACATGGAAATTAATATTTCACCAAATTATGTCCCAAAATACATGAAAGCATATATGCAATTATTGCAATATGACAACATATTTACATGTAGGTAGCATATTATGAATAAATTCAAATTATATGCCAAGTTTTCAACAAAATAGCCTCTGCAGAATGCTCTTCTTGTTTTGCTTAATATAATATGTTGATTACATTCCCATTTGAGGGCAATTGACGCAGATCTAATAATATGTCCCACAGAACCCAAGTCTGATGACAAGTTGAAAATCGCACAGAACAAACAAGTATTATTTTTGCGCGTGTAGATTTCTCTTTTTACCATACCCATACACATATTGACTTGTCCTAATGACTTTTCAGATTTTGTTTTTGTTATAACAAATACAAGATCGGACAAGTCATTCGTTACTCTCTGTGCAAAGCTGCCTGTGTATTCTTTTAGTTTCAAGAGCCATCTGTGCAAGCACCAATAATAATGTCTATTCCATATGATTTTAGTTTGTTATGAAAATTAACATCTTTTCCCCCAACATAATAAGATAACAAACCAGGGAAATTTTCAGAATACATCCCCAGAAGCAAGAGGAGAATTTTGGACAGAAATTTAAAAGTGAGAGATGAGGAGGAATTGCAGGACCATCACTGCATTAAAAATTGTACATTGTTTCACTAGTTGTAAACTAGATCTTGCCTGAGATATAATACTTTTATCTTAAATTTTCTTAGAAAGATAATTTGTTCTAAAGATCGAGAAAGGGCAAGTTTGTAAAAAAGAATAGGTTGATGGTATTTGGGACTGTGTGTCCAAAGTTAGAAATTGTGATACCGTTTGTTTATAAAAAGAAAACGTTCACAATGTGTGGGTATATGAAGGGCGTTTTAAGCGGTTATTATAAAGTTTTAGGAAATAGGGTAATAGGAGGAAAAGATGGATATTAAGTCAAAACTAAAACTCATATTTAAATGAGCCCGGAAGTGTAATATATTTATTAGATTAAGAAGAGGAGACTTAGTGAGTGAACTGTGTTTTCATCCTGGTTGAAAGGCATGGTAATTGCTCGATTTGATACCCCTGTGTTTTGACATCCTTTTCTTCCAACACCCCGTACTCGTAGTTTCTAATCTTCAACACACTTTGGTTTTAACAGTTTGTACATGGAGATGTATGTATGTATCAGTATGGAATAGTAAAGGCAATTGGTTTTCATCTCTTGTTAGCCTGTGTGCTTACTGTAGTAGCCTATACAATAGGTGTGTAGGACGTAGGGATGTTAGGACATAATGGGATTATAAGTATAGGATTAGGAGGTCATTGGAAATGGGATTAAGTGTAACATCATGCACACAGTGAATGAGCCTTTTTTTTTTAGATTGTATTCTTTTCGGTTATTAGTATCCGAATTTGTCCAAGACATTACTGCATGTTTGTATGATTTTCAATCATGTTTTGTTTAAAGAACTATTTAATGAAATTGATAGCCCTTAATCTTCAAGTGTCACTTACATGGGCAAGAACAAGAGGATTTTTTTTTTTTTTTTTTTTTTTTTCAGAATCAGAAATTTGAAGACAATTAACCAAGTTAATGTAATATGACCAAATGCTCATGGTTTTAGCTTGAGATTTTTTCTGTGTCAGAATTTCAAAATAAAAGTTTTA
Organism: Strongylocentrotus droebachiensis; assembly: GCA_035222895.1. Classification (NCBI taxonomy): domain Eukaryota; kingdom Metazoa; phylum Echinodermata; class Echinoidea; order Camarodonta; family Strongylocentrotidae; genus Strongylocentrotus; species Strongylocentrotus droebachiensis. The sequence goes on from JAVYIG010000002.1 coordinate 2,049,004, forward strand.
AAATGTTCAGTTCTGCAAAAAAGAAGACTTCAAACATTTTTAAGAGAAAGTTTGAATTATAGACTTATGATTACCGGTATGAGCAAGCCTTTATCAGAGATTTTGTTCAAAAAATCTTAAGCATTTGAATGCATGCCTTTCCCTTATTAATAATGTATGGTTCAGTTCTGCTTTTGCACTGAATGACTATATACTGTGTAAGTAATGTGAATAGATGTATACATGGAGTATTTTTGATAAAGGAGATGTAGCATTAATGTTACTTTATCACGCACTTGACATGGTTCTGCTCGAAATCAGTTTCACATTGACCATCACCTAGTCTTTCCTTCATAGTTTGCATGGGTACTTCAAATCTGTTTACTTCATTATTGGCACGAGTGCATGGTGATGGGTATGTACACTCATTTCAAATAACTATGTGTATTGCCTTCAATTCACAGAGAAATGCTTTGATAGAGGAGGAGAGTGGTGTGGATTTTATGATTGATATTGAATTGTATATATGTAGGAAATGTCTTTCTGAGGTTGGTTTCCAGAATGAGGAGTAGAGAAGAAGTGAAATTATTGTTTTGAGATTTACAACAGGACCAGAGCACATGTGGCATCTATTATTCTAACCAATTTACATTTTAAGATACAAGTTGAGTACAGGTCATGTGATTACATAGTGAAAAAAACAGGAAGAAATTTGTTCAATTATGCAGTGCATATGTAAGAATTGATGCTCGTAATGAAAAGAATTGACTCGGTCTTGCTCTACACACAGAAATGGGTGTATGGGACCACACATATTTGCTGCACAAAGTTTGGGCCTTACTTTGCAGCTGTTTATCATCATATTTCAAATATGAGGGCGTTTGAAGAGCAATCCTTTTCAAAAAATTTGCAAATAGCAAACATTTCAGTGTTGTGTCGGTTGTGCTTCATTTGTTTTATGGCACAACATTTTTGGGAATCCAAACCACTTGCAAAATCTCATGCACAAAAGAGCTCTTGTTTTTATAGTTGTTGTTTTCTGATGTCCTCATCAGAAGTTGATTCTAATTACTTCTAATCACTGAGCATGATTCTGACTTTGTTTAAATAATTGGTAAGCTAGCTGTAGTGGTAGGCTAGGCATACTAATTTTGTTAAATAAATATCGTGGATTGTATCAAAGGAGTGAAGGGTGTGTACAAGTACTTGTACTTGAAGAAAAAAAACGATAGTGTATGATCCATATTGGAGCAGACAGCACTTGGTGTGCATAATATAGCTGGTCACTTTAAAATTATTGGCTATTTCAGAAAAGAAGTATGTATGGACATGCGATTTTGTCTGAATTTTTATTAAAAGGAATATATTTTTCAATTCTTTAATACATCTACTTGTAAAGTTGTTTGTAAATACTGGATAATGTAATATCTTTTATCAAAATGGTGGGGTTTGTTTTTCATGAGCATTTAAAAACTGAAGTTATATCATTCTAGCTATCTGTTAGATCTGTCTATATCTTACTGATTATCTGAATGTATGCACATGAATTTTGAACGTCATCATTCCTAACTATTTTTCTGTTTAATTTAGACATGGATGAAATTTCAAAAAGGATTTACATTTAGTTTTTGTGCACCATTGCAATCATATAAGATTGTGTTGTTTTATTCAATTAAAATTTCATACAGATTTTGTACTTCCAAGTTGATGTTTATTGTATATTCTTTTTGAGTGATTTTGTGTGAAAAGACAAATTCTGTAACTTTTTTTTACATCAAACATTTTGGACCTTGTACCCCATATAATATTATTTATTCATTCAAGAAAACTGATTATTTACAGCTTCCGGACAGGCATTATTTTAAGTGATACTATTACTGGCAAAATTATATAAAAGCAACAAAAAAAATCCTGATGTTTGTAAAATATAAAATGGTATGGTGAATAATAATTTGAAATGATCAGCAAAATTATAATACACATGTAGTCAATCAAATAATATTTTCTTAGAAATGTGATAACACTTAAATAAAAAGCATGTCATAAGCATGTATTACCAAATGGATTTATGAAGCAGAAGACGGACCTTGCCCTGTCTTTGATGTTCATAATTTAAATATTATATATATATACACTTAAAAAAAAAAAAATTGTGTTCACTGAACTTATCACCACCCATCACTCCTTTCCACCGTCCTCGGCTAGCCAAATGATCCGGGCTAACTCTGCTCAAAGACAACTCGACCCAGCTGCAAAAACAGTCAGTTTTTGTCATTTTACCCTAACCCTAACCCTAAACCTGCAAAAACAGTCAGTTTTTGCAGCTGGGCCGAGTTGTCTTTGAGCCGAGTTAACCCGACTCTCTTTTGATAGATCTAACATCTGCATGTCAATACAGGAAGTGGTTTGCTGTTACAGTCGATACCCGTTGTAATAATCATGATAAAGCAATTTTACACTTTCATGCATTTTATTGCGGGTTAACTAAACTGGTTTGTCTTGTCTAGGAAATACTGCAAACAAAAAAGTTGCTACCTGCATTGTTGTAATGAGACGATTTTTGTGGTCCAAGGACTTATGTTATAATGAGGTTTCACTCTATTTGCATGTTTAAATGCGGGAATTTTCTGTTACAGTACAACCTCGTTATTACAACGAGGTATTTCTGCTTCGTACTGTTCTATTGGTTGCTCTTCTTTTTGAGCACCGATATAACCGACGAGTTACCTTGATATAACGAGGTTTAAATATACTAGTATAATAATGGAAGTCGAAGCAAAGTAGCAAAAGAGAGAGCCTCCGCCCGGGCTCGAACCGGGGACCTTCTGCGTGTAAAGCAGACGTGATAACCACTACACTACAAAGACGTTCACGCTGACGATTGGCCTTCTATTGTATATAACACAAAAACTAGCGACTTTGCCTTTGGTTACGGTATTTACCAAAGAGATACCAGCTGGTATCTCTTTGGTGTTACGAGATTCCACTGTAGTGTATTCAGTGGTGGCCATTTACACATCTGTTTTCCTTCCTTTTTAGGGGGGGGGGGGGGGGGGGGGGGGGGGGTACGTACCCCGGAGAGGGGAGAGGGCCTCGGGGCAGTGCCTCTAAAGTTCATCGGTTTATTGGACATTTTGTTCTTGAAACTCATGGCTGGATTCTAACCAAAATTTGTAGGAATCACCTGCAGAAAAGAGAGATCTAAAGTTGTTCAAATGGATGCCACACAAGGTGACTTCGTGGCAGCATCCCCAAAGTGCTCCCTTGGCAATAAATATACTTTTTTGTTTACTTTCTTTAAAATTCATGAAGAAATTTGACATAACTCGATAGGAAACATTCCTAAGGGAAAGGGTGATATGAAATTGTTCTGAATTGTACTGACTCCTCCAGAGGGAGAGAGCTTTGGAGTAGCACCCCCCCCCCCCATGGCTGGATTCCAACCAAAATTTGTATGAATCACCCATGCAGGAAAGGGATATCTATAGTTGTTCTCATGGGGTATATGCCCCCAAGGTGGCTTGGGGTAGCCTCTATCCAAATAGCAATGCGAGCAAACTTTAAAAATGCGCGCACGCGCGAATCTAGAAAAATGTTGAAAGATGTTTTTGTTAATGTTCCATGTGCATCAAGGATACCTCTTAAAAATACCTGGCTATCCTCTGAAATGTTCGCGAGGCACATGTCGAAAGCGAATGCAAGAACCCCCATGCACACCCCGTACCCCCCCCCCCCAAAAAAAAAAAAAAAATCCCCTATAACCACTCCTGCTCTTAAAGGTATTACAAAGTTTTTGTATGGGGTCATGAATTTGGTTCAAATTAACATATTGGAAGCATATGCGTTCCTACAATATTCATTGATCGTTGTCCCGGTTGAAATCGAGTCTAAAGTTATGAAATTATAAATAATAAACTCTTTATGTTGTATAGCTCCCTCTCAAGGTCAAGATATCAATTTAGCTATGAAACAATGTTTCTTGACTAAAATCGACCGATTAGCTATTCCCGTTTGAAAATTATATATCACAACTACATATTCTGAGATTTTCATGGTCGCAGCTATACCATTGTACGGCCGTAGGCGCTATTTGAAATTTATCAAAATTTACCGGGAGCACCGGTAAATTTTTATATTCAATTTTTCTCGAAAACAAAAGTGTTTTAGCGGTTAATTTTTTTAGTGCTTATAATACATCCACAGGGGCATCCAAATATATCAAAATTGTAAAGATTCACTATCCACCCAATTTTCAAAATTTCCCAAAACTTTGTATTACCTTTAAGGAGAACCAATATTGCCGTCTATCACTCAGATTTTACTGTAAACAAAAGTTACCACATTTTCTATCGTCGATAGTCATAAGGTATCATCTGGTAAACCATATACTTTTAAAGTAAACATGCATTCTCCACAATCAATGAAAAATGAACAACACCTGTATAGCAATATCTTTTTTAATGATGACAAAAAAAATCAACTTTCTGAAGTGACATTAAAGAAAATCGAATGGATGCAATTGTTTTTTTGCGGGGAGGGGCGGGTGCCATCGGCCGAATGTGATATCCCGTTTATGGATCGCAAAAGATATACAAGAAGTCAATTCCTATACCATATTGTATTGCCAATAGAAGATATTTTAATGTTTGTATTTTCGAATTGTGACGCTCAAGGCTATTGAAATAATTGCCCTTGCTTGATATTTTGAAAGTTCCTTCAATCGTCTTGGAGAATTTTATGAGAATAAGGTTTTATTCATTTCAGACTATAATCAATGGGGACTATTGTCAGATTCGGCAAATGACATGTTATACACATATTGACTGCTTTGAGGGGCACGGGCAAAACTATTGCCCAAGGTGATCTCGGAACTGAACTTTGCAGTGTATTCCTGATTCTCGAGTCAATATGTGTTTTGACCATTATCACAGTCAAGTTTGCAGTCAATATTGCAGTTTTTATCATTATGCGGTATATAATTATATTACAGCGTAGCATGGTATACTATAGTACCATTCCATTGCATGACTGATTTCTTTATTTCTATATTATTTTCTTTCCTGCACATTAACAGCTCAGAAGACTGAAAACGCTTCTCACCGTGTCACCCGTTCCCGCTCTGCACGATCAGGTACATCGACGGCGAACTCCACAAAGACGACGACTTCCACCACGAGGAAGAGCCCGTACTTTGGTCGGAAGAAGGTCGTGCTACCATCACCAAACCCTAGCAAATCGTCTACCTCCTCGCAATGGACCCCTCCTCGATCACCATACAACCTGGTCCAAGAAAGCTTGTTCCACGATCCGTGGAAACATCTCGTAGCTACCATCTTCCTCAACAGAACCAAAGGTAAGAACTCCTTCAGGGGCGGATCCAGGATTGTCGGAAAGCGAAGAGGGGGTGCGGGGGGGGGGGGGGTCGAAAAGTTTGTCCGTCAGTGATAATTTTTTTCAGGAAACATGTTGGGAATACCACAAAATCAAAACCACAGCAAGCAGGAAAATAAATTGTTCATATTTTAGCATTTCATCCCAGTTCCGTGGTATCATTGATTTTTTTCTTGATTTATTTTTACCTAAACTAGAACAAATTAATTGACTTAATTTTCAGTGGCGTATTTATAATTGATAAACACGCCTCGGAATCCTTAGACAGGGAAATGTGTGTCTCTATGCAGCCCGCTGCCGTAAACTCTCTGTAAAGTTTCATATGTTTTTTCTTTCCTCGGTGTTGAAATGTGTAGGGGCATACGCGGTTCCCTTTTACCACTGAATAACGCAATTGTGAGTCTTTTGTATAAATATTGTACAATGATTGAAATGATGTCTAGGGTTGGGCTTCAAATTAATGATATTTTATTTAACATTTCTTTTGTTTATTTTGTTTACCATGTTGTTTTATATTATGCATTAGGGAGTGAATCTAATTGTAAAAAGAACGTTATTCTACATTTTATCTGCAGGATCGAAAGCCATCCCTGTTCTCTGGCAGTTCTTTCAAACCTGGGACACACCAGAGAAGACTCGATCAGCTGACTGGCAGCCGATCGCTGATCTAATTCAACCACTAGGCCTTCATACGAAGCGCGCAAAGATGCTCATTCAATTTTCTGGTAAGTATGAGCAAGAATTTAGGGGGAGAGAAATAGAGAGAGAGATCGAAAGAGAGAGAGATCGAAAGAGAGAGAGAGAGAGAGAGAAAGGAAGGGAGAAGAGGAGAGAGAAAGAGAGAGAAAGAGTTCGAATATTATTTCCTGCGTGAAGTTGTTTATTATGTTCGGTTAGAATATACATTATCTAAAAGTTGATACCATCGTTACCATAACGCACTTTTAACTTTTATCCCAGGGTTACATTTTCTTAATAACAATATTTAACTATATTTGACAGAAATCCGCTTGAACTTCTAAATTAGTTCATTATAGAATTGTCGCCACAATAGCTAATTAATATCCTTGTAAATAAAATCGAAACCAGGATGTGGCTGTCTATGTATTCGCCACCCTGCTCATTAATATCCTTTGTATTATTCAGTGGCGGGTGGGGGGGGGGGGGCACGTGGGACATGTGCCCCCGGTCAAAACCTGCCAAATTAAACGATTGTGCCTCTCTCGTGATCAAAACCCATCCCCTACTTTTTCTATGTTTAATTAACAGATATTTTGTAGACGTAAGAAAAATTCTTTGTGATGGTTTTAGTTATGTCAGGGATTTTAAAAAGTATTTCCTGCCGTCCAGGTATTCCTGAATCCGCCACAGAAAACTACATCTAGAATTTTCGTTCTTAGAAAACGAATAAATGGACACAACTTATTTACCACAATGTAAAATGAAGTTATAGTAGCAGATAGTTTTAAGTTTCAATTTAATATGCATGTATATTCATTAAAAACAAATGTTAGTTTGTTTTCGTTAGGAAAATCAATTTACGTCTTCCGATAGCATACTTTGATAACTTTTTCGTTCACCAAAACCTGGTTTGAACTACACTCTTATTTCCACGGAGTCAAATTTCACTCTGAATGGCGTCAGCTGGGAGTCAACTCTATTCCTAGTTAAACTGACACGGAAAAGGAGTCATCTTGACTCTGAATTGAGTCAATTCTCAGCTGATGCCACACAATCCGAGTCAAATTGATTCGGAATCCGTGTCACTTTAACTAGGAATAGAGTTGACTCCCAGCTGACGCCATTTAGAGTGAAATTTGACTCCGTGGAAATAAGAGTGTACTTCTATCTTTTCATAGATGAGTTTCTGACTAAAGATTGGACCTATCCTATCGAGTTGTCCGGCATTGGGAAATATGGCAACGACTCCTATAGAATATTCTGCGTCAATGAATGGAAAGAGGTATAACTTTTCTGTCCTTTCTTGAAAGTTTCCTCCCACTTTCTCTCTCATGTCTATAACACTCGATTCATCTCGTTAATTCTCTCTCCCCCTCTCTCTCTCTCTCTCTCTCTCTCTCTATATCCTACTCTCGCCATCTCTTCTGTAATATATTATGTTTGTCTTAGACCCATCTCTTTTTTGTTACTCATTTTCTCTCTCGTACTATTTCTGATATTTTATGCTTGAATATCCCATATTTATTTCCAACTAAAATTCTTAGATATCATGCTTCATGGAGCACCGTGCAGGAGTGTCAAGTCTGACAGGCATGAGCGCTATATACAAGAACCCACTATTTATTATTAGTATTGTTACTATTGTCGTTGTATAAGAGCAAATTGTCAAAGACATGTGCATCATCTTCATCAAATTGTTATACAAAGATGTTTTATTCGTTTGTTTGTTTGTTGTTTGTGTAGGTCAAACCACAGGATCACATGCTCAACAAGTACCATGACTGGCTATGGGAGAACCACGAAAGACTAGGACTATGACGTCATCTTTCTATGAGCGTCTGATTATGTCTTTGATTTTTATATTTAGATTTCGCTCGACACAAATATAATTATGTGATCTGGTACTGAAATATTATTAGACTTGTATAATCCTGTATGTATGTACCCTGTCACTACTCCAACTTGAAGCATTTCATCGCTATGTTTTTTTATCTTACTAAAAAATTAAGAACCATTTTACGTCGATGAAGTTGTGCACAAACTATACGGATGCCCTAGATTTTCTCCTCGCTATATTTGTATTGAAACGGTTGGTATCCTTCCTCTGAATCATTTAAAATATAATAATCATAATTATGCATAGAACCATATTGAGGCTGTATTCGAGGCTGTTCATGTATGAAGATAATCGTTACATCATCAAATGTGATTTTATGAATGGTTAGATAACTGAGTCTGCTTTTCTCTTCATGTAGATAGTTATTGATTCGTCTTTCGGGGGTAAAAGTGTTGAAGCATCAAAATTGAACATATAAACGAATTTGTTTTAGCTTTTTAAATGTTTGATAAACATTTTCTTAATAAGATTGGTATACGAATCACGACTGTGGTGTACAATGAACAAACTTTCTACATAATACTCATAATATCTTGTATACCTATATAACTCATCAAATATGAATGATTGAAATACAAACTATTTCAGAGGAATCATGAATGCTAAAGGTATTTATAGACAACCATTCTGTATCTGTAATCCTTTAAAATTAATCTGTGTATTTTTTTTTCGCATATCAGGATTTGACGGTAAACATTAATTCTACTTCATAAAATCACACAATATTGACAGAGAGGTTGTTTGCACGCATCGTCACTGCTCATTTTAATTTCCATTGTGCCCATCCTTGCGTAGACTTTATGTCATCCATCTAAATTTAGACATAAATATATATAAATACGTGTGATACATGAAAAGCGTTTTAAAATGTCTATTATACCAGTGAACTGGACACCGATTGTTGAAATTTAAATCTGTATATACATTTATATAAAAAATTGTAAATCTTGTACTTTTATCGTGAATATGGTGAACAATAAATAATTTCGTTAATACAAGAAACTTTCTAAGTAGTTTGCGTAGTTTGTAAATCAGTATTATGTACATAATGTTCTAAGAGAGCACTCCCCCTCCCCCCCCACCCCCCTCCCCCCATGGCAAGAAAAGAGCAAGGGTGAATGAGAAAGGGTAATAAAACGTTACGTTATAGTTTACGACGTGGCGAGACGTTAGAAGACAGGGACCCTCTCCAAGATTCATCTGGACAGGTCAGTACCCCCGCCTCCATTCTCGACAATTAAATTTACATCTTATTACATGTTACTATTCCGTAGCTAGTTTGGAAAGAAGCAGGCACCACACTATGAGTAACCTATCCAACATCGTCTATGGCCTTTTTCGAAACAAAAAGAACCCTATGACATAATGCCCTTCGGTGATTTCGACCTTAATATTGAATCTGAAGTCGACGGGTTCTCCTTCAAACTAGAGGGATGCTGACTTGTGTGATTCATTTATCTTCCTCTATGGCAAACAGTTTATCCACCTTGCCCAAATTATTCTTAAATCGTAGCATCCTATGTGTGGATCTCCGAGGTGTCCCAAGTAACGTCGGTTCGCCCATATCTTGAAGTTTCTGCATCGCTTCTGACTGAGCCGTTTTCAGATTAATGATATCGTCCCCAGACGAGCATCGAGTCTTGCTCTTGATGACCGCATCCTCGATTAAACGACTCGTTAAGCTCTTATCCCGTTTGCTGGAAGTCTCGGTTTTGATAGCTGGTAGAGGTTTTGGTTTTGACATTGTCCTTTTGTTCAAAGTACTTTGTTTCCTTGTGTCGCGATGCTGCAACGCCATCTTTGTACCAATCATCTCTTTCGCTCTTTTAGTCTGCAGCCGATAATTCGACAAAATGTCGTTACCTCTATGGGGCTGACCGATTGGGTCAGGACGAGTTTGATCACTTGGTAATTGACGAGTCTGAGGCTCATCAATCTTTGAGGAAGTTCTCGAAGCACTCGGTCCTTGAGAACCATCCTGTATAGAAGGGTTATTTTTAATTGTCGGCAGTGGTTTTAATTGGTTATTTAGCTTTGCATGACTTCTTAAACGATGTTGACCGTTGGCGTCAGTTTCTTTAATGTCGGCGACTACGACAATTGGTTTATTGGTGCTTTCTTTCGCTTTGTGTTTGGACATCGTACCCACAATTTTCCTATGAATGAAAGATAATGCATCAAAAATAATATTACATGTCAGCTGTTATGTAATGTTATGATATGAAATTTCAAAATTCAACTCAACGTTAGGGACCCCACTGGAAATAGCTCTCGAGCTTTCGTGGGTTATCCTGTTCAAGCTGACTTATTTCTCATCTGTTATTGTTGTATGTTGGAAGCTTGTCGAATAAAAAAAATTCAATCAACGTAACCGGCGAGGTAAAGTGTATCACCTGTGCATATTTTGTGGATGTGCTAAGCTGTTGTTCCATACTTCCTCTTCTTTTCGTCTTCATTTCTATTTATAAAATATACGTGTTGATGTATCATCTTCTCGTAAAGGAATGTTCGATAATATAAAAGAGGGACTAGAGCATGATGCCTCTAGGCACACAGTGACACAATTCGTGCTTTTAGCAACATAATAATTATGATGACCGAAAGCACCCGGATACCAACATGATGGGTGCCGGAAAATGGCACAATGCCTGATGGATATTATAGAAAATATCTGGATATTACTATTATGTTAATGTCCTTAGAATATCATGAGATTTATCCGGATCATGCTTTCTTCATAATTAATTGTCTAAATGACACTGAACTTGAGTGATACTAACATGACTTATGGAAGAACTCGTACAACAACTTACTTGACATGTGAACTATGGCGTAGTGCATACGGAACATGGCGAGACTTGAGGTTCCTATATCAAAGAAAGTTCAAGAATTACAACAGAAATCAGATAAGACAGAAAATACGAACAATAATCAGTACAGACAATTTAATTGTATTTCCATACAATGGAATACCCTTTCACAGCTCTGGGGCGCCAACAGAAATAAAGTGAGAGTATAATCTAATGTATTGCTTATCAGTTCATGCACTCAATTTTGTTTTCAAATTGTAAGCGCTCATATATTCTGTACTGTGAATCATCACCATGTCATATCACATCTCGAATGCCTTCACTATATCATGATCACAATCTGCATCGATATCATACAATTAAGTTTGTTAATGGAAGTCGTAAATAATGAATAAGTCAAACCTGCTTAATTGGTTTTGTTATGACATATACATGACGCCTATATTATGTCTTATTCCCGTTTTCATTCAGGTATTGTAAATACATGTATATATTTCATGATATGTTCCAAAAAATATTGTAAAGGAAATAAATGTTTACTGAATAATATTGAATTGAAAGAAATAGTATTGAACATTATTTTTGATAATGAATTGTGATAGCTAAAGTATCCAAATCCTTTCGAATGTCTATTTTAAATATGAATTTTCAGTTTAAAAAAAAAAATAAATAAAAAAAATATTCAAGATAACTAGAGGCGTCGATCCATCTACAGGACCTCGTGAGGGGGCAACAATATGCCCTTCCCCAATGACAACCCCGATGATCACATCTATCTACTCAACAAGTCAGCTCACATACCCTATGGGTAAGATGCTCGAACCCAGTTCTAGGTTATCCACTTTCCTCTGCAAGACTCTTTTGATGAGCTCACTCATAGGGATGTGATCGGCGCCCTTTATGTCGGATTGCGTCCGATCTGAGACAACCCCGCCGAAGGAGGGCAACATGTCTGGTTGCCTGTAATGGGGGAAGATAGCAAGGTTGGAACTTTGAAAAAAAATGGTACATAAAATACGATTACATATAGACTCTCAAAAAAGTCTTCAAAAGGCCATTTCAAAAGCCTCGTGCGTCACATTATGAAATTGCGCGAACGTTACAATAAGTCACGCATAACTTAATCCAATTTCTATAGGCAAAACAAGTTTTTCAAATTGCCCTCCAGTTGATCTCTCGAAAGTCTCAGCGAAAATGTTTAATATAGGAATGTGGAAATCCATTAAAGGAAGATGGGTACAGGTTCATAAACGTAATCAGCGAAGTTTGCGTAGGTTCCAAAATTAAGGAGGCTTTGGCGTCACGTTGGGGAGGGTGGGGGGGGGGGGTGTCTTCATTTCTACATGAAATCCAAAACCAAAAAGGTCACTGGTAAAGGGGGATTTTGTGGGAGAGGTCTTTCCCCTTCCTTTCTATTTTTCGTTCTTCCCCCTTTTCGCCATTCTATTAAGAACTGCACGCGCCATGAGGATTGGAAGATGGATAATTATGTACAACGTTGGCCAGCCTAATGGAACTTATATATAGACATAATAATATTATAATTTTCTAACATTAAATATTGATATGCACACCATGGCGCATTATTATAAGAGCAGTTTGATTCCATGCTGTTCTGACAAAAACTCTTGAATGATATTGTCTCTATGGTAACCTACCAATGCATGTAGTTAGTACCCAGAAGATCCCCAGGCGTCACGGTTATAGATGATGCTTTATTCATCATGCCTCCCGACAGACTGGTATCACGTTTTCCATCACGAAGTGTGTACCGTCGCCGGGCTTGGAGCATTGTAGATGAGGTTCCATGTCCTTTCATACCAATTTTTAAAGATATAATAATATATTTGATGAGTTACACATAAATATGTCTTATTCTATGTTATTACTCTTCAAAAAGAAAAGAGTGAATTTCACTCGTTTTCTTACTCCCCCGGGAGTTACTTAAGTGATTGTTATTCTTGTTTAAGAGTGAATACCGAATACCGAATACTGAATACTTTCAAGATGAGTCACATCTGTTATCACTCTATTTTTGTTTGGTTTGTTGGGGGGGGGGGGGGGAGTAACATTTTGAAGTTTCATGGCAATTCAATAGCCTTACATACCAACAAAACGATTTCACATTCTAATCAGACTATAATTTATAGTCACAAAACTCAAATGACAGAAGAACTATACAGTGTGAGTCAAAAAAAAGTTTACACCTAGAAAATTGCTTATTATTTTTAAAATCATCTATGAACAGTACATTATTATACATCTTATGAAAGAGTGTTTTATCCCAAATCATTTGGTATCATTTTTGTGTGGTATGTGATCACGCTTGGATGAACAGGAGACATTGTTTGCGAGAGTGCAAAAATCGACTTACGCCAAAGTGATGCCTACAGTATGTATTCTGTAGGATTAGCGGAGTGACAGAATGAATTGAATGTATCAAATGAAATGCATTGCATATTTTGCAAAGGGCAAAGTCACAAACACCCACACACGCGCACAAAATTTTCGTTGATATTTGATGTTAGATTTTGTATATGACTTGTGTGGCATGATTAATTTTGTTAGGGATGTTATTTGGATTTGCGAAAACCGAATTAATACCCAAATCCCAATTGTTTTATTCAAACATCACATAAGCAACTTTGGCGCAAGTCGATTTTTTGCACTCTCGCAAACAATGCCTCCTGCTCGTCCAAGCGTGCATGAACACATACAACACAAAAATGGTACCAAATGATTTGGGACAAAACACTCTTTCATAACATATATAATAATGTACTGTTCATAGATGATTTAAAAAAAATAAGCAATTTTCTAGGTGTAAACTTTTTTTTTACTCATACTGTATTATACGAGCATACATCTCGATACGCTTCTACTCATAACAATACATCATGCAGGAAAATGATGTTCAGGACAGATCAAATGTAAACATAAGCAAAACATGTGCAGGGATTATTTATAGATAAATGCAACTGCCCAATGAAATGTTTCCCGTCACTTGAGTCACGTTGCCAACAAGTGGAGGGGGGGTGGATAATGTACAAACTGTCTCACCTTCTCCCCGCTGTCGCATTCGACTTCGGAGCTGCTCCTGGGCCTTATCACGCTGTAAGAAACAGAGAGATGGAATCACTCGTGATGTCGACGTAAACTTTTTGGTCTAACTGATATCGTAAATACCAAACGATAGAAAGCAATATTTAATTTTATTATCTACACTAAATTTATATTTGGCTACACTCTAAAAACTAAAATGTTAAATCACCATTTAAAAGGGCCGAGGAGTGACCACTCTTTCAAAATGGTAGATTAACACTTTGAACGTGCTGGATCCAACACTGTCTATAAAGGTTGAATCTAGCAGGTTAAAAGAAACAATCTGACATTTTGAAAGAGTGGTCACTCCCCGGCCCTTTTAAATTGACATTTAACATTTCAGTTTTTAGAGAGTAATATTCGAAGTAGTAACATGGAGGGCCTTCACAATGTTGCATAATTTTAATGCTAATAATAATAACGTTCAATTTGTATAATGATAATAATACACATGGTAAAATATAATATCTTTCTATGCGCTGTAACCGTCGTTACATATTACTGTCTTTACCTTGCGTTTCTGTATCATCATTGTAGTCGTCATTCTTTCTTCAGGACTGTAGTGCTATCCTAATTTGTTATGAAGACAAAGAATGACAAATGTAGGATTAACAATGAAATTGGTAACGAAACAACAATTAAATATGTCCCATATTTTGTTACTTATTAAAGTACGTGGGGGAAATATTGGCCCACATTTACACAACATCATACTGCTATACAGCTCAGTTAATTCTTCCCCACTAGTATAGGCCTAACCATAATTATTAACTCTGCATAAACATAATGCTTATTATTGAGCCATAATCTATACATGATGTTTAAACTTTCATTCTAGTATGCATTCACTCAATACCATGCACATAATGATTATGTCGACATGAAACAACATGGAGTTAACCTATAGTATGAACGAACACATACAAATAATTGCAAACTATTATCAAGACAGTATGATGTTATGAGTATATAATACCTGTACATCCTGTACTCGTCAAACATCCATCATGAGCCTGCAACATTGGCAGTTTCGGAATGTCTTCCTTCTTTCGATGAACTAAAAGTCGAATGACACATAATTCATTTCTCATTTGAACAGACAAAGTGAGCGAGAAACTTGTTTATAATCCATAGTTGAAGTTAGCTTACACCAGAATATCATCACAAGGTGCTATACAAAATACACCTTCGTGCGTTACGCCATCTTGTCATTTTGGGCGAAGATACTTAAACAAAAGTGAACAAGACTTCTCGATATATTACACTTAAACCATTGTCAATTGCAAAGTTTATATAAGCGTCAACTCCATTTTATGACTCTTGTCTAGCTGAACGACTCCTTACAGTCTGAATCCCTGCATGCCGAGGAAAATCAACAAAAACTATAATTATCCTGTGGCCAATAATGACAAACGACATGACATCTTGTTTGTCCTGTCCCGCCCCATGCCATTACTCTGGTATTCCTTACGACGTCTTTATATGGGTCTTTTTTGTTTTGAAGTCTGGTATAATTATCGATTTTCAGAGAGGAGGATCTCATGTATGGGTTGTGGCTATACATACATGTACGAATTACGGTACACCCTTTTGTTTGCGAAACCGACCCTCTGCCAATTTACATACAGAGGGCGTATCGACCCGTTTTGTTATGGACGGTCGAATTATATATCATGGAAAAGATTATCGTCATTAGATGTGTTATATCACATGAAGATTTGGAGTAGATTGTGATCTCAGTTTTATTGGTAATATTTTCCACGGTTGGCGTTGAAGCAAACCTCTAAATATAACATTATATCGGAAAAGAAAACATTTTAACGTCAGTTTTCATGAAAACTCTAACTCTAACACATAACAATATCATATTCATTCGAAACTCCAGAATAAACCCTATTTAAAAAGATTAAATTACATGTAATTATATATGACAGAAATTGAGAGAGAAAGAGAGCAATAGAGTAGTAGTTAAAGGTGGAGGTGAGAATGGGAAAGCAAGACAGGCACATAATTACAGAGAGAGGGTAGAGAGAAAGAGAATAGGGGTAATGTCGGTTCGCATTAGTTTATAGGGGGATATTTGGAGCTATAGCGAGTAAATTAGAATTTAATTTTTTTGTAGAAATCAGGAAAAAGAAGTGAATAAAAGTATAAATAACTGACATAAATAGATATAATTTCTTTATACTTTCATGTGAACAAAAGGATATTCTTATGAATTCTTCGATTAAAAAACTATTATATTAATAAAATATACCACCTTGTCATTTTCTTTATTGTTATAATAATAATAATAGTAATAATTATAACGATGATGATAATAATAATAATGATAATAAAAATAAAAATAATAATGATAACAATAACAACAACAATAACAGTAATAATGATAATTATAAAAATGTAGTATAGTTGTAGCAGTAGAATCCGTAGTAGTAGAAGTAGTAGTGGTGGTAGTTGTACTGATAGAAATAGTTTGAATAGTAGTAGAAGTAGTAGTAGTAATAGTAGTAGTTGTAGTATAGTAGTAGTAATAGTATTATATGTAGTCAGGGGCGGCGATTTCTTTTCATGACCGGGGGGGGGGGCGAAATGGGAGGGACGAGGGGGCGTAGTGAACGAGAGAGGCGAACATGATGGAATTGACTGCCCCCCTCACAGGTTTTTGAAGTTTTTTGTATTAAAATGTTCTAAAATGTACATTCCTTTGCAAAATTACAGTCTAAAAACAAACAATATACTTTTTTCACACTTAACTTTTACATTGCCGGTAATTTGGGGTAACACTCATCAAACGTCATTAGATAAAGTGTTTTTATTACAAAAGAAGATTATTCGTATTATTTGTAATTCCCCCTTTCGCTCCCATACAGACGCTCTATTTTTTGAAAATAAGATACTTAAGGTAAAAGACTTATATTTTTTCTAACTCGGTCAATTTATGTATAATTATAATAATAATATGTTGCCATCTGTTTTTCAAGAAATGTTTTTTAAAAATTGCTCAGTTCATAATTACCCAACAAGACATTCAGATGATTTTCATTTACCTCTCTTGCGGACCCTCTCAGCTCAAAAAACATTTATATATGAAGGTCCAAATTTGTTTTGGAATTCATTAAGTGGTGAAATAAAAAATGCTCCATAATACTTTTTAGAAAAAAAAAATTGAAATTGTTTTTATTACAACCATATACAAATCATTGAATTATATGCCGTTGTTGCTTTTGCTTAATACACGATCATTCTCCGCTCACTGACTCAAGATGTAATTTGATATATTATATTGTTCCTTCTCATGCTTATTTCCTTTCTAACGCGCATTTCTCTTTCCTTATCTTCTTCTCAACCCCACATGCAGCTCATCATTTAGTATTATTTTCTGTACCCTCGATCTCTCACTTCTTTTTGTCATTGTCTTGACCATGTTCTTCTATCTTTGTCGTGTAAAGTATTGTCTTGTCCCTTTCTCGTCTCTGTTGGCATCCCCCTTTTTCTTTCCCCTATTTTGTAGTTGTTTTTGTAGTTACAGATTAGTTAATTTAATTACTAATTATTCCTAAGTTTCATTTGAGGTGTTCACACTTGTACAAGCATTGCTTTTTAGTGGACCCCTCTGTTTCCAACATGTATTTCTTAAATTTGTTTTAAATGCCTATAGTTGATTTGTAATGTTTTGTTGGAAACATGAATAAATTTGAAATTTGAAATTTGAAATTGAAATTGAATTAGTGTGCATTCCGAAGGGTTGT